>CM068316.1:29109105-29189105 GCA_034766995.1 Acanthacorydalis orientalis
TCTGGTGTAAAAACTGTCACTCAGGCAAAATAGAAAATTTTCATCATGTAATACTTGTCTGTCCTTTATATAAATATTTTCTAACTGAGTTAATTTTAAAGTACCTGAATGAAAAGTGGAACAACAGCAATTTCATATTACAGCTTTTCTAGCATTTAAACAGAAAGTTAATGAAAATTACTATTTCATTATTTCCATATTTAAAACAAGAAGTATAAATATGAATGAATAACATGTTATTCTACTTATTCGAATTTCTGTTATATCTTTCCTATTATTATTTATCAACTAGCTAATTAAAAACGTTTATTTGCTCAAATAAGATATATTGTTTATTGTAATGAATTTATCAGTGTTAAAAATGTATTACTAAATAAAATTGTCTGCAATTAAATAATTATTTAATTAATTTGAGCATTATTTAAGTGTTTATATGTAAGAATTTGACAAAGGATAAACAGCATTTGCATATTAAATCTATTTGTATCCGTATAAATAAGATCATTTATTATATAAGTACCAACCTCCTGTAATGAATATTTTATTTGAAATACATTACTTATACATTTTAGGAAACGTTGTTTTAGTATTTTTTTAATTTTTATACAATTTCAATTTGAAAGACTAGCTTTTATTATTTTTATATAAAGTAATCTAAAACACTTAATTTAATTATGTATTCAATGTTTAATGAATTTATAAGTTAATAAAGCACCTAAAACACCAATAAAACTAAGATTGAATAATATTTATTATAAGGAAGTCACATTCTCCATTCAGTTTTACAAATATAAGGTATGATATTCTGAAAGTCATTTATCAAATTTTTATCCCTATAATACATTGTATCTTGAAAGAAATATGTTGTATATGGACATCGATAAAGACAATGTTGAAAATATTACTATTTTTATGTCGGTCCTGGTTATCAATCTTTTTGTTCCTATAACATTTATTCGTACATAAGTAGATACAAATATTTGGTTCTATAATATATTTATTTTTATCCTCATTTATAAATAAACTAGCTCAAAACTTTAAGATTTAAATTTTAATTTGTACGTTTAATTTTTCGTACATAGCGTATATATATATATATATATATATATATATATATATATATATTTGTATATACATAGAATTTTTCACACGATGGCAAATAAAAAGGGATATTTTATTGTTTACAACAAATGAAGCCTTTTTTGAAAATAAACCCCAATTCTCTATATCAAGATTATTAAACCAAACATAAGTAGCAATCTTTGCCACACCCAAACGTCGTAATATTTTGTACAAAATACATCCTACGGGAGATGTGGGAAAGCACAGCTTTGCACTATATACTTTCGTCGAATACTATCAAGAGCCGTGACGTATGAAGTGTGATCATTGGGATCGGTCCGGCTATCGTTTGGTTTTACTACTCTGATTCTGTCGTTCGAGTCCCGTGCGTATACTCATCAATTTCATCTCAACGGTCATTGAATTATTCATATTACCCAATACGTGCGTTGAATAATTCCAGATCTCCTAGCTTCAAGATATATTGTTTCTGAGATGTTTGTGGTTTTGGATGATCTCATTTAATATGCTTTTAGCCATGTAAAATGACTTTCGTCTTGTCGAAAATAGATAATGTTTCAATTTTTTTATCGAAATAGTTTCACATTTTTCATTACACTTATTAATTTTTAATATAATTTTATAATAACTGATTTGAAAAATATGTTATTACGCTATAAATTTTACTAACGTTTCTATTATTATTTCCAAAAAAAAATAATAAACATATGTTCGTTCGGAATAAATTACTTAGAAAAAGAATAATATTTAATTTATCAACTTATAAACTATTACATGAATATTTCACTTTTAAATCAGCGCTAGAAAAAAACCGTTTGAATTTTAATCACTCTTGTATTTAAAATTTCATAATCTTTGACTTATTTTAATAAATTTGAGTTTTAAACTTTCAGTTTATCATTAAAACTAACGGATTTTTTCAAATTTCAGTCATTTGCAGCATTCTTTGAAAAATCTATATAATTCCTCAATAGTAATATTATAATTCTCTGACAAATCAAATTACATGTTAAATAATAAGAGTTTTCTCATATGCCGACATAATATAAGTTTAAATTAGATTGATATAGTATATTATAAGTTTTAATAAGCTTGGCCAGTCAATATTGCGTCGCGTTAAAATTTTAATGGGTCGCGAAATAGCTGTTACCTTCCGCAAAAACACTTTTATTACTGAAATATTCTCCAAAAACTAAGAATAAAATTTGCATCTGTTAAGTACTGAATATTATTGTCTCATTTTTTTGAAACAAAAGAAAAATAAAATTATCAAGAAACTGATTCAGGTAATAAAAATGCAGAAATGTTTAATCTATCAAACGAACCAGTAGCGGAAGTAAACAATCACAACAAAGCCATTAAATATCATCTTGTATTATTGTATTCATAATTTATGTAAGATTTTTTAAAAAAATATAATTCAAACTATTTTGGTGATTTTTAGAAATTTTAAACAAACTATTTAAAATCGTTAGTCTTACATTTTTTCATAGTTAAATTTCATTAATAAAAACTGAAATTGAAGTATATGTTATAAATCGAAATTCGTCTGAACCTCTCAGTATAAATGTACTCAATGTTACATTTAGCTATTATTATTGTTAAGTTATTATCAAATATGCATAATTTTATTTATTTACATAATATACAGTGCCTGCAGTCTATCAGGTACTTTAAAAATGTTATATTATGAACATTTGGGCCGCGGAACCATTACAAACAAATATATTGGGTCACGCGGCAAAAAGGTTAGGAAACACTGAGCTAGTAACTAATTATTTTGATAGTAGCTTAGATGCACTTCGATAATGATGCAAGAAAATATCAAGTTGTTAAAATGATTCTTAGTTTTAAAAGAAACTTACAATATAAATCATTTTTTTAAGTATTAAAAAGATTTTGATTCCATAAATTTGTGCTAATAAAGACAAAATTTACAACTGTTCCAAAAATGCTGGAATTTTTTCTTAACGCAATAAATTCGCAACTGAAAGAGACAAATAGAAATTTATAGATGTGTGATTCTTTTGTAATGTACCAAACTGGAAAAAATATCACAATCGACTATTGTTTTGCAAATTTAGAGGCTCCAATTGATAAATAAACCGCGAGGTTGATTAAAAAAAATAATATGGTTCTATGAAGATATGATGCCAAGGATAGAGCAATTTCCTAAATCCCTACAATAAGAACAATGAGGGAAATGTTATTAAAAAATATTTAGAATATGAATAAAAATCAGAAGAATTAAACAAATTTTACTCTTATAAAAAAAAGTCGAAAATCTGTACGTAGAAGAAAAAGACAAAAAGGCTATTATTCCAAATTAGTTCTTAGTGAATCAAATTAATGTAAAATACAACTTTCAAAATTAAATATGAAGTGAATGCGAACATATATATATATATTTACATTTTAATAAAGATAGAGTTTATATTAAATAATATAAGAAAATATAGATATGTATACGAAAAATTAAAACAAATGGATTAAAGAAGTTTTTGTTAATGTACATAGAAAGTCGCTTATGAAAATTATGGTAATAATATACTATAACATATCATTTTCCAAGATTCCTTTTTGTCGTTACAAGAAAATTTTATTGTGCATATATATATAAATATAAACACACACACACACACACATATATATATATATATATATATAAAATTTTGTCATAAAACAGTGAAAAAGTGAGAATATCTAATAGCGAAATAATCAATATTATAAAGAACATCGTTATGCAAATTGATTCAATGTAAATTATTATGAAATTTAATGTTTCCAATAATGTTCCACAAAATGTAAAATACGATAAATCTTTTAACACAAAGATATTATTGAATTATCCGACTTTTCTTTCATTCGACTCTATAGAATTTGTTTCCCCTTCAAAATATAATTAATCATTCAAATTAATGATCTTTCAAGGAAACACAAAAAGGGTGGTCTCCAATTGAGAATTTGTTTTTTTTTATGTCACCTACATTTCTCAGACTTTTTTTATTAAAAAGTCGATTAATTTTAATTGTGAAGCTTTTCTAATTTTTATAACAAGATTATGCTATTGAAAGGTAATTATTTACAGTGTACAACTGGTTTTAAATTAAATGAAATTTTCAATAAACGAAAGTGAAGTTAGTAAAAATATTTAGTATTAAAAAATAATATATATATAGTAAAACCAACAGTCGTTTATATGTATTGTCAATTAAAAAAAATATAGAATCCAGTGTCTTGTCAGTTTGGAAGTATATAATTAGTTTTAACACGAAATTGCATTTTAATCTTGTAAATATATTCTCGTATTAAAAATAAAACTATTATATTTTTTTTAACTTTTAAGGAGCATCTTCTAAAAAATAACTATGATTTAAAATTTGAAATAAATCAATTTTTCTAATTTTACGAAGATAGTTTCAATAAATATTTATATTTTTAACTAAAAAAGTTAATTAAAATGATGTACATGCAATGAGTATATCAGTAATTCAAATAAAATTACTTTATAATGTAATATTATAGCAGAGAATTTAATGCATTCATAAAAGTTTATTTACACAAAACAATTTATTTTCAATGCATCAACTTTTACAAAACATCACTTATTTTTATTTAAACTAGCATAAAGTTTATATTACTGCCGTAAAATTATTTTCACTGGAATAAAAATGTATATATTTTTGTAAACTGATTTTGAACTGAACATTCTTAATATAAACTTTAATTTGAATAATATATTGAATAAATTCAACTATTGATATTAAATTATAAATGAATATATTTTTAAGTAAAATTAATAATAAATGTCTGTTTCATACGAATGTTTATGGTGCCACAAAATCTGGTCTAATGACGAAATTACAGTACTGTCAATACGTCCGGTCATACAATTTCCATATAAACATCTGTAATAATCAATATATTTCTTTCTTATGAGTTACATTTTGTAAAGTTGTAATTGCTCATATTAAATGTAATAAAAATTATTAAAATATTAAAGATTTGTAAACAAACATCCTTTAATTAGAGTCTGTGGTATAATGAAAATTTATAAGCTTTTTACAATTTTTTTGACTCAAAAATAAATATCCGTAGTTTTGATCAGTATCTGAAATCAAATTTTAAAAATGTATGTATTTTAACAAAGGAAAGATTCATGAAGGTTTTCAAATAATTTTACATATTAAAAAGTATTAATGTAATAAAAATCAAAATATCATATACATAAATTATAATTGTTTGTTTTTATACTTGAGATCTAACTAATGCGTGCCCGGATGGTCATCATCCTTCTGAATCATCTGAGAGTCTGTCCTCCATTTATAATCGATTACTACTTTTGAGATCGATCTTAGAGATTATATCATTAATATCTCTCTAAAGATGGTACACGTACCAAAACTAGTATGGATCAATAAACTCTAAGATGATCCAAAAGGACGAACATCATCAGGGCAATATATTAAAGATTAATTTCACAAAATAATTCTAAAATTATTTCAAAAGTTAGTTAAAAATTAAAATGTATTATTCATGAACAACACAGATTTTCATAAATGAGTTTTTCATCCTTTCACGATTAACTATTTTTGAAGTGAAACTTTTATGGCCGCGATAGCGTAAATATGCTCTGGTCAGACGAAAAGTGAAACGCTTTCCCCAGCAAGAAGCAGTGGGTGAAGTGGAACGGAAACGTTCTTACCCTCTCTACCTCGTACACGTCACCCGCTTGCGCAGTGGTTACTGCCCGTATACGTAATGTAGGCTAAGCGCTTTCACAGTGTATTAAATAGACAGTGTACGAGTATTTATGAAGTATAGTTTTAGTTATCATAAGTAAATAATTTCATTCTTAAAGTAGAATAGATGGAGAGTGATGAATCAAAATCAAAATATTTAATTTAATTACGTTATGTTTATTCAATTTATATACCACAGTAGCGTCTCGTAATTCTAATATCTTAAAACTTATTCATATTAAGAAAAATTTACAATTTTGATATTTAAAAAATGATAATAAGAAGTTTAACTGCTAATGCGTGAGAGTTCCACGCAACATTTTTTTTTTAAATATGAAACAAACAATTATATTAGTCTTATTATACCTGAATATTTTGATAAAATAATTATATAATAATTATATAATATTAATTATTAAAATAATAGTTTCAGAAGTGAGTTTCTCAATAATTAACAGAACATTACACCTAAATTAAAAGAATGTTATTCGTCCCTAAAATGAAATAAAGGCAGTTTTTATAGAATTGTATCATTCGATAATAAAAAGTTCCGATAATCTGCTCAATGAGTTGAAGTAAATGAGTCACAAGCCAAAGGGAAAGAAACTCAAGTAATGTTATGGCAACCTTAACATTGCTAAAGTGAAATGTAATAGTCATTGACTATTAGTTTTTCTTAAAAAATCGCTTCAATTATGAATCCATGGATATATAATGCAGATTGTAGAGAAATAAATTAAAAAATATGAAATAAACAGTTTACATTTAGTAATAAACATGATATTGCACTGTTTTATAACAATCGTCAACGTTATCACATAATCAGAGACTGCATCAATTACTATATACAACAAGTATACTCATGAAAAGTGACATTAAATAATTAACAAGTTTTAAAAAATTTGAATTATTTCTTTGGAGAGAAAATATTGAATCAGTGCAAAAGTTCGTATACGATTTGAAATTGAAACTGATGCGATTATTTTTCGCAGAAAGCGCTTTCATTAATCAATTATGTAGTCACCATCGTTTTTTGCAAATATTTTCCAAAGATGAGGCAGTTGCTGGATTGCTCGTTCATAAAAGTTGCGAAGTTTTTCGGAAAAAAAGCACTGAGGTGTTTTTTTATGGCCTCCACAGTGTTACCACGCTGTTTTGTCGCTTGATTCCACGTTCTTCTGCATAGAACATTGTTGTACACAATCCATTTCTCATTACCAGTTTCCAATCTATCCAAAAATGCTCTCTGTTGAAGTTTTCAAGCAAAGAAACTGCCGAATAGATGCGATCAAGCTGTTTTTTTCAGATGAGTGCGGCATACACATATCGAGCATATACATATCGAGCTTCAACGTAAACCTCAGCTACTTTATATGTCGAAATGCAATCGAATCTCAACATTGAGTGTCTCGGAAACTTTTTTCATTGATATTCATGACTTATTGTTAATTAAAGCGTGCACAACATTGTCATCGATCTCAGTAGGTTATCCAGAGCGGAGTTGACCTTCGAGGTTAAAATCACGAAATCAAAATTTAACAAACAATTTCTTTACAGTTGGGAGTGATAGCGTATGGTCCAAATATACCTCCCGAATATTTTTTGTCATCGGGGTAACGGTTACTCCTTTCCAAACTTCATCTAACATAACGCGACGAAAGTTCATCTTTTCGTTGTCCATTTTTAAACATTTTTCTCATACACAAATCAAATTGAAACAAATACTTCTGATACTCAAATGACATCTGTGACTATCATCTTTCAAACGATATATAATTTGAATATATTTCAATCACAAGCACGACCATATGGAACTCTTAACACCACCTATTGAATAGTATAAGAACTTTTGCACTGATACAATATTAACTAATAGAAGAGTAATAAAAATTCGTTCAACGTATCTATTACTTTCAGAAATTAAACTTTTTACATAGTAAGTCAATTTACTTGGATTCCATTAACAGAAATATATTGTATCTATCAATGATTATTTTGTTTAATAAAATGTGTTTTAATGAACTTATAATAATTTTAGCTGCCACCAAAAAATAAGTTAATTGAGGTGCAATTAGTAAAATTTCATAGCAAATATATAGTGATTCCTTCAGTAAAGTTTTGTTTGGAGATAATTTTTACTCACGGATTTACTTGTACTGAATGCATTTTTTGTGTTATTCATTCATTTTAGTATTTTTAAGAAATAAATATATTAATTCTCTTTCATAAATGAATTCATTTTTCACCCCACAAATCACAAAATATTTTCTGGTCAAGAATATAAATTATTACTAATAATGTTTGATAGTTGTTTAAGAGCATTTAGATAGAAATTCCATAATATTCATGGCATAAATATAGAAAAACGCGTTCTCTGTGCACTGGTGCTCTGAGGAGGGACAAAATTGACATAAAAATGCACTCAGTCAGCAATGAAAAAAATAAATATTAATATATTGAATAATCTTAATTAGAAAATTTGTTCTTGGTTTCTGGAATAAAAAATATTTCATTTGTGAAAGAGAATTAGCCAAAGTGAGAGAACTGTATTGGGAAATGTATTAACTTTTAAATAAAGGTTATCTTTTGCACATATCAATAACATTTATTCATTGATAAAAATTGCATTTTCCTTAATAAATAAGAGAAATTTAATTTACAATTTTTTTCTTATCAAAAATTTCTAGAGATATTTCTTGGTAATATTCGAAAAGGCTAATATACTTTTGTCGATTTGTAGAAATTTGATTAAGTTAATAATTATAAAAAAACTATGATATCTGTTAGAAACTCGTAAATAGACAACAAGATTTTGGAAGGGTACATTACATAAAATAACATTTAATATTGATGACAATCGGTTTATATTAATCGTCAGAAATCGATACCGAAAAATAAAAAAATCCAATATTTTTTTTGTAATTAATAATCAAATGTGTTTTTAAAGTTCAAATAAAAATGACGATGGATATTTATAATTATATTAGTTTTCATTTATATATATATATGCTTATATATATATTTATATATATATATATATATATATATATATATATATATATATATATATGTAGGTCGGCAATAAAATAGAAATAAAATTATTTTTTTCAACTTATGAACCCATTTAAGTACAGGTGTTTATAAAAAAAATGTAGACTTCAATAACGAAAATATCTTTTTGTAACTTTCATATACGAAAAAAAAACTGTATATCTTGAAGGTAACAACCCGTAAACGAATACGTAAAATATTTACATTGGGCTTACTCTATTTGGAGGAATATCGCCTTGCGGAAAACAAGAAAACCGCAAAACACGAATTCCGAAAATCGAAACAAAGACACGCACGGAATTTCTCATAACATGAGCTAAAGCTTCAACAAAACCATATTCTTAAAATATTTTTACATCTTTTATATATTATTTGAAAAAATAAAACGTCTTCAGTGAATTTTAAAATAGCGCTGAGATTACATTTTGTTTATATATATATATATACACATACATACATTTGGATTAATATACCTTATACTAAATAATTTTTTTTTCAATTGAATTAGTCATTTCAAGTACTACATAAGCCACACAATTTAAATTTTACAGGATTCAATAAAAATCGCGTAACTCAAAAATAGTAAGATTTTTTTGAAATTTTCTTTGTTAATATGTTTTTTAGGCCTTTAATTTGTTAGTTGCTTAAAAGTTACTGACCTATTAAACCTTAATGTATAATGAAATCAAAGTCAATTATTTTGAAATATGTATTTTTAGCAGGGAATAGTATTAAATGCATAATAAATTGTTTAAAAGAGAATTTTTTATTATGATTCTTTATTAAAAAAACATTATATTATAGCACATAAATATGTATATAGCTTATAATTTAATATTAAGGTGCATTATCATATTCGCCATCGGATTCTAGTAATGTTTCTTCCATTTCTTCAGTTGGCCAACTGAATATTTCATTACAAAATGACATATGCTCATCCGAGAAGCTATCTTTAACTTGTTTTAAATTGTTTATTTTTTATACTTAATCAAAATTTCTGATCCAAATGCTTTCGCAGACGGAAGTGACATAACAGATGTAGTATGTTTTACTACCTGGAATGTGTTTTTTGATGAAACATCTATGAATTTCTCAATCTCCACCATACCAGCTTTATTATAATAGTATTGAGAGCTCATGTATGTTGAAGGAGCAAATAATTATTCTGATCTTTCAGAACTATTTTCCCATAATATTCAGTGGATAAACAGGTTTTTTTGTAAAACGTAGGCCGCCATTTTTTAAATGCAGAAATCATCTCAGTTTGTAAATCTTTTACAGAAAATTTTATGCTAGATTTAGTAACCATATTAAGGTATTCTATAGCACATATATATGATCAAGTTTTCGTACAGTTTTTTTAATAACTCCAAAATCATAGTTATTAGACAAAAAATAATAACCAAGTTCGACATTTAAGTACAACATGGCTAATGTAATTTTTATGCTGAATATGAGGCTAATGTTGAGGATCTAATTTCAATAAAAAACAATTTTGAAAAAACATGACTTATGTAGTTTTTGAAATGACCGATTCAATTACATTTATGTTTAATTTTGAAGAATATATATATATATAAAGCTAGTAACAAATCTACAAAATTATGTACATTTTATCCAAAAATCAAAGTTTTTTCTAGTACTATTTGTTGTTTTTATAGTTGTTTTTGTTATGTATGTGTGTATGTACGTGTTTGTAGTTTTATCTTTGAATACATAAAAGATCTTTCCAATCTCAAAGCGATTTCTCGTTAGTTGTCAATTTAAATAAATGGGAAAAAATACCGAGAAGTCTGAAATTTTTACGTTGCTATCTTGTGAATGCTGTCGCACGATTACCACTGAAACGCTATCATGTAAGAGATACTGCCGTATTCAAGAGGTTTAACTTCACTCCCTTATACGAATGAAAATTCTAGATTTTCGTACTTTTAGAACAAACAACTATGTTGTTTAATTATTTTATGCGTGAAACGTTTGTTATGTGACTTTTGTGTAAAGTTAAGGAATGCTGGAAAATATTAAAATGTTACAGGTTTATAGTTTTAGAATTATATATATATATATATATATATATATATATATGTGTGTGTGTGTGTGTGTGTGTGTGTATTGTATGTGTGTGTGTGATTCTAAGTGTGGAGGCATGTGTGTACGTGTTTATTTCTATAAATGTTTGTATGTGGGTATCAAATTTTAATAAATTATTATAACGAACCTTTTTAATACTAAATGAATATAAAAATTTATCATTTTAAATAACGATACAAGTATATACAATATACTTATATATATATATATATATATATATATATATATATATATGCCCTGAATACATTTTTTTATTACGTACCCCAACTGTATTCACATCCGAGTAAATGATGCATTACAAATTTTGATAGGTCGTATGTGGTATAAATCAGATACAAAAGATCATCTACGTATTCAATTGAACATCAAAATAGGCAAATCGATTGATCTTTGTACCTTTGAACGTGACATGATTGGTAGTAATTGGCGTACCTGTTCTAATATCTCTCAACCGGCTTTTGTCTAGGGATGTTCGCTCACAAACGTTTCAAAGAGTTACCTAGAATAGTGTAAATAGAAAATAACTGTTTATGATCATCGATCTTGTGAACGAAAATACCGTATGGATCAAACGAGAATAGCGAAAATTATTCAAGTGAATAGATGAACCACAGCCAGTCAAATCAAAATTCAACATTGGAGTACAAAACGTATCACCATGACACTCCATTTATCGATCCGTACTCTGCGTATCTACGAGCTAGTCGTTTTATCAGTTGACTCTCCTATCTACTATGTTGGTATATCCATAAAACTTAGATACCTGACTAATGTTATAGTTAAATTGTCAAAGTATGAAAGAACAAATCATTATTTTACACATGCTTATATATTAAAAAAACTAAAAATCTTAAGAGAAAAAAAGAAACACTTAAAAATTTTGGTCAATTCTTTTTTGTCAAAATATTCTCAATACAAGTCATTTATTGAAAGATTTGTTGTTGGAATAGAAACTCGAATTTGTAACTTTCACATTCCATATATACTTATTCGTTGAAACGAATAGAAATAAAAAATCAGTTTTGATCAATTTATGTTCATCTATTTTTCTTTCTCAACTACCTGTTAAAAATATATTATTAAGTCAGTTAGCTTCCAACAATAATAATAATTAAATACAGTGTAAAAAAATGTCACACGACAGTTTTGGTACTGTAGTTAAATTCACTTTCATAAATGAATTGTTTTTACATCCCAAAACATATAAGTAGCTAAACATATAAGTAACGGTAATATGTTAAATATTTGTGGTGCATTAAAAAGCAATATCTGTCTTATACATAACCTCAAACTCTATAATTAATGTGTTGAGCAGTTTGTTGCAAACATTAATTTAAGTAAATCTATTCTGGTGCTGTTGTTGAAATGGATAAAGTTGTACATTGCGTAGTGATATTTTTTTCTCAAAAAAAGGCTTAACGCGAACAGAAATCTGTAATAAGATAAAAAGTACACTGGGTGATAGTGCACCTTTGTATACAACAGTAAAGAAGTGGGCAGCTGAATTTAAATGTGGCCGTGTAAGTACAGAAGATAACCCGAGTAGTGGATGTCGAAAAACTGCAACGACAAAAGAAATCATCCATAAAAAGCACGATATTGTCTTACAGAATCGCCGATTAAAGGTGTGCGAAATTGCTAAGGTTTTGGGTATCTCAGATAAATGTGTGTATCATATCTTAACTGAAGAGTTAGTTATGAAACAGGTATTGGAAAGATGGGTACCAGGTTTGCTGAAAATTGTTATCATAAACGCATTCGAGCACAAATTTTCCAAGACTGTGTGGATCGATTTAAGAAGAATATGACTAATTTTATCCGGCGATTTGTGAATACAAATGAAACGTGAATTTATCTTTATACGAGAGTGGTCCAAGAAGTACCCGACCCAACAAAGAAAACAAAAATTTTGGAAAAAAATATATTTATTTTTCAACATAATCTCCTTTCAGCTCTATACACTTTTCCTTGCGATGTTCAATAAGTTTGATACCCTTTTTATAAAAAGAACTGTCTTGCTCCTCAAAATACCCATTAACTGCCGACATCACTTCTTCATCGTTGGGAAATCTTTGACCACTGAGCCATTTTTTCAAGTTTGGGAACAGAAAATAATCCGAGGGGGCTAAATCTGGCGAATAGGGTGCATGAGGTAGCAATTCAAATTTTAATTCATTAATTTTGGCCATTGCAATAACGGATTTGTGAGCTGGTGCATTGTCTTGATGAAACAACACTTTCTTCTTAGCCAAATGCGGCCGTTTTTGCTTCGCATAATACTCGCCGTTGATAGTTTTTCCTTTTTCAATATAGTCAATGCAAATTATCCCACGTGCATCCCAAAAAACCGACGCCATGACCTTGCCTGCAGATGAAACGGTCTTCGCCTTCTTTGGAGCCGGTTCTCCCTTTTCAGCCCATTGTTTTGATTCTTCTTTTGTCTCGGGTGTGAAGTGATGGACCCATGTTTCATCCATGGTTATGAAACGGCGGAAAAATTCTGCTTTGTTGCTGTAAAACTTCGCTAAACACTCAATTGAAACATCTTCACGACACTGTTTTTGCTCGAGTGTGAGCAAACGCGGCACCCATCTTGCACACAGCTTTCTCATTTCCAAATTTTCAGATAACATGCGATGTACCGTACTTTTTGAAATGCCTACTATGTCTGCTAGCTCGCGCACTTTCAGTCGACGATCATCCAGTACCGCTTTGTGGATTTTCTTCACCATTTCTGGAGTCGTCACCTCATTTGGTCGACCACTGCGATGCTCGTCTTGGCAGCTCGTACGGCCTCGTTTAAACTCTGCAACCCAATATTTCACTGTTGTAAACGAAAGAGCAGACTCATCCAGAGTAGAATCCAGTTCAGCTTTTATATTAGTTGGGCTGAGGCCTTTCAAATAAAAGTATTGTATCACGTAACGATGACCAATTTTCTCCATTTTCACAAATTCACTGAAAACGTTCACTATTGATGGCTGCCAAACAAATACTAAACAACGTGGCGTCCTCAAACTTGAAACATATGCTTTATAGATTCTGCACTTTCTAATACAGTGATATTTTTCAAACAACTACCGCCATCTCTAGGTCAGGCCGGGTACTTCTGGGACCACTCTCGTACTCCAGAGTCAAAACAACAATCAAAGCAATGGAAACATGATGATTTTCCGCCACCAAAAAAAGACAAATCAATTTTATCAGTTGAAAAAGTGATGGCTACAATTTTTTGGGATGCTAAAGAGATCCTGCTAATGAAGGAGCTTTCAAAGTGTCAAACGATAAAGGGAGATAATTATGCTAAGCTTTTTGATCGACTCGATCAAACAAATCATGAGAAAAGACCAGATTTATAAAAGAAAAAAATCATTTTCCATCAAAACAATGCACATCTCCATACAAGTGTTGTATCCGTGGGAAAACTTGCTGAAATGAAGTACGACTTGCTGTCCCATCCAGACTATACTCTAGATTTGGGACCCTCAGATTTTCATTTGTTCGGAAAACTTAAAAAAAATCCTTTGGTAGGAGATTTTCGTCAGATGAATACCTAATAGTAATAGTAAATCCCTATTTTGAGGACCTCCAAGAAAAACATTTCCGGGATGACATAAAAGCACTGAAGCATCGCTAAATGAAGTTCATTAAAGTTCAGAAGGACCATATTGAAAAATAAAAGTATTAAAAAAAACATAAGTTATATTTTTTCATATTTAGGCCGTGAACTTTTCAAATCGCCCTCGTAATATGAGTAGAAGATTATTCTATTTGAATCACTGAGGACTGAAAAAATATTGCGTTATTTGACAAATTAAAATTTCTTTTTGTCATACTAATGGAAAGATTTGAATTTTTTGACATGAATATTTAGAATCATGTCATTTAATGTCAATAGTACAGAGAGATGGTGATGGTAAAATTAATGTTTCCCTGGTACATATACATATTAGATACACTCTGATACCAATATAGAATATCTGAAGATTCCTTACCTTAAACAAAAATCTATATTGAAAAAAATAAATATTTTATAAAGAAAATAACTAAACAATACAGTTGATTGTTTTTGATAGAATTTATCACTTCATAACTATAGTTTTTCCTCAATTGGATGGATACATACAGTGTGATAATGTAATATTCAAGGCATATACCAAAGGTGTGCAAACTGCGGCTCTCAAAGGTACTCTGTGCGGCCACTGAGACAGTATTGGTTTTCATTGCCATTTTTCTTAAACTTTTATATCAATAATCTATAGTAGTATAGTATGTACCAATATTAAAATATTTTATATATAAACGGGTAATTCACATTATCTTTTCAAACATCCACATGCATTATGTGACCAAACTACTGTTTAAGATGGCTCTACGGTTTATTGATAATCTTTAAAAAAGATATGAAACTAAACAATTTTGTAAATTAAGACTTGCTGAATGCAGTAAAACCAAATCCGGCACGGTTTACTATGTAAATTTTTGAGAAAAATATCTTTAAAAATTCAACTTTTAAAACGATCTCTCGGTAACTCTAAAAATAAAGACTCAATGAAAGCCTTCAATGAGTAGAGATTAAACATATTCTGCTTTTTTGAGTTAGACTACTACATAGTTATATTTTTTATTATTTATCTTATTACTTCAAATAACTTATTACTGATAAATTTTTATTACTTCAATAGACTGCACAATTCCCAGATTTTAAACATATCGAGTATTTTTAGGTTAAGAATATATATATATATATATATATATATATATATATATATATATATATATATTATATGCTTTTATTTGAAAAATTGAATTGCGGAAAAAAGAAGTTTGTTACAAGATTGCATGAGTGATTTGAAACTGATTAAAAATAATTAGTGCTTTTCTTTTATAACAAAAAATTAATTCAAAAATAAATTTAATTTAATTCTACATGTGATTTTAATCACAAACGTGAAAAATAATTCATTTGTGCTTATTAAATGTGTATTAAGAATGAATATATCAACACATGAACATTATTATCTCGAATTAAAAACAGTAATGCCCAGGTTTTTAATTAAAAATGGTCAAATTATACAAGTATTAACTATTTCCAGTTTCAATTAATTACGTTTTTGTTTGAAAATAATAAACTATCATTAGAAAAACTGAGTTTCGTTCTGGGAACAATTAAAAGAATTGTGTACATTTGCGATGTATAATAATTGTAATTGGTTCGGATTGTTTTACGAACAAACATGTACTACTTTTTATAATTTTATTCTTCATTTTAAATTATTTAGTATTAGTTTTTTTGTACTATTTTTATTCCATTTTTGTTCTAAATGAATAAAATATATTATTATGATTTTTTTTATTCAGTTAATACTTTAGAATAATTTTTTGTTTGTTTAAAAATTGATCTTATTTAATCGGTTACGCTTTTGGTATTTTCACTTTCATGATTTGATGAAAAACTTAATATTTTAATTAGTAGATTTTTAAGTAACTCGTTCATTTTATATAAAAACACTTTATTAAAGTATTGTTTATTATATAACTTTTGTCATAAACGATCCCATCTAAAATATATTATATTTATTTATAATAATAGATTATATTTATTTCAGTCATTGAAAATTATTTATTTTTTATTTAATATTATATTTGAAATATACTTCTTTTTATAATACATACTTTAATTATTATCAACCAAGTATTTGCTGTAAAAAATAATTCGCTGCCTCTATTGAATAAATCATAACTCTGTTTAAAATGAAAATATTTTCTGCTTGTTCTATGATTTTGAAATGCCAACCTCAACATTTAAAGTCATTAGATATATCTTGGTTAAGCAGTTGGCATAACCTCACAAAACAATAATGAACCTGATATTCTATTATCTTCAATTTACAGATGGTTTTATATATTTAGATGTACTATTACAATACAAAATTTAATATATTTAGATATAATAGTACATTTATTAAATAATAAAATATTTTATATTATTTACAAATGGTGTCATTTTCGTTATTTCCTGTTAGAAAGAAAATAATGAGAAAAATGTTTATTTATAGGCCAATAAGTGTCGTCGGAATTCACACAATGGCCACATTTCAAATATAATTTTATTGTGAACAAAAACATACAACATGAACACGTGAAATATATAACGAACAAACATATTATGAAAACGTCAGCGATTTTTTTTATAAACAAAATTAGAAATTATCATAATTATGTAGCTGAGCTGTCAAGATTCTGTCAGCTATAATGAATGGCTCTTTTCACTAGGGTTACGGATGCAGTGGTCTGATTAACACAACAAAACGTACGCACAAATAACAAAGGTGAAAATGTGTTTGCTAGAGCATCTGAAGCGTTGTTTTGTGTAATTAAATTTCATACTAGAATATTTATTAGTACACACACGCATGCACACATTTATATAAATATAATGCGTGAATACATGTGTATATATATATATATATATATATATATATATATATATGTATGTATGTATGTGTGTGTGTGTGCGTGTATGTGCGTATGTTTATGTACGCCTCCGTAATTTGTTACAAGGAGTTTACATGTTGAAAAACTGTTTTGTTTCCACTGTCTGAATATCGTTCAAATTTAGTAATAACCATTTAAAGGCGATAGGATATGTAAATATATTTGCTGGTATCATTCATAGAAAAATATTTTTATTATTCTGCATGTCGTGAATTTTATTTGATTATTATAGATAAATATTCGATCAATGTACCTTAAATATTATGCATTTAACATAATAGCAGTATAATATTATTTTATCATTGTAGCTTAATTTATTTTTAAAAATGGATTCTGTTAAAATGTTCAATGTGTTTGTTGATCAATCTGATTAGTGTTTATATACAATTTTATAATTATGTCATCATCTGTATAGCGCATGAGTACATAAAAATTACTACCATGATAGCAATGATGTCATTCTTAAGACGTTAAATTATAAAAAAGATTGTCTAACTTTAGCGCTGTGAGATTGATTATAAAAACTGAACTTGTATTAATATAAAATTAAATATTCAAATCTAAAATATGCTTTTTTATTTTTTTATTAGTAACATCATGTAACATTTATATGCTGCGATAATAGTAATGTCATTTACTCTTTATATGACCAATTTCACAATTTTTACAGGTTAGTTCACTTTTCAATATTAATTGTTTTTTAAATATCTCTTTTCGTCTGCGATTTTGTAGATTATTATCCGTTCCAATTTTTCGTTGTTTTGTTCCAAATGATATGTACTATACTATTCGAAATATAATAATTTGACTTATCAATTAACTTATTATTATATGTTATAGTTTTTCTTATAAATAAAATGATAGACTTTCAGCAAATACGAGTCACTTACAGGGATTTATATTAAGAAGTGATGGAGTTTCAGTAAATTAATTTCAAAGATAACTTTAGAGAAAGAAACAGTACTGTTCGAAATATACAGAATCGTTTTTTTAACCCTCTGAATCCGGGCATGGATCTAGGAATTCTTTGATGTTTTACAAAGAAACTATGATCTTAGAAAGTTATCTTTTGGATGATATATTTAAAGATCTATTCAAATCTCTTTCTAGAGAGACTAAATTTAAAACTCTTTCTTTCATTAAAAAAAATTATGCTCGTCCAAAATTCAGAAAAATCGCGTTTTTTTTTGAAACTTTATAAAAATTGTACACTTGCGAATTGGGTTAAATAGTATTTTTTTTTCTAAAATGTCATCATTGGAAGAAAGAGTATATAAATTTTGAAGATTCTGTGTTCTTTGCGTGCATCGCAAGAAAAAATAATAAAGTTCTGTGTACAACGATATTTTTTGATTTATTGGTTAGTTAGTTTTTCCTGTCAAAAAAAATGACAAGAAAAAGAGTCAAATGGTACAAAGAACTTTTCTTCCATATTTTCGATCTTATTTCGATGTTATTTACTGCCGTGTGAATCGTAAAGGAATGAGTCTTGCTGACTGGAAACTCATATTGGCTTCACATATTGTTCAAAAATTTACTCCAAATGCATCTTCTGCGAGAAGTCCAAATCCACACCGATTGACGCATTATTTTACGAAGAAAAAGTAGTCAGATCATGCTCAATGAGCACAGTGTGTACTTTATAAAGCAAAGAGACTGACGTCCAGGTACAAGATGTGACCAATGTGAAACGGTTTTGTGCACACTTGATTGTTTCAAAATTTTTCACACTCAATATTAATGATATTTCTGCAAATTTTCAATTGTAATCATTTTTTCGGTTCCACTTATATATTTCCAATCAAGAAATGTATATTTCCCCGAATGTTATCTCCAATATTTAACGATATATCAGATAGATATGAAATTTCTAATGGCTAATATGAATGAATATATTTTTCTTGTCACCGAAAAATTTTCAATTTTTATTTCATTTTCGATAAAATAATATTTAATTAATCGAAAAATAAATTTTAGTACCCTTTCCCTCTCCCCGACTTCAAATGATTAAGGGGACCCGGTGGTCTAGAATTTTCAAAAAATCGATTTTTTTTTCGAAAGTATAGTATCTTAAAAATATACTGTTAAAATTTGATGACGAAATTCAGAGTATTTCGGGATCTACAGCCCATTAGAAGGTCAGGTCAGTTTCTTGAGAATATACTTGCTTGAAACTTTAAACGCGTTTATCTCGAAACTACTTTTTTTCGTCTTGCGGGGGCCAGAAAAAAAAAACCACTTGACCGATTTGTCTGAAATTTTAATATGTTATTCTGAATAGTTCTAGCTCTCGCTGGAAGTAAAATTAAAAGTTTCCGTGAAATATTTATATTTTTTTTATTAACAAAACATTCAAAAATACTGGTCGTTTTCAAACTTGTACTTTTGACTACGCGCCATTTTGTCAAATTTTTTTTTTATTCTACTTCCTGCGATAGCTATACTTATACTAATTAAAAATTCGTCAATTGTTTTATTTCAGATCAGAGGGAGAGATAAATCATCATTCACCACGCAATTTCATTTTTTTAGAGAGGGAGACTTCAGCATCATTTTTCTAATTTAAAAAAAAAATTTTTTTTGTCTTTATTTTCATTTTTGTGTAGTTTATTAGTAATAAAATAAGTGTAAAAAAATTTGAAAGCATTATTCATTACCCTCATATAGAAAAATTTTTTTTAAAATAGCTTAAATTTTAGGCCGCTAGACCACCGGGTCCCCTTAAATTACGTTTTAGAAATATCATGAAAATTAATCATAACGTTACACAATATTTCACTATTTTACTGTATTTAGTCAAATATAAAAGTTAGATAATTAGATAAATTTTTATTAGACGGTATAACTTGAAACAAATAAACTTGACTTCTTCACTGCTTAGTGAAAACAATATTAACTGTTTTCAGTATATACTCTTACACTGCAGTGAAAAACAGATTCTTTACAATAACAAGAGATAATCTGATTAACAGATCATCAAAAAGGTAATTCTAGGTAATTATACAGTCATTTCACATTACAGAATATAATTATTTAATGCAAATACTACAGCTTGAGATAATACATTATATTCTTTAGAAGTACTGAAAAGAATTCTTACCAAAACACAATATAATATATCAAAATTTGAAAGAAATATCTACACTCTTCAATCGACATAATACTATTTTACCGCGATGTCTAATCTTATACTATAAAAGTGGTTTATGTGAATTTGAATGAGATGAATTATAAAATTTGAATACATGCTCTTTACTTATCTGACTTATATACAATTGATTTTAACGTTTAGTGCTTTAATAATTGATTGAAAAATAAAGAGTCTTAAAAAGCATAATTCTTTAAAAAAATAATTAAAAAATTAGTTTAATTTTAAAAACAGGAATTTTAATGTACGAATTTTTTTAAATTAAAAATTTATTTGAAAAAACTAATTATTTGAATGAAATTCTTTGGAGAAAATAATTTTATTTGGAAATAAATACTTAATCTTTAACTTTACCATAAAAATTTGACAATTCATATGCATTAAACTTAATTTAAAAAAAATTATTTGGGCCCTTTATTTGAGCTCGTCATTTTAATTTAAACCTATATTTGGGATATTTATAATAATAATAATAGGAGTCTTCCACGTTAATTTTAATTAAATTCTTTTATGATACCTTAGGTATTCTTTCCTTGGGTTTAACTAAAATTTAAGAATTCTTTTTTTAAATAATTGTCGTTTAATATACATTCACATTGATGATTTGAACTTATAACGTTTTATCGTTAATGATTAAGAAATTCAAAATTTCACCTGCCAACTCCAATAAGTTAGAATTTTATTGTGAATTTCATGTTTGTTAATGCAAATATAATTAAATAGAAGTGAAATCAGTTAAAGTATTAACTATATATATATATATATATATATATATATATATATATATATATATATATATATATATATATATATATATGTATATATATATATATATATATATATATATATATATTCAGTTTATTGTTCTTTTTTCTTGTCAATAAAAGTATTAATATTGACATATGATAAAATACCTTTAAGAAAGAATCCTCATTCATACGAGAGAAAGAATCTTAAATTTTACCAACATTATTGACAACCAGATCACACTACTGTAACATGGCCACACATTCGAGATTTTATGGTTCCCATCCGGCTTCATTCTGTTACAATCACTTCGTGATGGAATTTCGTAGAATCTAAGCCTCCAGGCGAACACACTTCCTGTCAGTGGCATCCGCGCGTTCATTTCCGCTTCAGATCCCTTGACAGTATAGCCAGAACTGCTAGTAGTGTACCTGTTTTCAGCTACGTCCGAAGACTGTGATTTTGATTTGTCATACTAGCTAACGCAGAGATGTGAACCGAAATGTGACAGTTACATAGACATATAGGATTTAATATAAGTATATAAGAAATAGGTATGACTTTTATTAAAAAAATGTACTAAGTTTTAAAAAGCATCTATATATATATATATATATATATATATATATATACATATGCATAAAAAGACAGAGATAGAAATTTTCATAAAGATAGATGTATGTGTACCCTTATAGCAATACGCTTATTATAACTATTATATCAATATTAGAAAATTTTTGTATTTTTTAAATAATTTAATTATTATTCACTTCATTTCTAGACGTATCTAATTCGTTTGTAATTTTTCTCAGACATAGTAAATCATTATTTTTTTCTTTAAGTTTCTTTTCCTTAAAAGTTCCATTCAAAATTCTCATGAGTATTCTCTCTTCTATTTTTTGAAAAGAAAATACTAAGCTTTTTATATAAAAAATAATTAAAATTAGTTATTACTTGATGAAATAAATTAAATATATACTAAGAAAAAAGAAAAAAATGCAAATATTTATGATTTTGGTTTCAATTAAAAGTATTTTCAAAAATGGAAAAAGGAGTTTACAATAACAGTTTATAAAGACGTATTTTATTTATGAGATTAGGTACAGATAGTTGATTTTAAAAAAGCATAAAAAAATATTTTTCTATACCTTATCTCTTTGATAACAATGGCGTCACTATCAATACATAGAGAGATATTTGTCGTTTACGGGGGTATCGACAGCTAAATATAAAATACAGTTAAATATAATGCCAATTTTTAGCATTGTAGCTAAGGTCATTAACGTCTGATTTTCACCGAAATATATATATATATATATATATATATATATATATATAATCAAAAATTACTTATAATTAATTATTGAACATTTAAAGGTCGTGACAATTACTTTTGTGAAAGAGAATTTATTAGCTACAATGCTAAAAATTCTATTTATACTCATTGTATAATAAGTTTGAAATTTTCCTTTTTAACACGTTGAATACCGGATAAATTTTATGAGTTGCCCAAGGCGCCGTAACGATTTTTTTGTTGTACGATGCATATTGTGCTAAAATATAATACACAACAGCTAAGTTGAACTATATTATGTTTTATGCATCTATCTTAGTTGAGGTCATTGGTAACCACAGCGGCGCTGAAGTGTGTTTCTTTGATGACACTTCGATATTTGATGATCCATTAGTTTTTTTTAAATCACTGTAATAATGATAATAATATTGAAAATTTTAAAAGTGTTGCCATTTACTTGAATTATGTGTTTTTACTAATCTTGGCATCACCGGTCACCGATAACCCCAACGGCACTACAGGGCAGTTGAGTAGTGACCCCCACGGCATTCAACGTGTTAATTGCACTTGTGGAAAAAATAAATTAATTTAATTTTTTATTAAGATTCTGAAAAATCATAGAAGAGTTTCGTATATTGATAGAAAATAAATGATTTTCTAAAACTAAATGGAAAAAGGAATGAATTGCTTTTTTGTTGTGTTATATTAAAAAAAGTGACATCTACTTAGTTAACACTGATTAATAATAAAAAATGATAATAATATAAAAAATAAATAATAATGACTATCTAAACAAAAATGAAAGCACAGTAAACAAAATTCGTTTTTAAAAAAGTAAGAAACAATAATCCTAGAAAAATCATACAATTAAAGAAAACTTATTAAAAGTAAGGTAGTGTTTCTTTATTATTCTTCGAACAATTTGTTATTTTTCTAAAAAAAAACGTACTATGAAATAGAATTGAATTTTTTTAAATTTCTTTGCAACAAAATTTTTTTTGCGATAACTAATGCAGAAAGAGACTTTCTGAAAGTATTATATATGTATATATATATACATATATATTTATATATACATATATATTTATATATATATATATATATATATATATATATATATTTATATAAATATAAAAATATATTTATATATATATATATATATATTTATACGAGTATATATATATATATATATATATATATATATATATATATATACTTCTCATAAAAATTGTCAATATATTTAACATATAATATATAGAAATTCCATTTAATATTTGCAACTCATTAATCGAAATATTTTTTTATTGAAACAATCATAAATCAAAAGAGGAATATTAAAAATAGAGCGAAGTATTTTAATTTCTGGTCGTTTCTTTTCAAACGAACAAGAGATTGTCTCTTAAGCTGGTGTCGCGATTACTCAACAGTAACACCCGGCAGCAATCTGTAGCAGCGATGAGTAGATATATACATCGTCTCTTTTTATATTATCTTGACAGATACAAAAATCAAAGGATGTAACTGCTATTTCGTATGTGGTGGTGGCTTTTGTCATTGTAGGGATGTACGTAGTTATGGCAGACAAAAAATAAACAAAAGACAGGCGAGAGTAAAATGTGAATGATGTTTTTTCTTTTTGTGACAATGACATGGTGGTATATTATTGAATGTATATAGTGTGTTCCTGAAAACGTTATCGACTTTAAATGTATTTTTTTAAATTTAAGAAACAAAATGGTATATGTGTACAAAAATATTTGTCAAGAGATTATAACAATTTGAAATATGTAACGTCAGTCATAAAAATGTTTTCAGTAGAGAAGTAAATAAAAAATATATATATTTTTTATATTTCTTCTCAAATATATAGTTAATAAAATTTACATTCATTTGAATAAAAATCTTTAATGTATTTTTTACACGATAAAATTCATTTGTTTAAAAAACTTAGGTTTTATATGGGCTACTTTTCTATAGAGATTTCAAAAGATTAAAACATTTTTTTACAAAGAAAGCATCTATAATAAAAAAGATGTATCAAAAAAAAACTTCAGTTAGGAATAAATCCTGCAAGTAAGACAATTATTGACAATTTTATGTTCTAGCCCACGTAGGTACCAAAAAAAAATATTACAATTTATTATAAAGTAATAAATTACCTAGGAGGTGAAAGAATAATTTCCAATAATAAACTTTAAAAGTTTTTAGGAAACAAATGTATCAATATTTTACGATATAATCATGTACTTTTAAAAATATTTCAAAGAATTCTTGCAGAGTTGTTGAAATTTCTTTTCTTTGGAATAATCTTGGTAGGAGGAATTATATTTAAAAGTCTGGGTATATTTCATTTATCAAGCGCCTAAAGAAAATTACGGCTAAAAAGGATTTTAATCTGTAAAAATGCGATCTAATTAAAAATATCTTTTGGAAAAATTTATTTCATCATAAAATATTAGGCAATATTCTAAATTTCTGTAGACACTTACTAAAGCTTTGTTGAATAGAATATTTTTTTTAAGTGAAAATACAAAAAAAGTAATTAAACGGTAGCGAATCATTCAATTGAAAAATTCGTCAAATATTTATATGAATAAATATGGTGTTAACAAAATTTAGTGGAAAATTATCTGAAATATAAAATTTAAGCCGACTAATGAAATTTGAAATAAAAATGAAGATGAAGAAAATTAAACTGGGGAAACATAATGAATGCTTACTGAGAAAAACCCATTGGTAAGGTCTGAAGTTATATGATGAATGTATTTGGATTAATTTAATAAACAAAATCGTTAAATTCTAGGAAAAAATTAAAAACTCAATGAACAAGAACGCATTTTCTAAGTGCTAGGGTACAGAGACATTTTATAATGCACTAAAGATATTGTCATTGACACCGAAATGAGTATATTTATTAATCAATTATTAAAGATTTTTTGATCAGAAAAAAGATTTCTTGTGCGTGGGGGAGAAAAAATATATTTATGAAAGAAAACATAGATCAAGAATCAAAAATTATATTATGAATTTTATGACTGAATACTATTATGTCCCACAATATGTATATAAAAACTGATATTACTTTCGTTCTTCCTAACAATAAACAAAAATTGTTTTATATTTATATATTAAATATGCTGTAAAACTTAAATTTTGTTCATTTAGTTACAAAAATCTTCTTAAACTGTTGTATTGTGATAAAAATGCTCCCTTTTTCCAATTATACAAAATAATTGGCAGAATGAAATTTGAAATATATTTTGTCATTAACAAGGAGATTAAATTTATTTTCATTAAGAAATGAATTTATTTATTAAAGTAAATATATTTTTTAATTTCCAAATACATAAAAAAATTCACCTCAATTTCCATATATATATATATATATATATATATATATATATATATATATATATATATTAGTAAGGATTATATCTTCATAAATAAAACAACTCCATTTTAAATAAAACAAATTCACTTATAATGCTCAATTAAAAATAATGTGAGCAATTTATGTTGTTTAACTGTACTTTGTTTTATATACAAAGCACGTTTTCTTGAACCTTATATTCCAAATTAAAAGGGTAAGGTTTGAAAAATATATGAAATTAAAATAAAACGAATATCATGAATTCGAGAAATAAAATGTTTATTTTAATTTTTCGTTGTAATATCATTAATATAATAATATTGAAATAATAATAGCAAAATGTATTAAATAATATTTAAAAAATAATCTTTTTTAATAACACAATTTTAATAATCTATCACATAAAAAATCTAAATTATTGGAGAATAAGTCAATTTGATTAGTGATATTAAATAAATATTTTTTTTGTTTTAGTTATAATAGTTAGTGATAGCTATGACTGTCATTTTTGAAAACGATTTGTAACATGAATATATTGCAATCACGAGCGCCGCTATGTGGCACTCTTAACATCACCTATTGAAACATATACGACCTTTGCACTGATACACTATTTGTTTTATGAAATAGGGTTTACATTTTATAGTTTTTGAGTATAGAATAACGCGTCGGGATTGGTATTTATTTGTTTTTTTAGTATATTCTGTTTATTTTTGTAGATTTATCGGCATCAAAAATATTTAATTTTATACTATTATTTTGTATTTTTATTATTGGGTGTCGGAATTAATTCGTAGCGTTTTCTTCATGAAAAAAGATCGTTTATTTTAAATGAAATTCAAAAAACATATCATTCAAAGTATTTTCCATCTTTAGCCACTACTTTTTCCCATCTTTCGGGCAGGAGACGAATACCACGTCGGAAGAACACCTTGTCTTTAGATGCAATCCACGAATCGACCCATTTTTTACAACCTTCATAAGAAATGAGCTTCTGCCTAGACAGACCATGACTCATCAGTCGAAACAAATGGTAATCAGAAGGATCAATATCTGGAGAATACGGTGCGTGGGGTAGGACTTCCCATTTGAGCTTTTCC
Organism: Acanthacorydalis orientalis; assembly: GCA_034766995.1. Lineage (NCBI taxonomy): Eukaryota > Metazoa > Arthropoda > Insecta > Megaloptera > Corydalidae > Acanthacorydalis > Acanthacorydalis orientalis. Next base: position 29,136,230 of record CM068316.1, read on the forward strand.
AAGTATGTTTTGACCGGTTTTGCGACGTGCGGACGAGCATTGTCGTGCTGAAAAATCAATTTGTCATGTCTTTCAAAGTATTCCGGCCGTTTTTCATTCAATGCATGGCTCAAGCGCATCAATTGTAGTCAGAAACGATCCCCAGTGATGGTTTCATTCGGTTTGAGCAGCTCATAGTAGATCACGCCCTTATGATCCCACTAAATACAGAGCATGAGCTTGGATCCATGGATATTTGGCTTCGCCGCTGGTGTTGATGGTTGGCCGAGCTTAACCCATGACTTTCTGTGCTTGGGATTGTCGTAATTGATCCAGTTTTCATCCCCCGTGACAATTCGATGCAAAAATCTCTTTCTTTTCTCTCGTTCAAGAAGTAGTTCACAGGTAGAAAAACGCCTTTCAACGTCCCTCGGTTTCAATTCGTATGGGACCCAATTTCCTTACTTTTTGATCGTTCCCATGACTTTAAGGCGTTTTCCTACCGTTGACAAGTCAACTCCCAACGATTCAGATAATTCTTGAAGTGTTTGACATGGGTCTTCATTAAGCAATGCTTCCAATTCTTCATCGTTGAACTTTTTCGGCTGTCAAGGTCGTTCCTTCTCTTCCAAGTTGAAATCACCACTTTTATAACGTATAAACCACTTCCAACACAATTGCTCAGCTATATCATGGTCACCATAAACTTCCACTAAAATGCAATGACTTTCGGCAGCACTTTTTTTCATGTTAAAGTAATGAAGTAAAACTCTCCTCAAAAACAATTTATCCGGCACGAAATTCGAAATATTCGATAAAGTAAAAAGTGTTGTTATTTACGCTTCAACCAAATGACACATACTGAAACTGACGCCTAAGGACAGCTGTTTTACGGGGAATATTTGGATAAAGGGAACATGTAACAATTGTACTACCTACGCCATCTCTTGTAAAACGCTACGAATTAATTCCAACACTTAATATATATATATATATATATTGTATTATTTATATCGTTAATATTATGTATTTCAAATAGAGCATGACCCTAATTAACATTCAGTCCTTAAAACACACCTGAAGATAGCGCACATGCCAAATCTGGTCGCTTAAAAGAGAGTTTTAGTTCATCCTTTCAAAAGAGGACCACCAGAATAACATACCAACAGGATCACAGGTACAAGATAATAATTTTTATAATAATAAAACCTACATTTCTAGTCACTTTGTTCTGCAGACAAAGGAACTAGTATGTTGACGAGAAATGTTTGCTTTGTCAGCTCATAGGTTTCAAGTTAATTCATTAAATTTTATACTTAGGTATTTTTTTTGTTTAAATATATTATGTTGTAAAAACTAATAAATTTGTTTTCTTTCCCTGTATCTTTCCATTTTCCTATCAATTTTGACGGGCTGTATACTAGTTACAATTATAATTATAGAATTATTATTTATTGAATAATAGTTCTATAATGATACATTACTGAACAGAACATCAACTTATACTACTTGAGTGATCACGACTGGTAGTAAGAAGTGTTTTTTTTTACTGTCAAAACACTTTCAAAAATTGCCAACTAAAGCCACTGACATTCTCACAATTTATAATTATATACGAATTATTTTTTATAGGCTTATTTGAAAAGAAAGGTATGAGTGTCAATTCACAAAATCTCTCCAAACTTATATAATAAATGTAAAAAGTGGCTGTGAGGATCCAGTTGGACTTCTTAGGCTGCATAATAAAAATTTTCAGATCAAGCTTAGAAAATTGAGTGCAACTAGACGGTTTCTATATTAATTGTTATTCTTAGAAAATAAACTAGAATTTTATTCAATAAGGTATTAATCAACTTATTTAAATAAAATTTTCTATTGAGTTGTATTGTTTCTATTTTTTTCCGCTTCTTTGACATACTTTTTACTATTATAATTTATTATAATATATAATATATAATATATATATATATATATATATATATATTATATATATATATATATATAATACTAATAACATGTCTGATAAACAGAACTCACTAGAGTGATAAAGGTTTCTGTCGAAAGAAAATAACTCAAACATTATTTCTCATCGCTATATACGTACTAAATTATTAAAGAAAGCTGGTATTACAGACTGTCTTGTATTTACTAAATTAATTCGTCCCTGTTCTTTTATTATTTCACGTGGGATATCGATTTCTTAACATCAAACATAAAGGTATAATCAATCTCGTGTTCTTGTGTTATGTTAAAAAGCTGTCTTAGCTAAAATGGAGCGAAAACATGATTGCGTTTGGAATCCACACAGAAGCACGTATTCTTTGTAATCTATTTTAATTTTATATTTTCGTTTCCGGGAAATCTGAGAAAGTTATAATCAGTTAACATTTTGATAAACAGATTGATTATATTATTATTAATCGTTAAGTAGAAAATAAATTGTCTTTAAAATTAAATGTGCCAATGCTTATTAAATTTTATTATTTTCAAGAGAAACATATTAAAATTTATAAACTGCGACAGTTTTCAATAAAATTGTTAATATATAAATTATACAAGATTGCTAATCTAATACTTCTCTGATTTAAGCTCAACTTACAATGCGTTCTAGAGAAGTGTGTATGGCGTGCAAATAAAATTAGTCAAATATTTATTAATTCATTTATATAATTATAGACAATGAATCTTAGAAATATTTTTTTTTATTTTCATTTATCAAGATCTAGTTGAGAATTTTCTCTGTCGTGACCACCAAACTTGCACAAAACTTGGGTATAAGTGAAACATTATACGATAAATGCAGTGGTACTTTATTCTGCGGTATTGAAGACTACAATTTTTTCTTTGTACTATGTAATCATGCTCAAGGAATTCTAGTATTTACTTAACAACACTGAGAAGATTAATAATAAAGAAATTGAGGAGAGTGAACCAATTAATATATTTTTATGTGCCTTTAATTAAATTATCATCGGATTTTTGTCAATAGACTTTAAATATATTTTTTTCTAATAATGTAGTTTTTTTACCGACTCATGAACGTAAAATGATCTATACCTTTCATTTACGCCTATTGATGTCAATAATGTCAGTCGTTAATAAAAATTAAAAGAAGGTATAAAAAAATTCTAAATTCAAAAGTTTATATCTCTGTCCTAGTTTATATTTTATGATTTATATATGTAAATGTATATGCATACACACACACGCATATATATATATATATATATATATATATATACATATATATTGTGAATATTTAAGGAATAAATTGCTATAAAAAGAACACACATATCTAATGGGATATTTTGTGTATATAATTAACATTCATTTAACACCAATTAAATTGCTTGAAAAAACTTAAATTGTATTTCAGTTCATACTAATTTACACAACATTCCTCTATATGAAACAATTTTTTTATATTTTATATAACCATTTTTAGGAGTTATTTTAATTTTGATTCATTTTATAAAAATTAGAATTGAATTTTCTTTTAATAATTTAATTCATTTATAAAAAATTTTCCAATAGGAACACACATTTTTAAGAGGTTATATTCCATAGATATCAAATTGACAGTTATATTTTTTTGGCATTTGTTAAGTTTTGACACCATCATTCTTAACTATGAATTCGGATTTAATAAATCAACGAATTGATCTTATGCAATTGTATTATGAAAATGGTTGTTACATAAAAAATACATTCATCCATCTAAATCATCATCAATTTTTCGATAAGTGAATAAATCTGAGGAAACTAAATCGATTAAAGAATCACCAACCAATGGATTTATTGTTGAAGGCATATAAGTTTCATTTAACACAAGAATTGGTAAACAATTGATTTATTAAGGACGAAATTTCATGTGTTGTGTTATTTACAGAAATGAAGACATTAATTGCGCACCGAGATCCTGCGATTTAACACCGTTGAATTATTTTCTTCGGGGTCACTTTAAAGGAAAAGCGTATCTCTAATCATCTTAAAACAATTCCTGAAATAAACAATGAAATCCGAAGAGTAATTGGTAAGATAGAGCCTCAATTGTGTAGGGATGTTATTGAAAATTTTAACAAAAGAATGGTTACTTATAAAAAAGCACGTGGCGATCACTTACACGGTATTATTATTCATTTATAAATGGTATACCCCTACCTATTATTTACAATAAAGAAACTTTAAATTCCAATGCAAATTCTGTGTTGTATTTCAAACTAAGAAAATGCGTCCTTATTGCAAAATCCTGTATTAATTTACAAAAATATCATAAAAATGAATAAAAGAAAAATGTGATTATTCTTCGAAAATTTATAATTTATAAAAGCATAATTATTTATCTATTAAATATATTTGAATGGAAGAAAAAGTAAGAAATTCGGTAAAGAAATATTATAATATAATAAATATTAATATTACAATATGTAATATAAAAACGTTGATTTTTAAGAATATTTTAATTATTTTTACACTTTTTTATTATTATACATTACAGGAATATTTATGTTCTTCGATTATGTTGATATACGTAAGCGGTTTGAAGAGTAACTTGTTTCGATATAAGAATCAACATCTTCCGTTTTAAAATGTACTTTATTTTTTGACATAATCTCTTCGAAGCTCAACGCATTTGCTTCAACGTTTGTCCAGCTTCACGATTCTTTCCCGGTAGTGAGTTTCTTCTATGTCCTCAATATAGCCGTTCACGGTTAACAAATTGCCTTTCAGCTAGGGAAATTTGGAATGTCGGGAACAGATGAAAGAACAGAAAAAATTTAAAAGAACTAAATCAGGTAAATGGTAGATAAGGAAAGATTTAAAACTTCAATTCGGCCAATGCTTGCTGAGTGACAACGCTTGAATGAGTCTATCTATTGTCATGGTGAAATAATACTATTTTCTTATGCACTTTAGGATGTTTTTCTTTGATTACTGTCTTCAACTTCTTCTAAAGTGCTGCGCAGTATTACGCAGTAACTGTTTTCCCTTCTAAAGATAGTCGATCAAGAGAATTCATTTTGCATTCCAGAAAACTGACGTTATCACCTTTTCAACCAAATTAACCGTCTTTGCCTCCTTTGGAGCCGTTGCACCGAGATAAATTCTGGTGTATAATGATAAATCCAAGTTTCACTCATGGCCACAAAACACCGCATGAAATCCATTGGATTCTTCTCAAGCAATTTCAAGATGACGGCTGATATTCGTAAACGAACTCGTTTTTGCTCTGTAATGAGAAAATGCGGCATCTATCTTGCGGAAAGTTTTTTTATATGCAATTTATTATGCAAAATCAAATTCGTTCGCCCAGTTGAGATACCTATAACCTCTGCTATCTCGCCCACTTTCACTCACTGATCGCATAAAACCATATCGTGGATTTTATTTACAATTTTTGGCGAGAGATCTCTTCTCGGGTCTTCTGCGTGTGATGTATCATTGATGCTCGTTCTGTCACATTTAAATTCATTCACCCAAAATTTCACATGCGTTACTAAAATAGATGAAACTATATGAAAACATATAAAGCTGTCCCTCTCTCTTTCAATGAGTTCACGAACCAAGTTACTCTTTAAACCGTCCTCTTAAATGTAAAAATCGCACATTGAAAATAAATATTTCATACAAAATGAAGGAAAACAAAAAGAATTAACACAACAATATTTAATTCTCAAAATGTAGAAATTAATAAAATAAATTTGATGAATACATGCATTATAAGACAAAATTAAATTTGTGATTTGAATGTTCACACTATCTGCATTTGACTGATTGACTTAGACTTGCAAATAAATAGAGAAAATCTTAAATTCAAATTCGCTCCTGTAGAACCTTACAACAGATATTTGTTCGAATAGAAGTGTATTTTTTATTATCTGTTATTATGGAAAATAGGAGTTTGACTGAGAAATTATTTTTTTAAGTCAATAATTATATGAAGTAGATAATAATTGTAAAAGCTGCATATTTTTTAAATTAATTTAGTTATAACACAAAAATAAGTATGTATTCATAAAAAACTGATTTTTGTAATAGATAATACATTTTATGATATTAACATTTCTATTATCATTTATTAAATCATTAATTTCATAAAATATCATTTTTTGAAGTCATACTGATTTTGTATTTTTGATATGTTTTGTTAATTATTGAACAGTTCGTTTTTTAGCGGTTGAGTAGTTCAATAAATATAGGCAGAGGGTGACTGTACTTGTGATTTAAGTAATTTGGAATTAAAACAAGACGCAATTTCAAAAAGTCACGACTTGGAATATAGATGTCGATGCTATGTCTAAAATTTTGATGCATTATATTGAAACACCTGCTAATGAATATTTGTGAAATATAAAGTCAATTTATTAAATAGTTTGTTGTAAACAGCTGTATAAATCAAATCATACTAGCATGTTTTTTCTAAAATGTATAAAATGGAAAATGATACAGTTATAGTTTTTTGTTCAAAAGGTTTAACACCAACGAAAAATTTTAACAAAATGAAAAAAGTTTTGTGTGATAGTGGACCTTTGTTTATAACTGTACAAAAAAATACGCTGACGAATTTGAACGTGGTCATACAAACTAAAAGATAACCTACATAATGGACGACAGAAAATTGAAAAGACACTAAAATCATGAATAAAATGCACGATATTATTGTAGAGAATAGTCGATAAACGTGTCTGAAATTGTTAAGGTTGCAGGTATCTCAGATAACGGTCATTTCATATTCTAACGGAAAAAGTAACGATGCAATGAAAAAGATATCAGAAAGATGGGTGTCACGTTTACTGACAATTGAGCAAAAACGGAATCGAATTCAAATTTCTCATGAATGGTTGAACAATTTTATGAAAGATACGATTGATTTTGTTCATTATTTTGTAACCAATGATGAATCTTTTTTGTATTACTGTATATTAGAAACACAAGATAAATTAAAATAGCGGAAACGTCGTGATTTTTCGTTACCAAAAAAGGCTAGTATATTTTGTTTTGAGGAAAAGATATTTCTTCCATTTTATGGTATGCTAAGGGGATGTTACTTATTAATTATCCTCTAAATGGGTAAGAGATAACAGGAGAATAGTTTGATAACTTTTTGGACCAACTGAATTTAATTGAATCAATAAATTCATAAAAAAATAAATTTATCAAAGAAAAAATCATTTTTTATAAGAATTATACTCTTTTTATAAGACAAATTGACGCATTGAAGGACAATTTGAAGCTCTTACGCCGTACTAACCTTATTTAGAGCTGTATGATTTCTGTATGTTCCAAAACATACAAATTTTTTCTTGGCATTAAACTGTTTTCTGCAAATAATGAGCTGAAAGCTGCAGTAAACAGGTATTTTGAAGACCTTGAGGAATCGGACATCCAGGATGGAATAAAATCACTAGAGCATCGCTAATATGTGTTGAACTTTTAGGATATTATATTGAAAAATAACAGAAATTCAAAAAGATATTGCAATGTTTCATTAACAAGTTGTAAAAAAGAATTCAAATCGCTCTTGCAGCACTAAAGATATTTAAATAAATTATTTATTAATTACAGAAATTTTATGTGCCATTTATTTAAAAATAAATCATATTTTAAAATTTATATTATGAAAAGTTTTATTGCATTGTTAATTTAGTATTTTACTGCTGAAAACACTCGTAATATTATTTAAATGCGCTGGATGAACTCGGGCCGTAACAAAGAGTTTTAGGTAATATTATTGATTAATAACAATATAGTTATTGATAATGTTGGTTAAATATATACATATATATATATATATATATATATATATATATATATACATATATGTAGATAGAGAAAAAAAGACCGAAAAAGAGAGAAATTCAAAATGATAGGTTAATAAAATTTATGTATCTCACCTACGTTACATATCGAAATGTTAAGGTTATGACTGTTTTTACAAATGCGCCATTTTTGAATAATTCATTAAATTTTATTGTAAAACAATTCTTAATTTATATGTCTTCAAAAATGAAGATTTACTTGAAAAAAATGAAATTGGAATTTTTATTGTAAAATGTAACATTTTATCTCTTTTATTCAGATAATGTCCTTTGCATGAATTGTTAACGGTAAAAGGTTTTATTTACAAACTTATTTTTCTTCTGTCCAATATTATAACCTGTTGAACTATTTTGATGTTAAATGAGATATAATGTAAATAAACTGATGTACATATTTATATTAGTCTACGTATGAATATGTAAGTAACAAAAAATACAACAAATTAAATTTTTATAAATATTTCAAATAATTTAACTTGTTATAAGGGATATCTTACGAATCAAAAATCGTGTTATATAGAACTCTATTCTCTTAATATAAAAAATTCATATATATATATATATATATATATATATATATGTCTATATAAAATTATACCAGAAAATTTTAAAATTTCTTCAATAAAAACCCTGAAATTTAATGGTTAGGTCATTCATGAAACAGTAAGTTTATAGTAAACGCGTGACTGACATTTCTGCTTTGAAAAAATCCCTTATGTTCAAGGTTCCATCAATCATGACTGAAACAGAGAAAAAATACTGATGTGTAGGCTATATATATATAGCCTACACATCAGTATATATATATATATATATATATATATATATATGTATGTATATACGAACTAAATTTAGACATGAATACGAAAAATATGAAGCAGATATATCATAATTAATGAATCCAAAAAATGATGTTCATAAAGTTGACTGACAAATTATTTATTACATTTTGTACTGAGAAATATTATTCCCGTTTGACCTGTGAAATAATCAGGGCATGAACCATTTTGTAATATAAAAACAATGTAATTTTAATGGAATTGTGTGCCAAATTTCGTTATTTTTACTCTATATTTCTATTAATATGAGTAAAACTAATCTTTGCATTACTAAAAAAAATTGTCACAAATTAGTAGTGTAAAAACTGCTTCTTAATATTAAATAGAAATAAAGGTTATATATTTTTAAAATATTTGTTCTTTATTATTTTTGGTTGCTAAGATATGAATAATTATCATATTTTTAAGTATTACCTCACAAATATATCATAAGTATTCATAATAAAATTACTAATGACAAGCTTTATGCAAACAATTTATTAGGTACTTTAAATTGTGATGATTTAAAAAAATAATAAAAACCCACATTTCTCGTCACTTTGTCCGCAACGTAGCTGTTTGCCCCTATCTAGTGAATGTGGTGTATAAGGAAATTATTATAAAGGTAGATTTCAAGTTTAATTCATTAAGTTTCATTCTTAAGTATTTTTCATGTTTAAATATACATTATTATGTAGTAAAAACTAATAAATATTTTTTTATTTCTATGTTTCTTTCTATTTACCCACCAATTTTGACAGGTTGTATACTAGTTTTCTAATAAAAATGCTGACATATTAATACAAAAATGAATTTCTACTATTTTTTCTTTGCTTAAATTTAATACGGTTGATAAGAAATATTTGGAAAAGTAAAAATATTATCAGAAACGAAATATTTTCCCCTCATAATTTTTTTTCTGGTACATTAATTATACCAATCTGTACGAAACCTGTTTATTAGCCAATTTTGTTTTTAACTTTGTCACATTTTAATAACAAATAGTAACAATTTTGTAATCAAGTTCTCTCATTATGACGTAATAACTTAAAATTCTATTCGATTTATACTGTAACATTTCGGACTTATTCTAATATTGACTGCTAGTAAGGTTAGATATTTAAATTCAATTTGCTAAAGTTCACTATAAAAAATTTCATGAACTTATTCCTTTTATATAATAATTATTTTATATACTTAATCATCTATTTTAAATTTGACATTTTTCCATATACTCAATCTACGTGATAAATTAATTTTGTCACGCAAGTATTCATTATCATTTCTAATAAAAACATAAATTTTCATATTTTAAATTTATGATTAACTTCTCGTATATTGTTCACATTTATATTGAAAATTCTTACATACAATCTTCTAGGCCACTTAAAGAAAGTTAACTGAAAGCAGACGATCTATTATCTGTCTTATTAATGATTAAAAACCAATTTATAAACCAGTTCTACTATTGTTTGCTTTTATAAACTCTTACGTTATTAATTATTTAAATTTACTCTGTTATTTATTATTAAAGATTTCTACAAAAGGTAGATTTACTCATTCCATATAACAGTAACAACTTCTCACTAATTTACATTATTTGTTACATAAACTATTCACAAATTTATCTCTGTTTAAACTGGTTGTTGATATAAAATCATCTTGTTATTTAGATTAAAGGACTATGTTTACAAAGTGAAATCAATAAAAAGTTTGCTAGATATGTGATACATGTTTCATATTTTAGAGAATGTTCGATTATTATAAAAATGTCAAGAAAATTAATTGTAATTATTTTGCTTTTCAAAGTTCTTTAATCAAATTATGCAGTAAAATTTTTACAACCACAGTAAAAACAACAACATATCTATTAATTTTATCATTATTTTCAAGTGAATAAAATATATTTATGTATTTTTGAAATTTAAAACAGAAAAATTAAAAATATTATACCTACCAAATATGTTTTAACACGTTGAGCGCCGCATAATAAAATAAAATTTTCAAGTTAGACCAAAATTTTTTTATAGTTTTTTGAATGTTTATTCACAGTTTTTACATTATTACCTTATATTTCATTTCTTTTTATTGGTATGAAAAATAATCATTCAGATGAAAAATAATCATTCATGAAGGAAAATCTAAAGAAAGGTGACTTTGTTACTTGCTAAAAGAACATAATGGAACTCAAATGGAAGGATGAACGAGATGTCCTCATTCTAAGTACCAAACATAATGACTCCACCACGGAATTCACCCATAAAGACAAAAAAATCCAAAAACTGGTCATGATTCTCCAGTACAATAAATATAAATCATTTATTGACGTATCCGATGAAATGGGTGCGTATTCACCGTATGTTCTAAGGAATGTAAAATGATGGAAAATAATTATTTTTCATCTGCTTACTACAACAGCAATCACTAGTGCAATATACCTTTATTAAAAAGTTAATAATAAAAAAATAACCAAATTCAAGGAAGAAATCATAGGAAAATTAGTAACTGAAGAAAAGACAAGAAATGGACGCAAATTTAGTAGAAACACCATCCATACCGATATTTCATTTGCTTAAGGAAGTCCCAGGACAAAAGAAGATCACTAGAAAACGATGAAATGTTTGTCATAAACAATTTACACTATAATGTGGCACAGTTTATGTTAAAAAAAATGTAAAGAAAGTTAGTACAATACAATTTGTGAAGCGTATAAAATATCAATATGTATATCAATGTCTTTCATGTTTTTTTTTTGAAACAAAACATATGAAGTAAAATAATTATTTTTTATATTTGTTACAACACATTTATTACCAAAAATCGTTTCATTTATGATTTTGTGTACTGTTTTGAATAAATATATTATGTTTTATATTAAAATTAATGTTTTATTAAATTTCAATATTTTTATGAATTTCGTTAACAAAAAATGATATACTGTCTATTACTAGTACTATGTGCCTATGGAACCTATAGAGAAGGAGTAAAATACAGATTTAATGTACATCGTACTCACCAGTAGACACGTGGCTCTAAATGCTTGATTCGAAATGCCCACTGGTGAGCATATGGCGTTCAACGTGTTAATGATCGGAAAAAAGTAATTAACATTTAAATATTTGACATAAATAGATAAAAAAGTAATTGAGACAATGTTATTAGTAAACTATTTTATTTAATATAGAATTACTATTAAAATAAAATTTAATAAACATTGGTAACAATTCTTTTCTCGTAAAAGAAACATATTATAAAATCTAAGATTGAACACATATTTATTTTTAGTAGATATACCAGCTATCAGAGGATATATAGAAAATAAATAATTTAGTTTATATCACATAATAAAAATGAATATAAATTTAGTTCAAATGCATATATGTATGTATATGCATGTATAAATATATATATATATATATATATATATATATATATATATATATATATGTATATGTATATATCAAAACTTGCAATAAGTAATTCTTTTTGTAAAATGGTACATAGATGTATTTCGAATTTTTTTACAAATTGAAAATAACCAATCATCGTCTGTAAATCCCAGCTCAAAAACACATTTTTTATTTTATAAATTATGGATTAAAAGTTTAAAAATGTGTACATTGTATGTATTACCTACATAAAAAAATATGTTTCTATAAATCGCTGTCGGAGCAAATGGATCGCGTGAGCAAATGGCGCATTTGAATTTCCACATCCATCTATTCATACACTGTCACGTATACGATTTCAATCTGAACTCTTGGAAACTTGGGGATGAAATCATATCTGTGCATCGCGCACGGAGATGTGTAGAGAAAGTTATATAAGCTTTTGAACTTGGCGACCGAGTTAGGACGCTACGAGTTTTTGCTATAGAAACTTTACAAATATATATCCAACGGAAAGTGTGTTTCTAGTGTCATCATAAAACATCATCTCTGTTTGCTCGTATAATTTTTATTTCATATTTTATATCACAAATCATTGTCTCGTCACATGGGTATTGTAACTTAAATAATAACAAATAAGAAATAACCTTATATTATTTCGATTTTTTTATTTATCACAGTAATATAAGTAAATGGTTATGTAATTACTATAAAAGATGATTTCTTTTTATAAAAAAAATATCTAGAAGGCAATAAAGAACATATATTATGCTATTAAATTTCTATAAAATATATAAAAAAATATTGTTTTTACTTCTTACTTCTAGTAAGTTAAGCAAAATTTTCTTAAAAGAATTTGCTTTATATACATATTATATACGATTATTAGATGATAAAAAGTACAATTTTTCAAGTAATAAAATTAATTTTAAAATTTTAATAGTTTTTATATATTGCAAACTAGCTTATTTAAATTCCATTTTAATTAAATTCAGATATTTATACATAAATATGCATATTCAAAAAATACCATCTATGTAATAAAATTTTAAATAAAAATAACATTTTGTCTAATGTTTTTTCTATCAAAGTGAGATATAAGCATCATAAAAAACTGTCTTATATGGTTACATTTCAATAATGTCTTAATATTGTCTAGTGAACAATGTCGGTCTTTTTCTCTAATGTTATGAAAATTAAGCATACAGTTAACCATATTCTACAAATAAGGAATTACAAATAAATAATTAATTATTTTATCATATTTGCTTATAACAAATATTATTTATATATATATATATATATATATATATATGTAATCTATATTTCTCATTACTTTGTCCGCAGGACAAAGTAACGTTTATCTATGGTGACGACAAATATCGCTTTTTCAGCACATAGATTTCAACTTTAATTCATTAAGTTTCGTTCTTAGATATTTTTTATATTTAAATGTATTATGCTGTAAAAACCAATAAACAGTTTTTCCTCTTATGTTTCTATTTTCTCGTGAATTTCGACGGGATATATTATCCAACAATGTATTTATATATTATCCAACTTGGACTTGAGAATAGACCATTTATTTGGTTTTCTTATCATTTCCTCGACTGACAAAAATTCGAATATTTTTAGACAATATACTGTAATTTATTTAACAATAATTTTAATACTATGGATATTCATTAGACTAGTTTAAATATAATGATAATGTTTGATTCTGAATTTGTATTTAACTGGTTGCTGCATAGAAGCAGCTAGCTATCAAGTCAGTGAAAAAAGATATATGACTGAATATATGTCACATAATTTAAAAAGATATAGAAATAGAAAATATACCCGATTCTGTGAAGAATTGTTGACTTTTTAATGTATCAGTATTTATATATTATATTGTTGTATATTTAAGAATTAATATATATATATATATATATATATATATATATATAATATTATATGAAGAAAAGTGATGAATTTATCAGTGACCTTGTCGACATAATACACAAATGTTATTTTTTTGTAACAGTACACAGCATGTTTGGAATTAATAGCAACGGACAGTACATAGAGTAAATACAAAATAAAGAAATGGTATTTTAGCAAAGAGAACATCAATTTGATTCATTAAAAAACAGTTCAATCAAAAAAAGGCTAGTAATAGCATCTAATATTTTTACAATTGAATCATAACAATAAAATGTTCGTATGATATGCTGCATGAATTCGGTTATAAAAATCTCATAAAAGTCAACTTTACATGCATATCCACTAACTCATAAACGATTTATTCTGCAAGAATATAAAGGATGATACAAGGTGAGTTTCTATATGATAGTGGTGAATATTTTTCAAACGTTAAAGTATTTTCCAATGTTAAAGTTACTTTCTCAGAGTGGAAACATGTACAAAATTAAGTATAGAGAAATACACTGTAACAATGCGTTAAAATTATCATAGTTTATTACGGAAACGGTTGTTCGAGGAAAAGCACACACCGTGCTCGACGTGAATATTTTGGTATACAAAATCGACCTTCTGAGCGCACAATTTGAAATTTGATCAAGAAATTTGAACAAACTGAGTCAGTAGCAAACATAAAAACACCTCAGTATATTCATGCATATCTCTCGGATGAGAATATTGTCATGGTTCTTGAAAGTGTGGCCGAGGAACCGGGCACACAGATACGTCGTTGATTGTAGCAATTGAGTCTTTCGTATTCCACTACGCAGCGAATTTTGACAAAGTATTTGCATTTGAATGCTTATAAGATCCAAATAATACACGATTTAAAGCCTTGTGAGTTTAGTGAATGGATACGTGAACAAGAAGTGGATTTTTCAAAGAAAATCGTTTTTAGTGATGAGGCGCATTTTCACCTCAGCGGATTTGTAAACAAGCAAAATTGCCGTATTTGGGGATTAGAAAATCCAACAGAGATTTTAGAGAAGCAAATGTATCCTCTAAAAGTGATGGTTCGATGTGGCTTGTGGTCTGAAAGCGTAATTAGCTCGTATTTTTTTGAAGATGATGAGAAAAACCTTGTTACAATCAAGGCCGTTTGCTATCGGATGATAAACAAACTTTTTATAAGATCAATTGGAAAATATAGATACCGAAGATCTCTGGTTTCAACCAGACAGTACCACCAGTCACACAGCAGCAGAAACAATCTCGCCACTGCGCACAAAATTTCCAGGCCACGCAATCTCATGAAACGGTGACATCAATTGGCCGCCGATATCATACGATTTGACTCTTATAGATTCCTTTCTTTGGAGTTATTTGAAGAATAGTGTCTACAAAAACAAACCGAACACGATTGCAGAGCTTAAACAGAAAATACGACGCAAAATAGCCGACATAGAGCATGCTATGTGTCGCGATGTAATCGAAAATTATGATAAGCGAATTACATCACGTTACAGGAGCCGCGACAGCCATTTGAACTATATAATCTTTCACACATAATTATATTATATTGAACTAAAATACTAAATTAAATATTATATGATTTTTTTTAATTTGTGGGTTTTTTTAATATTTTCATATGGAAGCCCAAATTGAATCACCTATATATAGTGTATATTAGTAGTCATCTAGCATGTTGTCTAATGAATCCATGGTCAAGTATAGCAACAATTAGAATGAAATATTACTAAAAAATAAATAAGTGTGTAAAACTAAATTAGAGTGTAAAATCAAATATATGTTATACTACTGCATGTGCTAAATATGCAAAAATCATAGTGCATATACACAATCTCATTAAAAACCATTTTATTAATGTTCTTTCTGAAAATTAATTTATGTGGCTGAATAAAAACGTAAAGAAATTAAAAACGAATCATATTCTTTACATTCACGGTAG
Organism: Acanthacorydalis orientalis; assembly: GCA_034766995.1. Taxonomy (NCBI): domain Eukaryota; kingdom Metazoa; phylum Arthropoda; class Insecta; order Megaloptera; family Corydalidae; genus Acanthacorydalis; species Acanthacorydalis orientalis. Next base: position 29,152,107 of record CM068316.1, read on the forward strand.
TTATAGATCACATGAGTATAAGAGGAACAAATGTATGTGTGAACTGCATGCACATAGTATGAATAATTCATTTGTATGTTTGTATATTTAATTATGCACAGATCTGTTTATAATAACGTAATCTATGGTAAAGACATTTAACCGCACTTATGAGTTATAAATATATTTAAAAAGTTCTATACATATTTTTTTTTCTTTTATTTATTTCTTTGATCTGTAATAATCTAATCTGTTTCGAAGTAAAGATGTTCTTCATTTTACTTTTAAAATTGTCTATAGAAAATTCAAATTACCTTTATTACATTTTACTTTAACCATAAAGGTAATTCATTTTAAATCATAAATATACTTTAAACAAGGGAAATGTTTCCATTTATTATAGTAAATAGATAAAATAATTAATTTATCAATTAATCTAGAATTATAGAGTTTTATTTATGTTAAATATAATATACGAAAAAAATTATAAATTATTAATATAAATCTTTAAATAAATACAAATTGGTCCTCATCCATGATTTTTATTCGTGGTCTAATTGACTGATGGAGATCATGTGATTTACTCTCTTTTTCTGATTGGTTGATAACAGTACATGATCAATGTTCTGTTTCAAAATGTACAATAAAAGAAGGTATACGATTTCAGTGTAAAACTGATAAGAAATTTATTTAAAATATTGTAGCTACTGAAGCTTTAGAATAAAAAAATTGTTACACATTTTAACATTGTATTTTGTTATTTTAATTTTTATAAACTTTCCTAATGAAAAAATAAGATTTATATTTTACACGGATTATTTGTATATATAATTTGTTAATTTCTGTTATTTGTTAAAGAAGAAAAAGCGAGCGTTAGCGAGTGGGCGGTAATCTCTCACCTGAGGTTTGGCCATCGCATCAAGAAGAGGAGGAGCCTCTTGATATTAATTATTTTTAATAAAAGTTTAAGAAGAAAGTTAATAAAAAAATATGTTACCTCTAAATGAAAACCTTCTATTTATTAATTTCTCATATGATTATAATAATAATATGAATAATTATTTTCTCATAAGAATATGATAAATTATTTTGTACCTATTACCTTTTAGCAATAGTAATACCTTCTATAGTAATCTGGATTGTTTGCTGTAAAAACTCTGTTTAAATCTGATTATTATAGTCTGATGATGAGCATCATTGATTATGCTACTTCGAAGATTGAAATCTACAAAGAAAAAGTCCATGTGTATCCCAAAAAATCATCTTTATCATGATTTTCAGATTTCATGTTTTGAATTTCAGTCCGCGTGCAAAAAAAAAACAGACAACAAATCAGAAAAAAGTAACGGCGATGTTTTTTTGTAATCTATATGAAGTTTTTTAGTAAATTTCAGTCCTCGCAGTGTCGTAATGAATGTCTCTCATTATAAGGTCACACTATCTAGTAAAAACTAAACTTTCAGTATGAGGTTTTAATAGGGTAATAAATGGATACTGCTACTGAAAAATATGTCCTGTCTCCAAATAATTACAGTAAAATGAATGTGACACTAGTAGATTACCTAATAGAACTTATTCATTTTAATATTAAAAAATATGAATTTCATTTTCAGATTTACTTTTGAAATAATAATAAAAATGTCCATTGATAACTACTTATTAACAAAAATTAATTGTTTGAAAATAAATCTTTAATTAATTGTAAATATTATCTATTTACAAAGCACTCATTACAAAATATATTTTTCTAGATTATTTATGTGTAAACAAGGTTGAATGAAACAACACGTTCATAAAATTAACCTCAACTGTTTATTTGTGCCGTTTGATATGCTAATGTATTGTTAATTCATGGAATAATGCAACAAAAAGTATTCCTCAATACAAATTGTTTTTTTTTTGTTCTGTATTGAATGAACACAATCAGTATTATTTTGAATCTTTTAATTAATGAACCCTATCTGTGTACAACGAGAAATAATGATTGAATTTTTCACAACGTATATTTTGTGTTACTTACAGAGCGCCAAGGTATTGAAATATCATGTTATAAGAATAACGATATCGCTATCTAAATGAGCTTAACCAAAAATCAAACATTGTCAATTATTGAATATTATCAATCAGAAATTTTTTTTGCTTTGTCTGGTAAGAGAAAAGTTAATTTATTAAAGTGAATTTAGCTAGAGGCAGATCTGTATTGTGAATAAATGACTTTCTGGTTAACAAAATGTTTAACGCCTATTATATATATTTTAGGTAAAGAATTAAAATTAACTGATTAAAAATCCCAAATAAAAATCCAGTTATAATAAGGTATAGCATGTTAAAAAAATATATCCAATAAAACACACACACACACATATATATATACACACATATATATCAATTTGTATAAAATATAACATTTAGATCTAAAAAAATAATAATTTTCATAGGACAAAATTGAAATAGTTAGAATGTTTTTTATTCTTCTTTAAAAAAATAAAATGCATAAATAAGAACACCCCATTTTTGATTTATTTTGTGAACCCACACACACACACACATATATATATATATATATATATATATGTATAAATATATATATATATATATATATATATATATATATATAAACATACAGATATTCAACAAAGTTGATCCATAATTTGTTGAACAGATGTAGATATGCAAACCAAACAAAAAACTTTTTTTTTAAATTCCATCCCTGACACTGTACTAAAGAAAGGCTAGAAGTTTTTTTTCCTTTCAGAGTGAGCATATTTTCTATATTTAGTTTTCCTCTATATTATTCAAAAAATACAACTTTCCATTAAATGAATACATAAAAAATATAGAAGAAGAAAATAAAATGTATTTCTTTAAAATACAATAAATTTCGAGATATTAAATAAATTAACAATTAAATATGGCTTATTTTTTACAAATTACATTTTTTCACTCCACAGACCAAAAAAGTATTTAATATTTTTTTTCAGTAAATCACTCTTAATCACTTGTGATTTTTGTTTATTCGCATTTCAGTGAGGGTACCAAATGACTAATTTTTGTACCTTCAAATGGAAAACACCTTTATGGAACATTCTATGTATGTATTGGATCAGTGCAAATGTTCGTACACGATTTGCAATTAAAAATTCAGGTGATTATTTTTCAAAGAAAACGCTTTTATTACTCAATTATGTATTCACTATCATTTTCTGGAATCGTTTTCCAACGCTCAGGTAGCTGCTGGATTCCTCATTTGTAAAAGCTGCGCGGTTTTTCGACAAAAAAGGCGGTAAGGTGGTTTTTGATGGCCTCCACGGTGTCAATTTTTTTACCATTTAAATTATTCTGCAGCGACCGGAACATATGATAATCCGAAGCTACAATATCCGGAAAATACAGTGTATGTGATATGATTTCCTATTTCAACTGCTTCAGTTTTTGCAGAGTCGGTTTTGCTGTATTTGGTTTTGCGTTGTCGTGGTGGAAGATGACCCCCTTGCGATTGGCCAAAATTGGACTCTTTTTTTCAATGCTGCGTTTAATTTGATTAGTTGGTAACAGTACTTCTCCTTACTAATCTTTTGGCCCCGTGGGAGTGGCTCAAAATATACAACACCTTTGCAATTCTACCAAACACACAGCAACACGTTCATCGGATACAAGCCAGATTTGGCGACCTTTTCTGCCCATTCATTCGCTTGTTTCAATGTTCGTCTGGATCGAGTGTTGTACAGGATCCATTTATCATCACTAGTCATCAACCAATCCAAAAAAGCTTTCTGTTTAGGAGTCCAAGCAAAAAAATTGCTGGAGAGATGCGATCAAACTTGTTTCCGACAAGTGCGGTACCCACGTGTCAAATTTTAACGTGAACTTCAGCTTCTTTAAATGCCGAAATGCAATACATTTGTCAATATTGAGTGTCTCGATACCTTTTCACCTCGAAATTCATGAGTTATTCTCAACTAAAGCGCGCACAGCATCGTCGTAGATCCCGGGAGCAGGATTGAAATTCGAGGTTAAAATCACCAGGTCGAAATTTAAGCAAACCATTTATTCACAGAAGAGATGCTGAATAGCCCTAATAAATCTCCCGAATATTTTTCATTGCCTCGCCAGCGGTTACTCCTTTTCGAAACTCATACAACATAACGGGACGAAAGTGTAGTTTTTCATTATCCATTTTCAAAAATTTTTCTTACACACAAATCGAACCGAAACAAATGCGTCTGATACTCAAATAAAAGATATGACTGTCATCTTTTAAACGATGCATAACATGAATGCATTTCAATCACGCCGCCATTCGGTACTCTTAACAGCATCTATTGAATCGTATATGAACTTTTTCACTGATCCATTATATACGAGTGCAATACTCATATATGTATACATTCACACCTTCATATATATATATATATATATATATATATATATATATAAATGTATATAGTATGATGGAAAAAATTATTAATTAATAAAAAGCTACATACGATTCCAGAATAAAATGAAGAAAGTGCATTTAAAATTTTAATATAGGTGAAACATAGAAAAATAATTTGATAAAGTATTTTCTATAAATCATCTTGACAGACTCCATATGAATAGAACGATCGTCATCTTCAGATGTTGACTTTTGAGTACGGTTTCCAATTTCGTGTCAATCATATAAATTTTTCCATGCGTAAATAATGATTGAACGTAAATTTTATGTTTGATACGAAAACATAAACTAGGCTGACATTTTACATTGAAAATATAAAAGAAACTTATTAGTGTAATTGAAATATTTTATTTCACAACACCTATAAACATACACATGTATATATACATATATATATATATATCTATATCTATATCTATATATATATAGATAGGTGGCCCATAAGTCACGATGAGATTTGAACAGTTAATACATTTTTTATTACTAATTATTTTTTAATTATTTTATTTATCTTTGGTAAGAATAAAGTACAAAGCAGGAAAACTTATTTACACTATGAACAGACAACAATTTTTTTTAAATGTCGTTCATTTTCAGCTTCGCGAAGACGGGCTATTTTTATGGCATGTTCCATGGTAGCTGTTAGCGTCAATGGCTGTAGTGCTCTAATTTCTGCTTGAATGTTCTCCTATAGTTGTAAAATTGTCCCATGCTTGTTCCCATCCAACCTCTCTTTTAGGTGACCCCACAAAAAGAAGTTAAGGGTTCTCATATATGGAGACTGTGACGGCCAATCAATTGCAGATCTTCTCGAAATTATTGGTTCTCCGAAAATGTCTCTTAAAACTTACATTGAGGTATCAGCAGTATGGAAAGTGGCTCCATCTTGCTGAAACCACATTTTAGGTCTATTTTCCACTGCAGGGCACACACTATTTTTAAGTATGGCCTGATATCGTTCACCAGTGACCGTCATTGCATTACCATTGACATTTTCGAAGAAGAACGGTCAAATGATTTCCCGTGAGGTTACCCTGAACCAAATCGTGCATTTGAGAGGGTACATTTTATGTTGATGTAAAACTCTTGGATTCTCGGTACTGCAAACCGAGCAATTCGGCTTATTGACGAAACCGTTGAGTTGTAAATGACCTCATCATACATAATCAGCTGGTGAATAAACCTGTCTGTTTCCCTTGACAATTGTTGAAATCAGACTGCATAATCCACCCGCTGTAATAATCTGCAGGTTTTATTTCCTATTTCAGTTGAATCTTGTACGGAAAAAGATATAAACTGTGTAATATGCGCTGCAACGACTTGTGAGCTGTACCAATTGGGTGGATTGTCTCCGGGTCGATTGTTTTTGGTTGTTATTAGATACTTCGTCCCAAATGTTCAATATTTGGCTCTGTCCTAGACGAACGTGATCTTCTGCCACGTAAAAGATCACATATGGAACATTGTTGCTGGAAACGATTAACCAAGCGATGAATCATTGATTCCGGGGAAGCAATCCCAACATTAAAATATCAACGATATGTTCGTTGCTTTCTAATAATTTAATGCTGGTTTTCAAAGTAAAATTATACGGTTTTGATGTGCTGTAACATTGAAATTTTTTCATGATAAATTTCTCGAATACTGAATACAATTCCGCAAAAAAAAGAAAAAAATTAATATTCAAAAAGTTTTTGACTGTTCAAACTCCGTCGTGACCTACGGGCGATCTGTCTATATATATATATATATATATATATATATATATATATATATATATATATATATATATATATATATATATGCATGTGTCTGTATATCTACATATTTATGTATGCATGTACGTATGTATATAATAGATGTGAAAAAAAAAGTATAAAATTATTCTAATCGATTCTTAAGTTATGATATTGAAAAATATGTATAAGACGTAAACTTTTACTTAAAACATATAAAAGCATAAAGTATGTACGTCTATTAAAAACATAGATTTTTCTATGAAAATACTATAAAATTTCTGTGCATAATTCTTAAAAATAGTTAAAATACTAAGTAAAGATAACATTTATTATTATTGACAAATTATAATATTAAAAGTAAGAGAATCAAGATGAATATTTTATTAATACTTTAATATGACAAAAATTATATTATTTAAATATCGTGTATCATTAACTATTTAAGAAAAGATCTAATAAAAATTTCATTTGTAACGTTTTTATGTTCTGGCAATTATTGTTTCTAATGTGTATTACGTTTCTATAATTTTATATGTTTTAATATAAGAATGTGATTTCTTTCCAATAATTGTACATGAATACTAGTGTTGGTTATTTTTTCCTGTTGTATTTTAGATATTAATTTTCTGTATTTTTATAATTATTATAATACGTAGTTTCAATTATTTGATAAGGTTTTTTATTTTGTCTATTTTAGTACATAGAATTAAAATATGGTTATATTTGTAAATGCATTATATGGAAATACTTGCTAATACTAGTCATTTATTTGTAAAATAAACCAAGGTGAATTTTAAAAATGAATTATATAAAAATGAATATGTAATCTGATAGTTGAGTAACATGGATTTATTAATGCGCAATAATTAAAATTAATAATATATTGCCTTTTTTAGTTGTACTTTATCTCAATATATTATCTCTATTAAGACACAGATGGAGAATATTTGTCAAAGTTTCTGTCATAAACATTCTTATATATTTTACAACGCATCCACAAATTGATTTTTATATATTCAAAATTTCAAGCCATCAATTTTACTAATTACAGTGATTCTAATCTTTGAATGGATTCTATATAATAATTGATAATTTTTCAATGTATTGTTATTCTTTCAAAGAATTACTTCCAAAATTTTATTATAATTTGTCCAATACTGCGTTCATAAGCTTATAAAATGAATATGAAAATGTGTTAAATGTTAAATTTTGCCCTAATATATGTCTAATCACTAAAGTTTTTTATTTCAAATTTTGAAAGTGATATTTTGAATAAGTTAATAATTCATTTATATAAAATATATTACCTACATTCATAAAAAGATAATATATATATATATATATATATATATATATATATATATATATATATATATATATATAGTAAAACGAACAATAGTCAAACAGTAAATGATGTAATAAGTCTAAATAATAATTTTTTCACCAATTTTTTTATTTTGGCTGCCTGAAAAAGCAATGTATTTATATATATATATATATATATATATATATATATATAACAAACACCATACTTTAAAATACAATAATACTTTTTAAATAAATAAATAAATAAAAAATACTAAAGTTTGCAAAGAGTAGTATATATATTTTGATCCAAACTATGTACTATATCATTCGAATAAGTGTTCAATTACTCAATTAGGAAAATAAAAGACTAAAAATAAAACCAGGAAGACAAACTTATTTCCATTTTACTGGTAATTGTGTTCTATTTGCTAGCGCATTGTAAAAATTATAAATGAATATAGAATTATATCAATGCTATTTCTTAAGCCCAAGCTTAGACTTTTAGCTCGCAAAAAATATTTGTAAAATAATTTAGAGGTATGAAGAACTTTGAGATGATGAATATTCAAATGAAAACTATTAGATTTATAGAAATGATATTTTCATTTGAGATCTATAGTGGTAGTTCTTATTTTATGCAAATTAATTATTTTCATAGAGATACTTTTATCCTGATGGCAATGGTATGATATTCAGAGCGCCAAAATACAGAAAAATCTGTATGTATGTTGTAGAATAAGAGTTTCTATATACAGTTCAACACACACACACACACACATATATATATATATATATATATATATATATATATATATATATATATATATTTAAGTAAATATATGCATATGTAAATGTATTGATTAATGTTAAAAAAGATACAGTGAAAAATGAAACTCTAATTCACATAGAGAGATTTCGCATCTACAACTTTCTCGGCCACTGCGCAAATCACCAATTTCCTTGCAAGCGGAAATTACCGCGTGGATGATTTTGTCTGACGAATAGACACTATCCTTTGGGTTGACATTCGTTGACGACCAAAAACAGATGAAGTCGTTTTTGCATTTCTTTCTTTTTATTGAAGAATATTTAAATTGCTTTGTTAAATTGAATAAAAATTTGAAAAATGAATACATATTAATTTTCATTACTTCATTAAATAATTTTAATTAGAATTTCTCCTATTTAGAATCATTATTTATAATTATATACACAGTGATAAATCATAATTACATACAAATTCATTTTGCATAGTATATGTATATATATATATATATATATATAGATATATACACACACACACACATATATATATATATATATATATATATATATATATATATATACAGATTTGAGGTTATTGTGTAGTTATGCTATAATTACTATTAAAAGTTATTGTCATCGTAATAATATATTTATTTTAATATAAAATATTTTTTTTTTGTTATGAACACATCAAACTTTTTACTGAGAAATATTGAAGTACTATTAATAACATTTTTTTTGAAACATAGATTTGAACTGAGCTTGGAATTTCATATTGTTTAATGACGTTATTGATATATATATATATATATATATATATATATATATATATATATCAAAAGTTGATTTAATATTTATGTAATTATGAAACTTTAGCTATGACCTTAAATTTTTAGAAAAGTATGCAATTTCTTTCAATTATTGAATAAAATGTTTCATTATATATTTACATCGAACAAAATCAATATACTGGAATAAATTAATTACTTTGAACTTTGTACAAATGCTACTATTAAATTCACAGCAATCCTATTTAGTTAAGGGCAAGTAACTTATTTTAGACACTTCAAAATTTAATGACATTTCATTGAAATATTATTTTATGTGTATTGAAGTTACCAAAAATAAAAAAAATGATTTTAATATTATCTTATAACACATTTATAATCTTACATGAGAAATTATTTAATCGAGGTAACAAAAGTCGTAATAATTTTTCAATCATAAATTCATAAATTTTCAAATCACATTCGTTAATATTTTCCAGAATTGATGAGATAAATGCAAGTAAACGATAATAGTTTTATAATAATTTAGTGGAAGCAATACTATTATTAAATAATTAAAACTGGATCTATATAACTAAAAGATAAGAAGTTTATGAATTTGATTTTTTGGTAATAACTGTGTGGATGATACATTTGCTAGAACAGTTCCATCAAGAGAATATGATTTTTTTCAAACGTCACTTATTATAATAGAAAGCTATAGTTAGGAATACTACCATATTATAATACTCTATTCCCATATAAAATATAAAAAAAATAATACAATTATTTCAATACATAACTACTAATCGTTTTAATTATAAATGAAAAATTGAATAAATAAAAAAAAGTTATTTGAAATTAATTTTACATGACAACAAATTCTGCAATTATGATATTTAATAATAGAAAATAATTTTCTACTACCTGTTATTCCAAAATATGTCGTGCCTTTAAATTATTTATAAATTTAGTTTGTAAAATTTCTAACATGGAAAAAATATTTTCTTTCTTTAAATATATTAAATAAATTATCTAGTTTCTCAGTCACTTTTAACATACGCTTTATATTGATCACACTTATATATAAATATATAATTACATTTACACTTCATTAATCTCTTTCATATTGTCCAGAAAATACTATGAGTGTTCCGAGTTTATGTTTTATAATAAAATAATTTTTCTTAAATAAAATGTGTTTAAGTATAAAATGGTTTTTATTTTATCCGGATATTTTCTTTAATTTTAGAATTCACTCATTAGCATAGAAATTCATGTTTTGAAACTTCTTTACGTTATATCAATTCAGTTTCAAGTTCATTGTTCCTTTCAATTAGTCAACGTTCATCTTACAATTGTTCCTAATAAATGCTAATACCGGCGTTTACAAATGTTGCACAATGAAGTATATATATTTTTATTGTGTTATTTTTTTAGAAAATAATTCCCATTCGGAGCTGAGCATTCTTTAATAATAGTTTTCTTTAATACATTTTATATTTGCATTATAAAATAAAATTATATAGTTATAAATAAATTCATTAAAATAATTACAATATTAACATTGATTTAATACGGGAGTATTGCTATTTCTTTTACATGCATTTAATGTATACGGTATGATCTATTCATTAGCAGAATGTGAGCGAAATAATAATGACTGCTTCCTTTACCGGAATATAAAAAGTCAGATATAATATGAAAATGTATCATCATATAAAATTATTATATTTTCAGAAAACAGACCAGCAACAACTACAACGTGTTTGCTACACAGTTCTAAAGATACATGTAGGATGTATTAATTAAATAAGTATCGAGTTATCTTGACAGAGGTTAATTTAGGATATCTAACATAACGCTTCGCAGAGATAGGATTAGAAACATTATTGTTTGGATGTTTATTAAACGAAATAAATACATTTATAATAAGATTTTATTCATTTTATGTTATGTTTCACACATTAAATGATACTTAAAAACCTAGCTCAAGCTTGGAACAATTTTGTATTATATTGATAATGTAAAATTTTACAGTCATCATTAAACGATATATATATATATATATATATATATATATATAACATATATATATATATATATATATATATATATATATATATATATATATATATATATATATATATGTTACGACATGATTTACTTTATTACAAAAATTTATCTATTTATCTATCTGACTTCATCGAAAATCTATTTTCATGAGGTCTATATATGATACAACAAACAAAATTTCTCAATTTGTCTGTGAAAACTTTGAATTAAAGAAGTACAAAACAGGTTAATATTACTTTCTTATAACATTATATCTAATTGATATAATTTGATTGACATGTATATATATAACATTTTTTTTTATTATTTAATAATTTTTGACAATTTCTTTTGATAAATATTTTATATAAAGAAATAATTACATAATTTAATAAATATTTTATATATAATTTATATAAATATTTTAAATATAATATATTTCACATATAATTTAACAAACTATATTATTAATTTGATATATGATGATTTCTTGATTTACTATTGATATAAAATAGCATAGTTTATACTTAACAGAATTAAACATGAATTCATATTTTCATCGAAAATTAGGTGATGAAGTTATGATCAATAAAAAGTAAGCGAAATAAATTTTGTGAAAAGTTTTGATTCAAGAAAAAAATAATAATTCTATATATATATATATATATATACACATATATATATATATATATATATATATATATATATATATATATATATATGTATATATATATATATAAGGTTTTCCAATAAAGACACAATTATTTAATTTGAAATAAAATACAGAATTTGCACTGAAATTTCAAGTTTATTTATTAAGAATAATAGTCGGGGATATGCCATTTATAAATAAAATGTAATATCGTGTAAGTGGCCATCGCGTACTTTATTACAAGTAAAATTCTTTTGTTAAAATGTTCAATAACATCCCTACACAACTGGTACTTTTATTACCAATTACTCTTCTGATTTCATCTTTTAGGCCGGAAATTGCTTTACAATTATTGACGTACACTTGTCTTTTAACGTGACCCCAAAAAAAGTAGTCCAGTTGTGTTAAATTGCAGGATCTTGATGGCCTATTAATTCCATTGGCCATTTCTGGAAATGAAGTGACCGGGAAATTTCGTCCTCAATAAATCAATTATTTCACCAGCTGTGTGGCTTGTTGTACTATCTTACTGAAACCACATATCCACAGATCAATATTATGCAGTTCTGTTCACAAAAAATTGGTTATCATGTTTCGGTATTTTTCTTCAGTCGCAGTGATCACTTTACCAGTCTGATTTTCAAAAATGTAAGGTACAATGACTCCACTGGACTAGTCCAACGGTGTTAAATCACATAATTTCGGTGCCCAATTAATGTCATCATTTCTGTAAATAACGCGACCAGGAAGTTTTGTCGACAATAAATCAATTCTTTTACTAGATGTATGATTTGTTGCATAATACGGATGAACCACATGTCCTCTAGATCAATATCATCTAATTCTGCTCACAAAAAAATGATTATCATGTTTTGGTATCATTCTCATTCCACAGTAATCGTTTTATTAGCCTGATTCTTAAAAAAGTTATAATCAATGACTCTCCTGGACCAAAGTGCGCATCAGTTACTCATTCTGCATACAGTGGCTTCTCAACAATCATCCTCGGATATTCTTCACCCCAGATTCTGCAGTTTTGCTTGTTAACGTAGGCATAGAGTACAGAATGAGCCTCGTCTCTAAAGATGACTTTTTCAGAAAAAAAATGTGTTGTTGTCCTATATCTTATTAACAAATTTCCGATGCAGTGAATGATCTACTGGCTTTAATTCTTGTGTTAATTGAAACTTATAAGCCTTCAGCAAAAAGTCTTTATGCAAAATGCACCATGTGGTCGACTTTAAATAGCCTAACTGCTGTGAACGTCGTGTAATTTATATTCTTGGCATTTCCAATACACTTACACGAAGCAAGTCAATGTTTTCTTCAGAACTAGCATTATGAACACGTTCATAATGCTCGTGTAACACGTTCGTTATGAACGTGTTGGTGTTTCTTTATCCTTAAGCTATCCAGTATCTTCAAATTTAATCACTAACAGAAGAATTGTTGACTCAGATGGACAAGTATGTCGAGAATAATAAGTACGTAATTTACGAAATGTATTTTACACAGAACGACCACTTTAATACAATTGTATTATTTCAAACCGTTGTTTTGTTATAAATGTAGTCTTAAGTAAAAATGCGAATATCAGAACTTAACAATTTTCCAAAAAAACACAGCTGTCAGTTTAACATCTGTGAAAATATAACCTCTTAAAAAATAGTATTCTTGTTGGAAAACTGTCTCTCTCTCTCTCTTTATACATATATATATATATATATATATATATATATATATATATATATATATATATATATGTATATATATATATATATGTTATTATCTTAATTAGAAATTAATTATCAGTAATTTTAAAAAGGATTTTATTCTTTATCAAATTGTATCGTATTGAAACAAAATGGTATTAAATTAAAATAGTTTTTAATTTAATACTCGTATATATATATATATATATATATATATATATATATATATACATATATATATATATACATACACATACCTATTATATTTTTAAATCCGTATTTCAATAGATCAGTATTGATCTTTTTCTAATTATTAATAACCAGATGAGTGATCATTATACATTCATAGGACATTTGCGTTTGTAAAACTAATGCCGCTTTGTGCCAACCGGATATTGGGGCAGTACCGTCATCGTACTGTATCCGATGCCCACGAGCTACAATGTAATTAAAATGGCTTCAAACGATCCTGTGTAACTAGCAAATAGAATTTGGTACACTTTTTATTCTATATTTAAATATCTACTATACGTTTTTTTTATATTACAATATTTCAACCACGATTATTCTACACAAGATATTTAACAAAATTCGCATCAATTCACAGAAGTTTAATTTCCTAAAATATTGTATTTGTTTTTTCAATTAAAACAATTCATTTGATTGCTTATGATTTATTTAAAATCCTCTTGAAATATAATTAAACATTTATATATTTTCCATGAAATTAAATGTAAGTATGCAGAATAAATCGTTTTTAATCTGTTACAGTAAATATTATATAAAACTTTGTATTATTTAAAATTAGAGGTTCATTTTTATTAATGAGGTTAGTTAAAAGGTAACAATAGGATTTAAGTTAAAAAGGAAATTATAAGTATTTAAACTTTTATCTCTATTTACTCAATAACAAATTCGTTTGTTGTCTAAAATCCATTTCATACTTTTGTAAGCATGTTTACCTCTTTCGTGTAAAAATAGATAGTGTGGATTTAATCATTTCCCTGATATAAATATATTTTCCAATTTAAATATATTAAGTCATTAACTGTTGAGAATATTATACAAGAAAAGCAAGAAATGATAGAAGATGTAATAGCTGATAACTATAAAGAACAATTTACAAGATCTCACAATATAGTTATATTCATATAGATTACTTCACTTTAATAAATTTTCCACTCGCCCCACAAATCACAATAGATTTTTATGAATTCTTAAAGTGCTAAATTATAGAAAAATGTTTATACTTTAACACTATATGGATGATAGAATCACCATTAAAATGTATCATCATCATCTTCAGCCCCTGTTAATCCACTGCTGGATAAAGGCCTCTTCCATGATTTTCCATTTTGTTCGATTCAGTGCCTCTCTTTTCCACCGTTTTCCAAGAAAGTTTTTAATATCCTTATCCCATCTGTTCATGGTCTCTTTCTCGGTCTTTTTATATTCTTTGGTTCCCAGTCAATAAAATGTATATGTATATATATATATATATATATATATATATATATATATAAGACTCAAAAATTAGCAATGATCAATTATTAAATATTTTTAATGAGAAAAAATAAAATAAAAAATAATCTCTCATTTAAGTTGTTTAAATTCCTGTTGTGATCATTACCATATGACATCTGATACTATCTCAATGAAACATTGCACTTTTTTATTAACTACAAATTTTTTTTGCAAGTTGTAACTCATTTTATTATGCAATTGTTCTTAATTCCGGAATATATTATTTTTATAATATTGAAAAACCTACATTAAACCACATTTCAGTAATTTCAATAATATCAGAATATAACTTTATCTTTTGATATAATTTATAGTATCTTGAATATAATTAAGTTTCACAATAAAGAAACTAATAACTTTCTATACAAAGATTCAGTATAAAACACACGTTTTTTTTATTATAAGTTCCAACTAGATATAAAAAATAACTAACTTTGATAAAAACATCCAACTAATATAAGTCGTGTGTCAATCAAACATCAAGTTTGTTTTTCCTTATAAAACTTATCGAAAGGATTTAAAATAGTTGTTTATCCTGTTAGGTGTACAAATAAATTTGGTGCATTTTTATATAAAATGGATAATTAGAGAAAAATGAAATATATTATAGTCCACAAAATATCCACCATTATTTGATATAACTTTGATCCATCTACCTGGGAACTGACGGATCACTTGTCGAAATAAAGATAGCGATTTTGAGTCGATCAAGTTGTAATGCATTTTCAAAAATTTTCCATTATTTTATCACATTTTTTACATTTTATATGCCACAACACCTTCCCCAAAGCTGAACAAATTATTTTCGTGGTTTCGGAAGCATTTTTTTCAACTGGAATGTAAAAATAGCAATTTCTAATAAGTTGGTTTTTGGACACAATCATATTTACTACTGGTTTGTGAGGTTATGCTCACTGATTTTCCAAGAGATATAGTATTTTTAAACTCTTAGCACTTTAAATATTTTAGTTTAAGACAAAGTTATGATTGATTAAATTTAAAAGAACAGAATTAATTTTTACACATAATACATTATATTTTACTGCTAAATATTATACAATGTTAAGCTTGAATGTTGTGAATATATTCATTTAAAAATAATGAGAAAATCATTGACGATTTAATAAAATAGCGGTTATTGGTTGAGTAAAATCATCGAAAAACGATCTCTTAAACCCGTATTTACTTTTTAATAGCAGACTACACATTAGGTTTTGAACAGGATTCTAAATATACACTTTGATTAATTCTATAAAGTATAATTAACCGAAAACATATTGACCGATTATACACATATTTATGTACTTTATAGCGATAGAATGTTTATCATCCAAGTACTTCTCAAATACTCTTACTATATTAGCATTACTCACAGATTAAAATTAAACATTTAATAACTGATAATAACTAAGTATTTTTAAATTAATTGTACTGACACTTAAATGTTAGTATGGTAAAAATTGAAGTTCATCTTAATCCAATAATGATAATTATAAACAGAATTTTATTTTGAAATAAAAAAAACATCTTTTTTAAACATTTCCATAACAATTCTCTGTCGATATAAATCCTATCATATATCATTAAGTAATTTTTTTATTCTTTCAAAACATTAAAAAAAGAAATTGCTAGGTTTATAAATACGATTACTTGAATGAAGAGTATTAATTATATTCATTTTACCATTTTTATATGATTCAATATACATGAAGAAGTTTAGGTATTTATATTGTTCTTACTTAATTGAAATTTACTCCAACAATGAAGATTTTTTTTCATATTACAGCAATAATATAATTATAGTCTTATTATCCACTGTAATAATCCAGTTTTTTTCTGTAAAAACAAAAAAAATATACCGTAGAAAATTTATCATTGCTTAAATAATTCATATGAAATATTCACAATCTTAAATTTATCATATCAATTTAATAAAAAGTGGGAATTTTTTAGGAAATTATTTTCCAAATGAATTAACATATACATTGTTTACATTTTGTAATTGTTTAATTGAAAATATTTCTTTTGATACTTTCTTACTATAAATGATAGTATTAATAATAAATAATTGTTAATATTAATCAAATTAAAATTGTTGGGAAATAGCTAAACAATCAGTTTACAACTGTTAATATTAGAAAAATATGAAACAAAATATTAAATATAAATGGAAAGATACGTTATATGATATTTAGTATTTCTTACTGAGTTATATATATATATATATATATATATATATATATATACGATTCTGCATGTATTACTAGATTAGAAGCAACAGATATATTTTGTATATGATCCACAATGTTTCAATTTATTCTATGTACGATAGATGTTTAAAAGACTCAAGACATTTTTTCTCTAAAAAAGACAATAAAAATACAATAAGCATAATATTTAAGTAATATATATGAATATAAATATTTATCATGGTTAAAATATGTGTTATAGTAAAATATAATGAGAAACTAAGCACTAAGAATATCTATAATATAAGAAACCTATTCTGGAATTAATTTGGAAAGTTCCAGTTTATACAGAAATATGTTATCAAATTTGTTGTTAATTATAATATAATTTTAGAAATTGCAAATACAACGAACTTATTATATATGCATGTTTATTTATTCTTTAAAAAAATAATACTTTTATAGCCCATTCCTTATGTTTATTTAATTATCTTAATATACATATCTAATTTTAAGTAAATAAAAAATATAGGCAAATTGTATATTTTTTCGGAAGAAATAAAAAAATATTAAAGATTTAGAAATAGTATTGCTTTGTAAGTTTGGATTTAAGTTAAGATTTTTTTAATATTAGATGGAATAAAAGTTCGGTTACAGTCAGCACAAGTTAAAATAACCAGTTGCCTGATTTGACCGTTTCTGACATGACGTTTTCCGATTTAATTCTCGAAGTATTATATAAAAAAATATATTTTTTCACTTGTAAGTCTACTCTACCATTTGGAACTCGTTTGTGTTTTACAAGAACAAAGGTACAAAAAAAGAAATCTGAGTTTTATAATGAAAATTGTTGAAAATGTAATTGAGAGGTACTAAATAAAGGACATGAGATATAATAGTAGTAGTAGACGTTCATCAAAACCACATTCTTTCTAACTGATTGACCTTTTTACTTTTTTCAGCATATTTCATCTACGGAGAAGAAGAAAAATACAAGTAGGTAATAGAAAGTTTGAGAGACAGTTTGAAATATTTTTATATTGCTAAGAATGTGATTTTGACTTCGGTACACCATGCATCAGAGCCTGTTATTCGTTGAAGGAATTTTAGTAAATTTTCGGAGAATACTTCTCTTAGAAAATTTTAATGAATAATGTTTAACCAATTCTCTTTTTTTATATTTTAAATTTAACATGAACATTACTTTTCAGAAAACTTAGAAATTTTTGATTTTTAAAATAGAAAATATGTAATGAAAAAAATAATTAAATATAAAAAAATAAAATCAGTAAAGAAAAATTTAAAAAAAATTAACAGAAAAAATAAAGTAATAATTTTATTTATTTGTGTTTCAAAATATGAAAGTTTAATTAAAAAATTAAAAAGAAAATGACGATATCTACGAGAAAAAATGTGAGACCTCTCAGGTAAGTTATTATGTTAGATACAAAGAACTTACTGCCTAAGAGGAATACACACACTTCATGAAGATGATTCTGAAAGAACTATTGAATTTTGAGAGTGGATGTACGATAAATAGCACATGCGTAAAATTCGAATAGAGTAGTAACTTATATAAAGTTCAACTACTTTCAAAACAAATTGGCTTGTGAACCTTCATAATTTTATTTATAGGAGTGATAAGAACTCATACGATATCATAAAATAGGAAAAATGTTTTTGAAGTAACAATACAGGCTAGACTTTGAATATGTGGAATTATCGAAACTTTATTTTTTGAGGAAACTCTCATTGCTTAAAATTATATTTATTTCTTGCGTGAAACAATGTTCTGAATTGTCAATGAATTAAAATTTTGCAAAGCTTATTTGATAACAAGATTGTGTTCAGCATATTAAAAAGGAACATTTGAGAATTCTTGAACTCATCGTTCTCTATGTGGAAAGTATTTCATGGAACAATTGAAATGACATTTAAATTGATATTTTTAACTTTATGAGATTATATTGTAAGACACCATCTTGAAAATGATGAATTGAAAAAAATCAAGAAATTTGAAGACAATGAAAGTATTTATTCGCAAAAAGTTTCAAGATTTAAATACTAGTGAAAATCTTGCTGCTCTCCTAATTATTTGTAATATTTTTTATGGATGTCCGTATTTCA
This sequence comes from Acanthacorydalis orientalis, assembly GCA_034766995.1. Classification (NCBI taxonomy): domain Eukaryota; kingdom Metazoa; phylum Arthropoda; class Insecta; order Megaloptera; family Corydalidae; genus Acanthacorydalis; species Acanthacorydalis orientalis. The sequence goes on from CM068316.1 coordinate 29,171,362, forward strand.
GGTTTATTTTTTTATTAACTGACCAATTTTTTAAATCTCCATTTTGTAAATTATTAAAAGTTGTTTTACAGTTTCAGCATTTTTCCGTATGTTTACTCTGGATTTTTTATATTTTGCAAAGTTAATTGCTCTGGCTCAACTATTTCCATTTTCCTCATAAGTTGTTATTAGAAGTTGCTCACTTTTTCACCAAACTCAGAGATATTTACAATGTCTTGCTATGTTATTTCTTGTTTATTGTAAAACCGTTTTGATATATTTTATCTTTTATTTCTTGATATAAAATAAATGTTTGATTTTTGTATATTTAACTTAAATGTTTATTTTTGATAATATATATTATTTATTTATATATATATATATATATATATATATATGTGTGTGTGTATATATATATATACACACACTTTGAAATTAATATTCTTGTTATAAATATCAACTGAATACTGGTAATAAATCAACATTTCGTACGCCGGTCCCAGTTACAGTGGTTTCCTTCGTTGAATATTGAACATCCGGTCTATGAAATATCGGATTTGTAGTAACAATCATATCATTTTTGTCTGTATATAATTATCTGAATTTATTTAATTATTTCAGTCTTGTTAATCTCAAAAGCTTAATTTAATTTAAAATTACAAAAAACCACTAACGGGTTTTTTCATGAACATCTAAATTTGTACTGCGTTCAAGTGTTAGTAATCATTAATTTTAAATAAATCTGTACATCTGGCAAGACATTTTCCAGATTAGTCAAGAAGACTTCTTTATTGTAGGAAATAATTTATTCTAATCATAATGTTTTCTCTTTATAAGGAATCTTGTAGAGGGATTGTTGGTGTATATTGCTATAGTCGATTTTGCTGGTAACATTTTAGGCTCCTCTTTATCTTCTAAACCAAAATAACTTAAGAATCATAATCGATCATAGAGAATTATATCAACAGTAACCTAATTTTTTTAATTCAATAACATTATACAGCAACTTAGCACAAATATGAAAACAAATATTACAAAAACAAATTTAAAATGTTTATTTTTTAATTCTTTGATCCTACATCAATTTTACATTTATTTTAACGTCTCATATTTTATATCAATTTTAACTAAAAAGTTTATAATTGTCTACTTTTATTAATTTCACTTTTTACTGGTTTTCATAGATATTTACGTTTGAGTTAATTATAGGTATTGATTAACTCAAATCTTAATACCACGATAAATACTATTATATTAATAACTACGATTCATACAATATATAATGGATGGGACACTTCTTCGATAATAAGAGCCACATTATAATACTATTTATCATTTTTGAATGTTCAAGAGCCACAGATAATATTATTTTAAAATTGTACTTATAAATAAAAAATACAATTAGTTAATAGTCCTACTTACCAAAGCAGAATATATTTAATCACTACTCGTTGAAGACTTTGATTGAGTCGTCATTTTTACAGTTAATAGTTTAATATCTAGCTGTAGATTACTACTACAAATTATTAATACAAAAGTTTGTGAATAATGTCAGTGAAACCTCATATTGTCTCGGGAGCCGCATAGAGTCGCTCATGAGTCGTAGTTTGATCACTGTTGTTATATATATATATATATATATATATATATATATATATATAAAGAAAATACAATGTCAAAATCAATGAAAATAACATAATCATTCTTTCGATAGTAAATATACGTGGGATGGACATTAAGAGAACAAAAGTACATACATATCTTTATACGACATTCTACAGAACAGATTCTTTTAGATATAGGATTTTTTGATACAGAAACCTTATTGAATTGAATATGACAGGATGGCTAGGTAGACAGGTCAACGTATTAGCGATCCCGCGCGCTCCCTAGGGAAATCATGTATCGTCCGGACTGGCGTCCCGTACGACGCCAAGGCAGTTCTCGTGTACTCTATCATAAATCCTTTGAGGTCTTTGTGCCAAGTACATTTATTTACATGGGCGTCTCTTCTCTACTAAAGCGAGAGTATTAAATATTTTAATTTGTCATTAAATTATTTCTCTTCACTTTCGTTACAGGTACCTTTATATATATATATATATATATATATATATATATACATATATATATATATACATATATATATATATATATATATACGTATATGTATAAATAAATAAAGATAAAAAGAGATATGTGGTATTTTATACATTTCACCATGCTTTAAAATGTTCTGTTCTAATATTGTGTTGACAGTTGTATATTTTAATTATTTTATTCAAGTAGATAACTTTCTTGCTAAAATTACATTACTTGCTATTACTCTTAATATTCAGTTTACATTTACTATTCGGTATTGTTTATAATCGAAATTATTGATAAAAATACGTTTTATTTTAATAAAGAGTTAAAACTACACGAATATGTTCGTGTAGTTATTATTGTTTTAATATTTGTTTTATACACAAGGAAAACAACATTTTGTTCAATATATTGATTTAAAAGTTTACTTCTATTGATCAAATTATTAATTTTCATTAATTATGAACGTTATTACATTATTGGGCTTCTTTATAGAATGAAATTTAAATAATATGCAGTTTCATTAAATATACACATGTATAGATTTGAATTTATCAATAGCCGTCAAAAACTTCTTAAAATTACTTTATTTTTAAATAAAATATAATTTTATATCAACTAAAACCAAGAATGAATAATCATATAATAATTTTTAACACTTCCATGTGTGAGCCTAAATTTAATAACACACACGCACACACACACACACACATATATATATATATATATATACAGAGAGAGATAGACAGAGAGAGATAGACAGAGAGAGAAACATAGAGGGAGAGAGAGAAGTCCTTCTAGACACTTTTATATAAAAAGTAAACCGCCAAAATATGACTGAAACGTATCGTAGAAAAAAGACTACATTTTCTTAGAATCTAATATGCTCCTGGAAAGAATAGAGTGGTATTATCTTCAAAAATAATGATTCCCGTGCAAATCCATAACAATTATTTGTCAATTATAATAATATAAATATCGTTATGAAGTATACGAATTTATCAAGATATTAGAAATCTCGATCAGCAACAAAATTCAACAGAATTGATTAAAATTTACTCGTTTAAAAGGTTGACAATAGATTTTAAGTACAAAAAGAAGGTGTAATTAATTATAAGGAATTTTAGGATATACTGTTATGCAACAGGTTTGTTGAATTATTCTTTCATGTATGTTTTAATCACTAGTCAACCCGAACTATGCATACATTCTGAGATAGAGCTGCGACAATTAAAATGAATTTTCATTTCATCAATACTATTAAGAGGTTGCTTTAAAATCTGTTGTTTTTTGTGTTTTTGAGCGTTTATTTCGATAACAAAATATGTGAATACATGAATCAAAGTATTTGCCCTCGGAAGCTATGACTTTTTCTCACTATTCTGGCAGAAGTTGAATTCCGCGACAAAAAATCTGAAGGTCGGTCTTTTGAGAAGACGAAAGGTCTGTCTTTTGAGGCAATCTATTCAGTAACCCTAATTTTCGACTTCTCCGTAGTTATGGAATGTGGATCTTCCAAAGTGAGTTACATAGATCTGAACAGATAGTAGTCGCTTAGGGCTAGGTCTGGAGAATACGTTGGATGCAGGAGAACCTCCCATTCGAAATCCATCAGTGTTTGTTTCACAGCTATAACAACATGGGGCCGAGAGTTGAAATTCTAATTCACTACGAGCGATTGAATTCTAAAATCACTATGTCTCAACTGTATTTTACTCTACTATCTTACTGTATTTTTAGAGTCATTTGAAATAGAATATTACTTTGCTGATGTAGCTAATTTACACTTCGTATATTACCGACTAACCCTGTAAATAATGTTTTTTTTTTGTTTCTTAGTTCAAACTAATACAAAAAAAATTAAACCTAGTTTATACTATACAAATATTTTTCAATAAAAGAAATACAAAATTCAGATTAATTATATTATTATCATTGCCATGTGGTATTTTACCCTTTCATTCCTAACGCTGAATTTAGTCGGCTTCCATGCAAGGACCTCTTTATACGACTGCCAAGAATAGTTGGCATCTACGTAACGCTGGTGTAGCCATGGATACTACACCTACTACAGTAGGTTTTCAGATCTTTGCGATCAGTTTTCTTGATCGATATCGGATTGTGCATTACACAATTTTTTTAAAATTTACTATACAGATTTACACTGCTAGGAACGTATTAATTCTAACAGATTCTTTTTATTCGTGTTAATAAATGTATAATTTAAAATAATGAAATATAATTATAAAAAAATTGTTTTTGTTTAAATTTGGTTTTTAATTAACACTTAGAAAATTATTGTATAAGACTATACATATCTCACTTTATCTACAAAGTGGGCATTCACCGCTAGCATCTCCGTACGGAAGATGCACGACCACGGACACGTACGCCGTAAAGAAAGGGTTAATATTAATAAAATAACTTTGTGAGATTCAGTACCACGATATATATATATATATATTCTTTTATTGTGAAAATACACAGTAATACAGTAATTTTGTGATATATATATATATATATATACAGTGCTCTCCAAAAGTTAGTTGAAATAAACACCTTTAATTTTTTAAGAATCATAATGTTTAATAACTCGGTTTCTCATCACTGGCTTGTATTGTCATGATTTATAATTACAAAGCGTTATTGTTTTTGAAAGGGTATTCCCCGAAATTCATATCGCTCGCTTAACTAAATAAATAGTACGTAATCATAGAAATTCACTTTGCCAAATGTTAGTTAAAATTGAACACTCGCTCTAGTCGCATTAGAAAATAACATATTTGTTTAGGTTTAATACAGTACCGAAGATATTTAACAGTCAAGTCGTTATATTTAATCTCAAAAAACACATTTATTGTTCATTATAGGAAAAAATGGTTTCGAGGCGAAAATGAACTTAAGAGGAAAGATCAAAAGTTGTAAGTGAATGTGAAAGATTGAAAAAATATGGTGAGGTTGGAAAAATATTCAAAATTAGTGCCGATGGAGTAAGAAAAATCATAAAAAAGAGAAGTTTCGATCCTTGCGATAAACCACGTTTAGGGCGATTTAGTATAATTACTACCATCGATAATCGAGATATAAACGACAATGCAAAATTAATCTTAAAATAGTTGTAAGATAAATTCGAGTGTACCTGGATCAGCAGCAACTTCAGTTTATGAAGCCACTATTAGAAGACGTCTTTATGATGCTAAGTTGAGGGGCCATGTGGCCAGAAAAAAATCCTTATTGACATCTTCCCAGAAAAAATGTTACCAAAAAATATGTAAATAAACCACTGTACTTTTGAAAACGACTAATTTTTAGCAATGAGAGTAAGTTTGAAATATTTGGAAATCGAGGAAGCTGATGTAAAACGGTTTGGAGAAGTAGTAGTGATAATGCTTACATTAACAAATTCCTACAACCATCTGTAAAACATGGAAGAGGAGGTGTTTGGGTGTGTGCATATATTTCTTGGTATGGTATGAACAGATTACATATTATTGAGAGAAAAATAACAGTGCAAATTTACTGTAATTATTTACAAAAAAAATTACACCATTTCACTAAAACAATGGGATGAGATCGGGTTTTTACTTTTCAACAGAACAATGACCCGTAGCATATTGCTAGAATAATTAAAGAATTTTTCACAAACAATGAAGTGGATGTAAATGAATGGTCATAGAAATCGTCCTACCTTAGTTCTATTAAACATTTGTAGAACGAATTGGATCGCACGATTCCCACATCTACAACGCACAACAGTATTCAATTTAAAGAAAAAATTTTGGAAACGTGGTTTAGTTTGTCTCTGTGTTTTACAAAATCTGGTAGAATCAATACCTAGAACGCTTAATGCTCTTCTGCGTAATAATGGCGGTCATTGAAAATATTAAAAATTAAAACAAAAACGTGTTTTAATTTGTTTTTCTTTGTAATTTTCAACTAACTTTTAGCACTAGACACAGAACTAAATTTTTGTTTAATTTACAATTCGTTTGAAACATGGTTGCTAATTCCTTATCAAAATGACTATTATTAATTAAAGTTTATGAAACAGTTTTTCATTTGAAGATATTTTTATTTTTTCGCATAATTTTTGCATTCGTGTTATTTTTTAAAATTGTATTAACTTTTGGAGGGCACTATAAATATATATATTTATATATATATATATATATATATATATATATATATGTATATATATATGTATATATATGTATATATGTATATATATATATGTATATATATATATATATATGTATATATATATATATATGTATATATATGAATATATATGTATATATATAAATATATATATATATGTATATGTATATGTATATATATATATATATATATATATATATATATATATGTAAATGCAGAATAGAAGACATACGTGTCACTTTACAAATATATTGACACACATGTAGATGAAAACAGAAAATAAATAAATAAAATAGTAAAAAAAAAATGATCTCCAAACGCAACAGAACAAAAAAAAACGAAACAAACGAAATTGAGAAAACGGTAGAAATAAGTATAATTAGATTAAAAAAAAGAGCTTAAGATTGACGAGTTTTCTATTTCGTTAGCGTAATCTCATGGTAATGACTTGTTAAAGAAGCGAACAGAATAGATTAACCTGTACGTGATTTATAAATGTTGCATTAAATAAATTGTTTTCAGTTAAGTGATTCAATTGCTTGCAGGATTTTGCTATATAAATAACAATGAGAAAATTTAATTTCTTTAATTTATAAATATTTATTTATTTATGAAGAACATCACACACTTGTGTGTATATATATATATATATATATATATAACCGTTTGTGTATACGTTTTTTATTGATAATTATTTTATTTGTTATTTTTTAAGATTATATGTTAAGGTATGGCATTTTTGTTGTATAAATGAATAATATATAATAAATAAGTTAATATTTTTTTAAATTTAATATTTTTCTGTAATACTGGTTGTAACTTATTACAGTTTGATAAAAGTTTTAATATCCTATTTTTAACTGAGTAATATCAAAAATTTCTCTAGATTAATTATTCAAATGTAGCATAATGAACAGCATACATCGTTTTTTGTTACGAGAGTCCATTTTAATTCGTATATTCTGTCACATTGATGTTTGATTATCAGAATTAATCCATCTGTTCTGGATTATGAACGTATATAATATTCTGTTAGTGTTCAAAGTAATATTCGTTCATGTATGAAAATACCAAAATATATCATTTTTATTTCTTATTTAGCTCGAAATTATTTTTCAAAAAGAATTATTCATTGTCAATGAATGTGTGAATTTAAATACGTTTTAATAGTCGATATATGTTTTAATTATTCAATTATGAATATAAAGAACTATTTCAATTTTAAATTATTTTTGTTCCATTTTACTCTTTGCTGTACAAAATTGATTTTTCTAAATATAATAATGAAATATTTCCTAACATATTTTTGAAAATTGTAGATATAATTTCAACGAATAAAAATATTTAAAAATATAATTTTGTACGTTAAGGTTGGTAGGAAAGTAATTGCAAGATTTTGTTTTCTGAACTGTAGCCTTATTTTTTTCAATTAACATGTCATTTAATTGTATTCATGTTAATACAATTTGAAAGTGCATTTTTCGGTCTATATTTTGGTACAGCAAAGATTATATAAAAATATAATATATACTTCTTCTATTGTTCAGTATATGCTCAAAATATTAATCTTTTTTATGATTCTTTAACAAACATATTTTTATTTTTTCTTATACGGATAATGCTTTGGGTAAATCAGTTTGTAGCATCCGTGAAACTATAAATATATAATCATTTACTAAGTTTGCATAAAATCATAACTAGAAACAAAAAAAAAACACTCAAATATGATATTTAATTATCACGCATCAAAATGAAGAACCATTTCTTCATTGATTCATTACAGAAAACCCGTAAATTCTTTATATAAATAATATAAAATGTATTAGGATAAATTTTACTTACAAAGTGAAAAGAAAAAGTAAGAGAAACTTGTTCTGTGTTTTTAGAAAGACCGTACTGGTGTACAACCTAATATAAGCTAATAAAATGGACTTAACAGTTAATATTGATTGTTTTCTGTACCTAACTTGACAGTTAAAAAACACAAACATTGAATAAATATCCAAAAATATTGTTATTAATTACGATATTGTTGTACTGAACGTTTTATGGAAAATGATCCAGAATCTGAATCAATTTTACATCACTCAATATATTCTCCTGACATTGTACTATTATATAGGTGTCCTTTTAGGGGAAACAAGATCCAAATGAAAGTGAGATAGCTGCTACATGAATTGTGCGAAAATGCCATTACTAATCGTTTAAACATCTTGATTTCTTTGCTTGCAAGGTATAAAAAGAAGAGTTTATTATTAAAAGGTATTCAAAGAGGAAAGAAAAACCGACGGCCGAAGGAAAAAAATCACCGCAGATTGTTATCTACGACAATTCGAGCGTTTTAATGATAATTTGATGCAAAATCAGTTGCATCAAATCACTGAAAAGTGATTCTTCTCCATGACAACGCTCGGCCCCATGTTGCTATAGCTGTGAAACAAATATTGATGGAGCTCGATTAGGAGGTTCTTTCTCACCCAACGTATTCTTCGGACCTGGCCTCAAGAAATTACTATCTGTTCCGATCGATGCAATATATTTTCGAAGTTACACATTTACATAACTACGGAGAAGTTGAAAATTGTATTCCTGATTGGATTGGAACAAAAGACAGACCATTCTTTCGTCGCGGAATTCAAATTCTCTCAGAAAAGTGGGAAAAAGTCATAGCTTCTGAGACAACGTATATTTTGATTAATGTATTCACACATTTTGTTATTGAAATAAATGCTCAAAAACCACTAAAAACAGCGACTTCAATGTAACATCTTTATATATATATATATATATATATATAACCAACATTAGATTAAAAGTATTATTTCTAAATTAATAAATGTTAACTGAAGAGTTAAAAATAAATGAACATATGTATTATATTTGTGCAAATAAATCCTTTCTTTGAAAGAAGCGCTTGTTGCTATGCTATAGAAAGGTTTTGTATTACTGTACTATAAAAAAATCTTCAGTTATACGTGGTTCTCAAAATTGTGTCTCTGAATTTTATATGCTTTTATTATTCTTTGAATTCACTGTTACGTTTCTCTCCATAAATTCAATGTAAACCACTCCTACTGAATCTCCACTATCAACACGAGTTTGTCGCTTGAAGACACAACTTGGACTTTTTTGCGAATGAATAGTCGTTTCGGGGAAATTCTATAGACTGACGTTTATTTTCGACATCATAGTAATGGATCAAAAATGACAGTCGATGAATCACGGATTGATGGAACATTTTCACTTTTCATTTTTCTTCTAAGTCACATGCTATTTGTATCGAATATTATTACACGAATCAATTTTATACGCACTACTGATCGAACAACAAAATGAACTCTAAAAATGTACTTTGACTCTAAGGAAAGTAGTTAACGCTATTGACAGCTGATTTAACAACTGTTCTAATATAAAACTGTGTGTTTGGAGGCGACTTTTACACCTGTAAAAGTCGTTTATATATATATATATACATGTGTGTGTATATATATATATATATATACACACTGAAAATGTTACATCATAAAATGATTTCAAATTAATAACAAGTTTATAACATTACTTTATTTATATGTTCGACGATTAGTAATATGATATCAAGCAAATATTTTTTTATTATTTTATTGGTTAATTTCTTTGTAGTACAACAATTTTACAGCTTTGTATGATGTAAAAAATATTTTTTAGAAAATATAAATTCATTTTAGCGACACAATGATAAATTATATATGTTATAAGTAAATTAAATAAATTTTCTTAATAAAAACTAATGTACGTTTTGGAAAATTATGGCATTTATTGTCTGGAATCATTTTATCTAAAATCATAAAATATAAATTGTAATAATTTCTGTATCATAGATTACGTAAAAAAATTTTAAGGCCGTTTTTACTACACAGAGGGTCACTATTTACCTTAGTCGGCAATGAACCTTTAAACCCCAAATGAAACATAGAGTCATTTTATATAATCCAGCATTGAGTATTGAATGTTATTTCCAACAAAATATAGAATAAGTTCTTTTAAATGGCTTAAACAACAAACAACCAAGTGTTGAATTTACTAATTCTACATATTTAAGAATATAATATTAAAAAAATCGCTAAACAAGCGTCTTGGTTGAAAAATAATTAAAGATATAACTGAATGAAGTCAGTAACCAAATTGTCAGGAATACACAATCCAAGTGGATAGTTTAATGCTAATGAAACAGATTTATTCTTATAAATTTATACATGATAAAACTTCAAAACTCAAATTAATAGTATTCTAATCTAAAAAAAATCATTTTAGTATCAGTGCATTTTATTTTTGAATTCTAAAAATATACTAACGAAATTACTTTTTGATAGTACCAAATTTATTTTTTAACTGAAAAATTCTATGTTAAATTTCAGTTCTTGACCGATATTCATCAGGTTGAGATACTAAGTATCATTTAACTAAAAGAAAATATGGTTCAAAAGCCAAAAATGACGTAGCTAAAAATATGCTTATGCAGCGTAGCGAAAAAAGAACGAAGGGGTTGGAATAGTTAATAATTTTTGCTACCAGAAGACGTTGAAACCAAATTAGAGTACCTCGGATGTCACTGCAAATAATTTTTGCCGCATAAAAATGTTCCCATACAAAGTGCAGCTTGTGCAAGAACTAGTAAAAGGATTTTGCAATTCGTATTAGACAACAACCAGAAGAAATTAATGAATTTATTTATAATTTGATTATGAGTGATGAAGCTCATTTCTACTTAAAAGATTTTGTGAACGGACAAAACTGTAAAGTATGGGCTACAGAGAATAATAAATCACTTCATCAGTGAAAATTACACCCAGCTAAGTGTACTGTTTGGTGCGAAGTAATGTCCGAAACGATTATAGGCGCTTATTTCTTCGAAAATGAAGACAGTACTACTATAATCATAAATGGTACTCAATACCGTATGATAACATTTTTTTGAGACTAGTTATTCATAATCGTCCACAGATGTGGTTCCAATAAGATGTAGCTAAAAGAGCACACAACAAGACTCATATGAAACGTTTACGAGACATTTTCGGCGAAAACACAATTTTAGGAAACGTCGATTTTAATTGACTTGCACGTTCGCCTGATTTCAGTTTTCCTGATTTTTTTCTTTGGGGCTACTTAAAAAAGCGTGTGTACGTCAATAATCCAAAAACGATTCTTCAGACAAAGCACAACGTATGAGAAGAAATTCGAGCGTTATGTCCAGAAATCTTGAGAGAATTGTTGGAAAATGCCTTAGAAAGAGCTCGACTTGGTGATGGCGAAAATGGACATCACTTACGTGATGTTATTTTTTATATGTATTCAGGAAAAAATCACTATTCTTATACTATATTTTAAGAAATAAAAAAGACGAAAATATTGCAAAATAAAAAAATATTAATATTTTAAACCCTTGCATTCTCTTTGTGCCTCCATGCAGTAATCTTTAAGATATTGTTGAAGAAGACATTTCAATTAGTATATATTGTTCATGTTCTTTTTTAAATATAATAGAAATAAACAACTGAACATCAGGACAATTGCACTGCGTGCTCACTAATGTTAATATATATATATATATATATATATATATATATATATATATATATATATATGTATTTATCAGCTCAGTCCATAAATTCGTTTGTATTGACGTTATATGTATGATTCACCATGGCTCATTTCGTAGAACAGGACAATTATAAGGAAGATCTATTCTGTTTTGATATGTGCATTCAAGTGGTCAGTTTATCATTGATTTTTGTAAACATCGGACGAATATAAGAGCCTCTAGATATTCCCCTGTGTATCGATAAACAGTACAAAAGAGACACATTATATACTTTATTTTTAAATGGTGAAAGTGCAAGTTCCGGAGGAGAAAAAATTAAGTGTTCATAATGAGAATGGTATCAATGTCAGGACTATTCAGAAATTAGAGAAAAAAATTAGAGACTAATTGTGAGCTCCTGCTTCATCCCCCTTACTCAACAGATATTTGTCCCAGTAATTAATATTTATTTTTGGCTTGTCATATTTTTTACTGAGAAAAAAAATGAAACAATGAAGTCGAAAGGAAATTTCAGGTTTTTTTTCATTAAAACCAGAGTTCTTTATCATAAATGGAAATAGAAAATTACCTGTAAGATAACAACAAGTTGTTGATAATAAAGAAAAATATATCATTGATTAAAATAGTCAAATGTGCTTTATTTGCATTGTTTAAAAATTTCTTAAGAAAACGCACGAATTAATAAACTGAGTGACATATATATATATATATTAATATATATATATATATATATATATATATATATGAATATATATATATATATATAAATATATATATATATATATATATATATGAATATATATATATATATATATATATATATAAATATATATATATATATATATATAAATATATATATATATATATATATAAATATATATATATATATGAATATATATATGAATATATATATATATATATATATAAATATATATATATATATATATATATGAATATATATATATATATAAATATATATATATATATATATAAATATATATATATATATACATACATATATGCACGTAAATATTCTTTTTTTATCAAATGTTTCTTCTAAATAGCATTTACCCTGTATTAAATATAACGAAACTAGTTCATTTCAGTAATTTTAAGATTTAAATGAATACATTTAAATCAAATATTTTTATGTAAAATCTTCATTGGGTATTTTTAGAAACATTAATTTTATTTGTACATTTTATATATATATATATATATATATATATATATATATATATATATATATATATTACATATATGAACATTGTTCTTTTATATTCATCTGACAATTGTTTTTCTGGTTAGATGTACACAATGATTATTGGATATAAATAAATATAATTATATATATCCTAGAAATATAATGTATATATATATATATATATATATATATATATATATATATTGCTGTAAATTTTATTTTAAGTTGAACTACTGTACATATATGATATGTACTCTTGTTAAAGAAATGACATTAATTTGGACGTTTCTAATACCAACAAAACTCTATTTACACACGAATATATTAACCCGATACGACGTTATTTCCAGGAATTTGATTCGAAACTTTCAGCGCTTATGTACAAATCACATTCTCGCGAGGATAACATCTCGTGAACACAATTTTCTCGAGCAAATCTTTTCCGCGATGCAAGCAAATTGAAAACACACCATGTCCCATTCGTTCCATAAAATGTTCAATTTAATGTTCCCGGAGGAGTTGGACGAGAAATACGTGTCGCACTACTAAAACTTCAAGAGTAGATTTTATTGTTACAACATTGCGTGTCATCACAATGACTCTGCAGGAGCCTATGACGCCGTATCGACGATATAAGTATTTTGCTGTACTAACATCATTTTATTATGTTGCGTCGTATTGAAAAAGCGTACGAATATATGAAAAGTATATATTTCATTTTAAAAGAACCGAAAAATATTCCCATAAAGTTAAAGAATTTGTATATAAAACTTCTTCAGTTGTCTTCTGTATTTTCTATATATAAACGCCAATACATGTAAACAAACATATATACACAATCATAAAAAGTTGCACACACACACACACACACACACATATATATATATATATATATATATATATATATATATACCTATATACTCGTAAATATAAATTGAAACACACACACACACACATGTGCATTGAACCCGCATAGAATGTTGCATTGAAAACCGCTATTCAAGTGTAGATGGTTTTAGGTGCGAATGCTGTGGGTAATGGCAGATGTCTTTTATGTCATTTTGAAAAATGAACATTTCCCATTAAAATTCAGTCATCAGACGCAATAATTTGTTTGCACAAGTGGTTTTCTATAACCGAACTAAAATGGAACGCGATAAGTTGTTTTTTCGATATGTAATTCTACATTACTTTGATTTGAAAAAAGTGCAATTAAAGTCACCGATTGCTTGCGAAAACTTATGGTGAATCTGCTTTATATGAAACCGTATATAGAGATTGGTTTCGTCGATTCAAAAATGGTGATTATAACGTTAAGACAAACAACATCCAGGTCAATCGAAAAAGGTCGAAAATAAAAAAATTCAAATACTCTATTGAAAGAAAATCCTACTCAAACACTCAAACAATTGGCTCAACAGATCGAAGTCAATAAATCAATCATTTAACGACGTATACAAGCCATGGGAAAAATCCAAAAGAAATGTCATGTTTGCCACGTGAATTAACCGGAAATGCCATTCCTAATCGTCTAAATATTTCGATTTCTTTATTTTCAAAGTATAATAAGAAGAGTTTCTTGTGAGATATCGTAACAGACGATGAATAATGGTTCTATTTTAACAACGCGGAACGCAAAAAATCATGGATTGATCCTGGACAACCATCAACGTTGACATCAAAGCAAAACATCCACGGCCACAAAACAATGGTCTGTATTTAGTGAGATATGGAGAGAGTCGTGTATTATGAGCTGTTGAAACCGAAGGAAACAATCACTGTCAAACGTTATTGACAATAATTGGAGCGTTTGAATGAAAATTTGATGCAAAAATTACCATCAATTGCATCAAATCACCGAAAAGTGATTCTTTTCTATGACAATGCTCGGTTTCGTGTTGCTATAACCATGAAACAAACACTGATGGAGCTCGAATTGGAGGTTCTTTCGCACCCAGTATATTCTCCACACCTGACCCCAAGCGATTACTTTCTGTTACTATCGATGCAACACGATTTGGAAGATACAAATTTCTATACTTCAGATAAGTTGAAAATTGGGTTGTTAAATGGATTGACTCAAAAGATAGACCATTCTTTCGTCGCGGAATTCAACTTCTACCAGAAAAGTAGCAATAAGTCATAGCTTCCAAGGGAAAATACTTTGATTTGTATTCACACATTTTTTAATTTAAATAAATCTTTAAAAAACACAAAAAATAACAGCATTTAATGCAACCTCTTAATATGTACACATATAAATTTATATAGCTTAAATAAAAAAATCTACAAATCAAACGAAAAATAATGCAAATATATATATATATATATATAAATAGAAAAAACTTTATTTTATGTAACCCATGGCAGAAATAAAATAGAAAGCAATATCAGTGAACAGAAAAAAGTAGTAATAATGTTTTTTTATTGAAGTCAAAACCCATTAGATGCAGAGGGGATAGGCATAAATTTTAATCGTCCTGATTTCTAAGAACTCTACCCTTACTTTAAGTCGTCCTAACTAAAGATATTAAAAATTAACAAAAAAAAGTTAACTATAATGTTAATGTTGTAGATGTTTATTGTTTTGTTTTTGATCGAAGTGTGATATTTCTACATGTTATTCAAACATCAAAAAAGTGTATCATTTTATTCCAAAAATATAGTATTCATAAATTAGTTATAATTTAAATAAAGAAGCAAAGTCAAACTTCAATTTGACTTATTAAAGGACTACACCTACCTATAACTTAGAAGAAATTTTTTTTTTAGAATTTTATAAAAGTCTAATGTCTTAAAAATATATCTTGTTAATTTTATATTGATATCTGTAAAATTGATGAAGTTATAGAGTTCTTCGTAAATCACTTAACTACAGCAGAAGCATACTTATGACTAAACGTGTTCGTCTCGAAACACTGTTTTCGAAGACATTGTACCGTATATTTCCAGAACCGATCAATAGGCTGTTTTGAAATTTCCAGGAAATACGCTAACAAACATTATAAATGGAATAGTTTTTATTTTTAAAAAAATAAAAAAATTGTAATATTTATGTACAATGGTGATATTTTTTAATTTTTTCATGCTTAGTTTCGTTCGGTGCCATTTTTTTAAATAAAGACTTTTAAAATCGGCAAATGATAATCTAGTAAATTTGTAACTAACTTTAAAACGCTGTTTAATTTTTTGATTTAAGATAGTCAGTGTCAGTTGGATAACGGTAACAACCGAACTTTTTTTTAAAAAAATACCATCTTTTGTTGGCGGAATATCTCTAGTTTTTCATATTTTCTATTGTTTTTCGACGAAATAAAATGTATGTTTAAATGTATGTTTTATTAAAAAATTGTTTCATTATAACATATATTTTTAAAGAAAACAAATTCCGAAATTAAACATTCTTTTATGCCATTAGGTAGATGCAGCCACTTAAGAGTCAGATATGAAAAATGTAAACGAAAATTTTATTTTCAGCAACTGTCAACAGAACGTATTTTTGATATCCTTAGTATTTTTTTTATTTAAATTATCGAAACAATTAATTTAAAATAAATTATGATATTTTTGAATTATGAAACTCGCTAGGTTAACATTTTTTTAAAATATAAATTTCTATTTGTTTTATAACCTTTCCAATTTAGAAATTATTCTGATTTCTCTTAAAGCCTTTCCTGTCTGGAATTAATTGCATCCATATATATATATATATATATATATATATATATATATAATTAAAACTAATACTTTCACAATCAAAGTGTAGATCGGAGAGAAATTAATGAAAATAAAGCCGTTATTCGTTTTTTGAACCTATACCATCGGTTTTATATTCTAAGCAGATTTATCAAATAAATTACAAAAATAACCAATTTAGATTTTATTAGTATCTTTACAATTTACAATTTCTCATTAATAATAATTGAAATGTTTTCAATGACATCAATAAATAATAAAAGACTCAATGAGTACGTATTTTGATTTAAATATTTAGAAGTTATTAGTGTTGAGACTTTTTGAAAGTAATGAAAATTAACTAAAAATGTAATTTTAACAAATTTACTCACAGAGTCATTCATTTATAATATATGTAAGATGCACATATTTTGTACTGGCAAAACAAAAATCATTATATTTGAAATTCTTTTCTTCAAAGAAGAGAAAAATCAAAAAAATCAACATGATGACATCGAGATGCCAAGAATTTTTACAAATATGTCTTGAGATGTATTCCTAAATTGAAAAACGTTTCGGAAGAATGACGAAAGAATTGCGTTGGTGCAAAAGAAGCTTATTTTAAAGTCGACTAGGTTTGAAATCGGATCACTTTCATATCTGTCATACTACACTAGTTTGATTTGTTCGTTCTTTGCACACACACACACACATATATATATATATATATATATATATATATATATATATATATATATTTATGTATTCAAACTTTCACAGATCCATTTCTGGAAAAATCCTACTTCAAATTTTTTTAATTTGTTCATTCTGTTGCATCTCTTCTACGAATTTTACAATATATTTTTTGATATCTATATCTCTCATATTTATTAGTCATTTAGGTCTTGCATTTTCAATCTTAATTGATTAAATAAACCTGTTGTTTACAAATAACTTGTTTTTATTGCAAAAATATGATAACATTTTTCGAATCTTCTATTATATTACCTTGTAAATTGTTTCCTACATTATCTCAATTTGTGCACAAACATATACATAAAA
>CM068316.1:29194105-29236605 GCA_034766995.1 Acanthacorydalis orientalis
ACGATAAAATATAATCAATAATTAATGTTTTGACATTTCTGATTAGAAAAAAATGTTTCTTATTCGCTAAACTTAAAGTGACATATGTATTATTGATTTAATTTGAACATAATGTTAATCACTATTTGATTTCAGAAATATTGTCAATTTGATATGATTGATTTCATTAACATAATACGAGGCACAGATTTATTTAAAAAACGAGTCAGTAATTCATTTTATAGTATGCAATGTGGCTTCGTGTTCTACTTTCTTCGCTCGCACATACCCGAACTTCTCTGTCCCTGAACTCTGACTCATGCTATCCCTTAATAAGTAACAGAAATTAACAAATTATACGTACAAATAATCTGCAAAAATGTAAGTCGTAAAAATTTTATTGGAAAATTTTATAAAAATTGATAATAAAATTTAATGATAAAATGTGTAATAATTTTTTTATTCTAAAGGTACATTGAATACAATATTTTGCATAAATTTCTTATTAGTTTTATACTGAAATTGTGTACCCTATTTTGTTGTACATCGTGAGTGAACTGCATACATGTGACTGATGTTAACCAATCAGAACAGTGACCACACGATCTCTATCAACCAATCAGAACACGAATAAAATTTCCAAAAGTGTGCATAGGGCTGATTTTAATTACAGAGTGGTAATTAAAAACTATATGTATATATATATATATATATATATGTATGTATATATATATAGAGAGAGAGAGAGAGAAGGCCCTGGCGTCTGTTTACATCGCTAGTCAACCTTCTCCTCCTCGCTTCGCTCGCCTATTTGTCAATTGTAAGTATGTACATGTAACCGAATGAAACAATAAACATATTTGGGTATTATGGAAACCTTGTCCCAAATGAATAAATGGACGTCATAGAATTTATATTTTTAGTGGATAATTTTGATTATATACATATATATATATACATATATATATATATATATATATATATATATATATATATATATATATAAGATATAAAGGTAAATTTCATTAGTTTCAAACTTTCAATTCATACTATAAGAAAATAAAAACATGTATGTACTTATAATAAATGATACTGAACATATTTTTTTTCTACGACTATATTGAAAAACAGATTTAGTCATTATAGATTATAGTTTATGTTAGTATTTACATACGTTCGCTTGTTGTATGAAGAGAACGGATTTAATGAGTGTGTCTTGTGTAGTGGAGACGGACGTATGTGAATCCTAAACTGCCACTAGGCGAGTTGAACGTTATCCCAAGGGAAATCATGTGTATCCGTCGTACACATACAAGTGTTATGTACACCGACCGTGACATGACGGAACCTATAAGTTTTTCCAGCTACTATTATTCTAAAATCAACTTTATCCGAAAAGTAGTGAAATAAGAAAATAATATAGTTCTCAAATCGAATGAATGTAAAGGACTACTGTATAAATATATATTTACATTAAAAATGTACACATACATTTTATATTATACATATATATTGTGTATATATATATATATATATATATATATATATATTCATATCTTACTATGTTAATACTTCTGTTTATTAAAATACTTATTAAATAAATAATAATATTTCAATAAATAATATACGAGTAAGTGGTATATAGCACAAGTATAATAGATTGTTTACAGTAACACACGTAATAATAATGTACACAAAAAATATCATTTTTTAATCAAACAATAATAATGACTTAATTGTCAACTTTAATTTAATAGCATAAATTATATAAGGAAGTTATTATTACATATACAGTTTATCTAAAATATTTTGAAAAAACACTATAATACTGACTTGATCATAAATGAACGATTTTGTTTAAAATCCCCAAAATAAATTTAATATAATCAAAATTTAGTATTATCAACATTTAATCTTTGTGAGTAATACGATCAGCCCTATTATTTCAAAATAATATTTCGTATAATCTATACATGCATATATATATATATATATATATATATATATATATATATATATATATATATATCAATTTTAGAGGATATTTTCAGTAAAGTAGACATTTTAAACAGTAGAATAAAATAACTGAAATATTTCTTTAAAATTTATGCTAGTTAGTAAAAATTGTAAAAAATTCTTATTATAAATATTATTATTAAAAGTATTTTTAAACATTGTTTAAAAGGAACCTCTGCCACTAGACTGATTTGTAGTAATTGTAATATAATAGTATTGTAAGATATTATAGTGTTTGCTCAGAGATATTAACCTAATTATTATATATGGTATAGTTAATAAATACATATTTTGACCGTAAAATGAATAATCGTTGTTAGAGTCTTGAAACCTCAATCTTTTGACTTATACTTTATAAATAAAATTTATAAATTACACGAAAAACTGTTTGTATTTATTGAACGTACAGTTAAAAGATATTTTTTACTTAATAATTGATAACGATTGACAATGAATTAATCATTTTTTCTTTTTTGAATTTAACAATTTTGTGTTAAAAATATTACATTAATTTTTGATTAATTTTTAAATTATTTCTATTTCAGATGAAAAATAATTTAGAAATGTCGTATAAAAGAACAAACGATTATATAAATACAAAAAATAATTTAAAAAATATTTGTAATAAAACGAAACGATTTTTCGATTCGGCGTATATCAGCCTGACGATATATGACGTAAATTTGAAACATTATCTCTGTACCCAACAAAGTATCTACATATATGTACGAATATGTAGTCCATGGTAACAATGAATTCAAATTGTAAAGACGTTGTTGCAAATATAATACTGACAGTAGAAACCATTTCACATAAATTTCATTTTAATGATAACTTACAAGATGATCGACACGTCTGTGGCGTAAGGTATAATAACATTAGAATGACGCTCAAGCAACCTGTTTACAGTAAATGGCTTTCATCTGCTTTTCAGAGATAACGAATGAAAGGATTTTGTGGCATTATAAGATAAGAGGATGGCCTATATGAAAATTTTGGTGAACGCATCAACTGACATAAATGACAATACATGAAACTTTATAACTTACTAAATTGAAATTCCGAATTGAATTTATGTATATAAAGAGATATATTGAATGTTTTTATAAATAAGTGTCGGAAATAAAATATTACTTGCAAATGTAAAACTTATGAAATATTGCAGTTTTTAAATTGATTCAATGTGAATTAAAACGAATTTATCATACAAACATAATTAAAATAATTAATATTTTTGGAGCTAATTACAATAATCGTTTCGCATAAGACAAAGTTTTAAAATAAAAAAATTTAAACAAGATACATATATATATATATATATATATATATAAATATGTATATAAGCATTGTTAAAATAGTTATAGCGACACATATATTTTATTTCTATTTTTTCTGAAATTGTAAATATAAACGATTTTTTTATATATGTGAAACTTTTCTTTAATAAATACACAAAAATACATTTAAAAACATACATTATAAATGATAAAACTTTTATGCATTATAATTAGCTATTTTACTGTATGGATAAGTATTAATCTTATATTAGAATTCTATTAATTGAAATAATTACAATAGTACTTAATTTTTTATAAAATATAATTGAATCTAGAAATATATAATAAAAAATCATACAATTATACAAATTTTATAATAAAAACAAATCAAACTATGTATAAGTGTAATATATATATATATATATATATATATACATATATGTAACCTAGCAAATATTATAGAATAACATTATATCATCTGTACTTTAATCACTAAAGGAAAGGACTCCTATTTCAAAAAAGGCAAATTAAACAATGTCTAAATTAAAATCAATATTCAAAAATAACTGATAAAATCAAAATGAAAATTTTGTTTGACTTCCATAGTTGTTGGATTTAAGGTCAATTGAACTTTCATTAGAAAATGACAGAATAGCTGTCGATAAGCTCCATATCAAAAACATATCATACAAGAACGTAATTTACATTTATTTGTGCAATTATATATATATATATATATATATATATATATATATATGTATATATATATATACATTTAAATATATATATATATATATATATATACATTTAAATATATATATATATATATATATATATATACATATATATATATATACATATATACATCTCATGGAAAATATTGCATAATTATTAAGAAATACAAAAAAAATAAAAAAAGATCAATGAATATGTGGTATAATTAAATCAAAAACGATATAAATATATAAGAGAGATTCTAAATTGTTAAAATTAAAAGAATACAGAACGGGCTCTATGGACTATTAAATTGATAGAATTGTCCCAGCGATCTTCGGCTTTTAAATCACTTGAATTTTAGTTTTCTACAACTAGTTTCAGCATGTATGCTATCTTTAGGTAGTTTATCTTAATCTACTTAAATATGTCATACGTGGTGAAATGCTAGTTTTTGAGGACAAAATTCAAATGATCCAAACGAAATAATACCACCGGGAGACTATTAACGAACAGTTTCATATGTATAAAAACAAACAATTCTAATTTAAGACAACAGAATATGAATATAATTATAATTTTGTATATATATTTATATATACATATATACATGTATAAGAATATGTAAAAATTTAGAAAAACGGATGTGCGTGCTTACTAGAAGTGAAACTTCTGTAAGGAATTACGAAGGAAAGCTAATGGTATTATAAATGAAGGAGTAGAACACTCGGATTATGCAGTATGTAGAACGACTTACTTAATTAAAATGGACACATTATAACAACTGGTTGAAATATATAATACACATAATCTGATATGCAAAATATTATACAGAGCGAGACATAAATACAAAAAGCTATTATTAATTGAAAATATATTAGATACCATGTGATATAAATAACGAAAAAAACTATTAACACGAATTAAAATGAAAATAAAAAACAATAACAACTAATGTTTCTATTCAGTGGTGACCATTTGTTCATAATTTAAATAACAGGTTCAGTAATAGTAGGGCGATAAAGTGATACGAAATTGTGAAACGAGCCTTTCTTACTCTCTTACCCTATTCCCACTAGAGTCGTATGTCGAATAGCTGCGCTGTTGATACTCGTTCAATTTGATTTCTACGAGGTGAACTCATACTACCGTACCCTAAGAAGTTTCACTTCAAAAATGAAATTTCTTTGTAAATATTTTTTGTGAATATTGGATTTTAAATTAAAAATAAAGAAAAACTATATTTAATTACCAAAAATTGGAGTCCAGTCCTATTCATGATAACTATATAATTAATTTATTTTGAAATCATTATTGTTGATAATTGAATTTCAATCGTTGAAGTTATGTTTGAAGTTTCATTTTTTGTTACAAATTTCAGATTTCGTCATCTTTAGATAAAATTTGAACTAATTCTGGATTTTGAGATAATTATCCTGATTAATGATTTTTTCATCATTCTTTATAACAACAATATAAAAATGTTATATTTAGCTAAATATAAAGGAGAATGTTGTCCCAGAATCAGTTGAAAATCAACGAGCAAGGTATATAATGGTTGTAGAAGAAATAAAACGATGTATTAAATATTTATTAAAATCTATTTAGCATAATAATGAAGAAATGATAATATAAATTGAACATAAATTTTGTCGCATAACACAGGTATCGTTTATATATTTAATATTATTTATATAGAAAAAATGCAATATGTTTTACATATATAAGTCAAATTTGAATAAGAAATATATTTTACTAGAGTATCATTTGTCAATACAAAAACTGTTTATGGAAACCTATTTATAATTCAATATTCAAATATATTAAAAATTAATCTTATAAAAAAAGTTTTAATGAAGTTAATTAAAGTAATATTTTAAAAAGACGTTAATTTATATAAGGTCAGTTCTAATTAAATAATTTGAAAAAATACTTTGCAACTAAAATAGTATTTAATCTGCGAGTAAGTAATTAAAATCAGATTATCAGATTTAAATTTCAATTGAGTAATTAGATTACTACCTCATTGAACCCTGCAGCTTACTTACAATTGGATTATATAAAGGTTGAAATAGAAGTAAAAAACTTTCTTGTGTTAAAATCAACGGATACATTTTTACTTTCACATTACTAATTACAATAACTGTATCACTATACTTTATTATTTATTTAGTCTCGTACAATTCAATTATTATTCATTTTAATAATTAAAAAAGTTTTTTTATCTGTTAATTTTTAACTACATAAATGAAATAATAATTTACTGTTAATGATTTCATCATTGAAAAAAGAATAACCTGCATGGAGAACCTCTTGTTATATAAAATATTTCTCCTTACTATTAGGTCGGTCGAAAAATAACTGCAGTTTATGATCTTCAAATTTATGAACATTTTTTAATTTAAGTGATTTAAGTGGCTTAAGTAGCTTAAGAGGTCTAGAACTGTTGGATTACTAACGCCTAACTTTTGTGCAAGCTCTCCAATTATTGTGTACGTTTCTGGCTCAACTAACGCCTTCAATTTGTCATTATGAACTGAAGAAAAACACCAGGTACCTTCTTCATCTTTAAGGCTCTCGTCACCAACACGAAATTTTTAGAACAACTATTGTACCATACGTTTCTTAATAGTAACTACACCAAAAGCATCGTTTAGTTAATGAGCAGTTTCTGCTACTTTACCATCCGTTCTGAACTCATACCATAATTTGCTCTTATTTTCTTTTTCCTTTTTTAATTCAATAGCTTCAATAGCAATTTGAAGCAAAATTACTAATATAAAACCAAATCCGATATTACCAAAATACAGACTGAAAAATGCACTTGGAAATGATATTAACATAAATACGATGAAATGACACTTTCATTAAAATAAATTATGGTTAGAATTCACATAAAAAAGACCACAATTATTTTCCCAACAATCTAATAATTAATACTATAAAGAATAACTTTTGGCACTGTAGATAAATTAATTTTCTCTTAAATTTTCCAATGAAACATTTTCCGTAATCAACAGAAAACATTCTTATCAAAAATTCTAAAATATTATTTATTTTGATTTGTGTTCATGTGAATTTCGATGAAATATCGTACTACTGCGCTCTGAATATGGCAGCATTACCATTAAAATACGCATCTGAATCAAATCAAAATGAATAAGAATTTAATATATTTTAAGGAGATAATATTTGTGGTGACAGAGTGTAATGTGGAGAATGATTTATTTATTTGATAGATATTTTAAATTTATTAAGAAATTATAAATATTTTTTTATGAAGAAACTAATTTATTTCAATAATAAATTCTTTCATTAAGCGCAATTAATAATTTAAAATTTTATCATTAATACTTATACTCATTAAACTTAATTAGTTCGACGATAAGTTATTTTAAAATTTACAAAAAATATTTTTTTCGAGTTAATTCTTTAAGAAAATAATTGTATTAAAGTGAAATATATTGCACAAAAAACTAAATTTAATTTAGAGAATCTATCTACTGATTTTAAATCAAATTAAACAGTTTCGTATTTTAGATTTGTAAAATATCTTGTATTGAGATTCAAAATTGTAGTGAAAGTTATACATTGTTAAATGCAATGATTAAATATTAAAATCAAATAGTTCTCTCGGACAGAAAATCTATTAATGTGTAACATATGCAACACTTTTGACAAAGTTGTAGGTACAATGGAATTCGACCATTATATGAAACTTTAAAATCGATTCAGTTCATCGTGGAACAATACTAACATTCTTGTCGACAACGATATGAATAGAGATTTAACTTTTGTTAAAGAATACCTCACTTCAAAATGTAACATAGAATTTGAAATTAATTTCAATATTTTCATAATTAATGATAAGTAAACTTTCGAAAATATATTTTTAGAATAAAACATAAATTAAGAAATGTATTACAACTTTTTAATCAGTTTTTAATATTTATTCATATTCCAAATACTCAATAATCTTATTTTTTTTATTTGATTTTAGTAATTTTTATTTAATTTCATTCATATAGTGCGACGATGAAATATCTTTAAAAACAAATAATACCTGCTTTTCTATTTGGGTTAAGAAATATTTGAAAGTTATGATATTTTAATAACTTTTATACTTAGTTATTATAAAAAAGATTTTTTTTTTAAAAAGTTAATATAGTATTCTTAATCTGTTAATTTTTGTAATGTAAAATTATTAAATATGTTTAACCTTTTTCATCCTATAATCGCTGGTGATCAATTTACTTGAAGTTTATCCGACTAGTTATTTTTATCTTTGCACTAATTCTTCAAAAATGTTTTGAGCGACTTATAATGAAACCAAGTTTTTGAATAAAAAATGAAAAAGTTGTTTCATAAGGTTATGTAAGCCTCAATCAACTTAGTCTATGTAAGGATAGATCATAGTTCCTCATCAACGATATAGATGTTTTATCTCATGTAAAAATTTAACAAATTCTTTAAAAATTGACTTTATTTAATGCTTAACTTAATCTGATCTTATTTAACCTGGTAGCTTTTGACATAACTTGATAGGATTTAAATTAATCTGATCTAAATACCATCATTAATACGGCCAATAAATTTCATATAGTGTATGCGAATTTTAATGGCAATGTAACATTTGAGTAATTTTGAGAAATTTATTAACCAAATTTTGAAAATACTTTTAGATTTTATATATACCGTATATATCGGCGTATAAGGAGATGCTTAAAAGCCAAAAAATTCTTCAAAAAATATGGGGTCGTCTTATACACCCAATACAAAAACAGAAACTTTAAAATAACACGAATAATTTATTGTGTTTATATAGAAATTAAAATTCTTTATTTAAAAAAAGTACTTAAACTATGGTATATAACATAAATCCATTGAATAATTCATTTTATATAAAAATTTTCAAAAATAAAATGCATGATATAGGCTTCTAGATACAAACCGTGCACAATTTTTTAATACACAGTATGTCAAAACAAGGCGATTACTCGAATTTCATTTTTGAAATTTTAAATAGAAAAATATAATTCTTCTAATTAAGATTTTGGACATAAAATTATATTATAATATGTGAAAGAGGTATTCAATTTAAGATCGTTTTATACGACCGATATATGATATATGTATCAATTTTATCTTAAAATTTCGACCTCATCTTATATGTAGATCGCCTTAAATGCCGTGATGTACGGTATATATATATATATATATATATACACATATGTTTGTTTGTCTGCTTGAAATGAACTAATCTTATTTCACCTCACTCGTTTCAGAAAATATTAATTTATTCTTGTAACTATAAAAACGAGTTAAGTTTAGTGTTATTAAGAAATTAATTTTGTAAGTAAAGTGTAGAATGTTTTAAAATAATTTTAAATATGTATATCAGGTACAAATTTATCTCATAATCACAGCAAAACAATTCGTAATATTTATCTCTAAACCATCCTTAATTACTAACCAAATCTACCTAGACCATACTTCATGTATATTAATTTAACCTAGCATGACGGCCTTACCTAACATGATCTGATGCAACTTAATTTACCTTGTTTTTCAATTAAAAGATCGGACAAAATTTTTCTTAGTCTTAAAAATGCTTTGAAGGAGCACCACATACTCGTAAGGCATAAAAGAAGTGTTTTACCAAAGTTTAAGTAAATCGGACAATGTGAATTTTCAATAATCAAGCTTTAATTTTATTGTCAGTATTTTATTGAAAAAAGATCTGTTAGATAATTACTTTTTTAATTTTTATGTCATGAGTAAATGAAATAAAGTACTGAAAAAGTATACGTTTTTGAAAATTTTGAGAAAAAAATCAGATATAAATATGTTCTATTTGAAATGGTTGAAATACAAAGTGATACATAACACATTACTTACCACTCAAAATATTTTTGAGGAACGTCGTGTAAACTAAAAGTAAATAGTCTGCTAAATTTCAAATGAATTGAGCTGTAGAGATTATATTAGGTTCGTAGAAAAATAACTGCGGTTTATGAACCGATGTGTCAAGATTTTTGAAGATTCGACTAGTGTCTTCAGCTGGGCGTTATAAACTGAAGAAAGACGCCCGCGACTTTCAAAGCTCTCCCAAAACCCCGAAAACTGCTCGTTCAGTGCATGAAATTTTTGGAATCACCATTGCACCGTATGTTCCATAAAAGCACCCACGCCGAAAGAATCATTTAGTTTACGAGCAGTTTCTGTTGTTTTACCACCCGTTTTGAACTCATGCAAAAATGCTCTTATTTGCTTCCTTTCCATCTTTAATTCAATAGTCCAAATTAAAGCAAAATTAATAGTGAAAGCATAATTGATGTTACCAGCGTACAGACCGAAAAATCCATTTTAAAATAATATTAACATGAACACGATGAAATGACACTTTCATTGAAAAAAAATAAGGTTATAATTCAAAAAACAAAAACCTCAATTATATTCCTACAAAACCTAATAGAATTAGAAAATGTAAATATATTTATTAATTTTACGTTACAATAGTTAACTAAGATTGAAAATATTAGAATCACTTTTTTTTTAAATCTTTTCTAAAAACTTTTTGTATAAAATTTGTTATAATATTTAAACGTTCAAATATTTATTAACTCAAATGTAAAATCATATATTAGGTGTTGGAATTAATTCTTAGCGTTTTACAAGAGATGGCGTAGGTAGTACATTCTTGTTCTCTTTACCCATTGTTCCCTTTAACCAAATATTCCCCGTAAAACAGCTGTCCTTAGGCGTCAGTTTCAGTATATGTCATTTGGTTGAAGCGTAAATAACAACACTTTTGTACTTTATCGAATATGTCGAATTTTGTGCCGGATAAATTGTTTTTGCGGGGGGTTTTACTTCATTGCTTTAACATGAAAAAAAGTGCTGCCGAAAGTCATAGTATTTTAGTGGAAGTTTATGGTGACCATGCTCTAGCTGAGCAAACATGTAGGAAGTGGTTTGCACGTTTTAAAAGTGGTAATTTCGACTCGGAATGCAAGGAACGACTAAGACAGTCGAAAAAGTTCGATGATGGCATTGATTAATGAAGACCCATGTCAAACACTTCAAGAATTGTCTGAATCGTTGCGAGTTGACTTGCCAACGGTAGTAAAATGCCATAAAGCTATGAGAATGATCCAAAAGCAAGGAAATTGGGTCCCATATGAATTGAAACCGAGAGACGTTGAAAGGCGTTTTACTACCTGTGAACTGGTGCTTCAACGGGAGAAAAGGAAAAGATTTTTGCATCGAATTGTCACGGGCGATTAAAAGTCGATCAATTACGACAATCCCAAGCGCAGAAAGTCATGGGTTAAGCCCGGCCAACCATCAACACCAGCGACAAAGCCAAATATTCATGGATCCAAGCTCATGCTCTGTATTTGGTAGGATCATAAGGGTGTGATCTACTATGAGCTACTCAAACCGAATGAAACCATCACTAGGGATCATTACCGACTACAATTGATGCGCTTGAGCCGTGCATTGAAGGAAAAACGGCCAGGATACCTTGAAAGACACGAAAAAATGATTTTGCAGCACGACAATGCTCGTCCGCACAAAATTATTTGTTTTTAAATATATTTCATTGTCGTACTATATAGGTGAAATGAAATAAAGGATACTAAAATCAATCAAAAAATGTATTAAGATTACAGAGTACTTTGAATATGAATACATATTAAAAAGTGATTAAAAATCTTGGAATGCATTTCTTAATATATATTTTTTTCTAAAAATATTTCTTCGCAAGTTTACTTTATATAAATAAAAGTGAACTTGGGGGTATATTTTATAGAAGAATATTTGTACTAATATCCCTCATCTAATAAATAATTAAAGAAGAAAAAACATTTATAATAATCCTTCAAATGTTTTAAATAACAATATTTCAATTATGTTTAAAAGTTTATAACTTGTGTCAGCATTTTTATTACCGTTTTAATATCTTTAATTCATGTAATAAAAAAATATTATTCTAATAAGTAAGAAAAATTAATACTTTTAACAAAAACAGTTTATATTTATAAATACATTTTAAAGGATAAATGTATGAGTACACAAATTTTCTGCAAAAGTTTACATACAGTTACAGAAAAAATATGAAATAATAGCCATATAACAAAATACATGATGACTATAAAAAGGTAAATGACGTGGCATGAGGGTGCTTGAAATGAAAACAACAAAAATGGAAAGAAAATAGAAGCACACATGAAAATTCACTGGTAGCGTATAATTACTGTTTTAATGGAATATTTTCCGATAGCTCTGGCATCACTGATTACGTTATTGTTGTTTTCTTTATATCAGATCAAACTCATAAATGACATCTCATATATGGACTTGCTCAATACTAAAAATAATCAATGGCGTGGTTTTTTATTATAGCATTGAACTTGATTAAAGTTGAATGGTAATAAATAATGAGTGTAAAAGTAAAATATTAAAAATAATATGTGAATACAACCAAAATTATAAAAATATATTAGATGTAAAAAAATATTGTACAACAATAATTTATAGCATCATATTCATAGCATCACTGAAAAAATATGTTTTTATATGATATATTTCGCTCTATTGTTAAGGAATATACATTGACTATGAGACAGAAACTGTTTTTTTAAATTTTTCTAAATCTTTTGATGAAGTACTTTACTATTAATTTTAAATTAATTATACTCATTTTAAATTAACAGTAATCTAGTTAAATCACATTTTTAAGTTAGAACTCAATTGAAAGTTGCAAAAAATATTTTTCAAATTTAATATTAATTCAGTCAAGGATATGTCAGGTATTTCAAAAATTATACTAGTAATGTTTTTCTTAAAATTGTTTTTTTTTTTTTTGTCGAAATTAGATCATCGAGCGTATCCTCATATCACATATTGGAAACAACTTTTATTTAAAAATTCATACAGTACATTAGTATAAATATAGTAAATATCCAATAAATAATATGATAACAATGCTATATTCTGTTTTTATTCAATTATATTCAAAACAAACAGAAAATTTGAAGTGTTTGGCATTTCAAAATAAAAGTACTTTTTTAACGATGAAATTAACTAATTAACTATTATACATATAAGTTATTGACTGATGAAAAATAATTGTCCAATTGATTTATATTTAATCATAATTTTCAAATAATGGTTCATAATAATAAAATGATAAGTCTTAAATATATTTTCATACAAAAGAATATATAAGATGTCTGTACATTTATCAATATGTGAACTGGTAAACTTCTGATACTTCTACTTAGAAAATAATAACTAAACGATTTCTAGGAAAAGAACTTTTGAAACTTTTTTTACTAAAAGTAAAACTATAAATAATTTTTCAGATTCTAAAATATGTTTTTGATTTGTGCAACTTTTATTCGAAACAAACATACACACATATACATACATATATATATATATATATATATATATATATATATATATATATATATATAGATAGATAGATAGATAGATAGATAGATAGATAGATAGATATTATATATAATGATTTATAATAATTTTAATAATATTTATTTTCAGTCAAATCAAATGACAACGAGATTTCTTTCGAAATAAAGAAAAAATGTTACTAAACAGTTACGGATCTTTTAATACCAAATGAAGATTTGTAAAAAAATATCAAAAGAATTATAACTGAATTAATCAAAAAATTGGCCACTTAGCACGCTTTCATCAAAATCAATCTTATTTCGGAAAATTAAAGAGGAGATATCGATGAACAACAAATCAGATCAAAAGTTCAGTTAACAGTGCTATGATCTCACTTTTCTTTAGATAATAGCGTCTATTTTAAATAAAATTTTAACAAAACTGAAACAGTGCATTTTAAAAAGGAAACAATTTTAAGCGACATTAATACCTTGATTTTTGTGTGTGTGTATTTAAAGAAATAAAATTAAAGTGTGATTTCTCCAACGCCACCAAATATACAAATTCTAGAGATTACTAAAAAAATATCCATGAGAATTATTGAGAATCGTCGTAAATAGGTAAAGATTCTTTGAAGATATTAATGTACAATTTATCTTGTTAAAGTGTATACGTTAAGTATATTACTCGCATTACTCGTATTTATAATAAAATTTATAGATTTGTATAAACCTGAACTGTTTTTGAAATCATTATGTATGTTAGTATATGTATATATATATATATACTTATATGTATGTACACATATATATATATATATATATATATATATATATATACATATATGTATATATAAAGAGGATGATTTAATTTAAGCTTTCTCATGAATGTATTAAAAAATGGCAAAAATTAAATAAAAAACATGTTACTTTAATTTTTGCAATTTTTTTAATACTTTCATATAGAAGCCTTAACTGAATCACACTATATGTACATATATGTATATATATATATATATATATAGAGATAGAGAGAGAGAGAGAGTCAGATATCTGTATTTTATTATACTCGGAAATATTGTAATGAATATTTCCGTTCTTTTTATACTTTTGCTATTTTTTATAAGTCTATAACGATTTACTATAAATATTATGTAAAACTTGAATATTATCTAATTTCGGATTAAATTATTCATGAACATATATATATATATATATATATATCCATACATATATATGGAAAAGAAAACAAACTGGAGTTACAGATATAAAAAAGTGAACAGTCGAAATGAAAATTATATTTATTAACTTAAAAATATATTTTTAAATTAAAATGAAAATATCGTACAAAGAGAAGACGATCAATGGACAAGAAAAATTAATGACGGTGAACCCAAAAATTTAAAAACACTAAAAAACAATGAACAGATAAGGACATAAAGAATGTATTGGAAATTTATAAAAAAGAGATGGATTTACTTAGTTAAACTGTAAAGTTTTGGAAGAGACCTTCATCCATCAATGAATCAAAACAGTCTAATGATTATTTATATACATATATATATATATATATATATATATATATATATATATAAGTTGAAGTGATTAAACTATTTTGTTTATTTTAAGATTTTCAAATTTAAGCTTAATGTAATTAAGTGTAAAAAATAATTTTGTATTTGATTTTTACGGTACAGATAATTAAAATGACATTGGTGGAGCAATAATTGTTAAGACTATTTATTGTAGTTAAATAATTAATCCCTATTAAAGTTAATTCCAAATAATTTATCACATTAACTGTACAGTAAATATAATTATATTTTAAATAAAAAAATCCTTGTAGAAATATATTGACTTTACTTGTGAAATGGTTAGAAAATAATTTTGTACATTAAGTTGTGAAATTTTGAATTGTATTCTTAATTAAATCGAGTTATATATAATATTTGTTAAGTTATTTGGGGTTTTCATTACAATAGTATATATATATATATATATATTATATTGTTTTATGTATTTTCAGAGTATTTTTCCAGCTGTGGTCGTTTTTTTTATTATTCTATATACTTTTCTATATTTTTTAATAAATAAAACATTCATTTAGTACATAATGTCAATTATATTCTATGAAGAGAATGAAGTTGAAATCAATTTCTACAAAATAAATAAATGTCTTCTTATACTGTTTTAAAGTAATTTCAATTTGTATTGGCTACAATTTTTTTTTGTTTTCATCTTATTTTTTCTACAATTCTCATTACATGTGTATTAATTTTTTCTACCAGACAAGACTGTTTTTATAGTTGGGTTACATACACACACACAAACATATATATATATATATATATATATATATTTATATATATATATATATATATATATAATTCAATTGCAATATTTGCACCCAATATTTATTTAATGTATTTTTTATTGAAATTTTGTTATTATTCTCTTTCAAACAGTTATATTTCTTTTTGTTTGTATATCTGTTTTTTCAACTTATTCCATTTTCTGATAATAAGATTGTGTTCGTGTGTATATGATAAAAATTAATTCATTCGCATCTATAAAACTTATTACATTTGCGTCTGGAGAATTCACGTTCTTTTGCTTATTGAGTCTCATTAGGAATTCTTTTACTTGGAAAGCTTAGTTATATTTTATTTGATGTCATTCATCTCTATAATTATGACAAATATGTTAAAGAATTTTGTACTGTTTTCCCTAATTTTCGCTTCCACATTGATCTTTCTCCTTTGATGAGGTATTTGCATTCATTTCATTTGGTTGACATATCCTATCCCAAATAAATTAATATTATAGGAAAATACATAGAGAACCCTTTAATAACTAATTTTGCACTAACACCACAAAGAAGAAAAAATCTTTTTTACTAGAAAAATGATAATTTAATTATTGTGAAATGTTATTTATTATTGCTAATTTGCATTTCGATGACGATTTTATCATTGTATGAGCACTTAATTACAGAAAAATATTATAAAATTAATTTTATTTATAATGCAATAAATACTCGTAATATTCTAGACAAGATGTTTATTAAAAAAATGTTATATTTACTTTCTAAAGAGTCCGTCACTCTCATCTTCACCCACTCACACCCTGCCTGTGACATATTTTCAATATAATTTCGGATTTTATTTGATAATTTTTGTTTGAATATTAAATATTTTTTTCAATCGAATAAGTCCTAAAATTTTTAAAAATTAATGTGTTTTTCTTCAAATAATATTTATTTTATTCAAGATTTTTTTTAGAAAATGAAAGTGATTTTAAAATTTTATTTGAAAATTTGTTAATAATATATTTTATTTAAACGTAATTCAAAATTGAAAAAAAAATCGTAAGAACAAGACAATTTAAAATTTGTAGACAATTTTATAATAAAAATATGGTAATAATAATTTCTTAGATCTGAGATTTGTAGTCAGATTCTCATTTAACTTTATTTATCAATCATATTTCTTTAATAATTTATTTTTCATTGCGAAATAAAATTCTGAACTTCATTAATGAAACAAAAAAAAAATGGTTTGTAACAATTAAATGCTTATATTGAGTTTAAAATATGTACGACAGTATAATTTAAAAGTATGAAAGCATATTTAAAAAAGTAAAATTACAAATACAGACAATAGATTGTTTAAAACTGATTGACTTTTTCCAGAAATACGATGAATTTGTTAAGAGTAATTTGGTTTATTTGATAAAAAAAATATATATAAATCACTATTGGGAACCTACAACGTACTATAAGTAATAGTATTCGTGTTCGTCAATGCATGTAGAAATAACATAGAATTGTTTTTTACAATCTAAAAACATTCAATCTATTTCTTCTTTTACATACAAAACTTTATGTATCGTTAGAAACCTTTTTGTAACTTTATAAACTAAAAACGAAACTTGACATGTGTGCGTCGATTTATTATACCAAAATTCGAAAAATACAAATGATGCTGTCACGTAAAATTGATTATATAATTAAAATAGAATGAGATATAAAAAGGAACCAGTTTAAAGGTTATATGTGATAAGGATCAATTAACCATTCAATATGAATAAATATCGCTAACAGTTTTAAATATTTAAAAAGGTTTTTACTTAAAATTAATACCAGTTCAATAAATAAATCTGTTCTATAATTATTTTACTTTATACTAGTGCAATGATTTAACAATTATCCCTTTTTTAGTTTATCGTATTTTTAAATCAGTCTTTATTATTATCTGTCTTTCGTTACGACAATTATAAATTAATAAATTCAAATGAAAAGAAAATTAGCAGACACGACTATTTACTAGATACATAACTATCTACATATAACGAAGCACAATTTATTTCATTTTAATATTTTGCATAACCCAACATAGTTGTCAGTATTTTATCTACGCATAATTTATGTTGATATATTTTTGAAATATCTATGTTTATGCACTTAATATATTATTGACGCTCATTATTAAGTTTAAAAAGTATACAAAATTATATTTTGTATGTTTAAACTGTTATATCGTATAATTGTTTCAAATGAATAAAATTTAAGTGGAAAGTTTATTAGTAGAGACAGTGTATTTGACCTTAGTTATTACATATTTCATTTTGCTAATTTTTATTCGTTAATTAAATATTTTTTCAGCATAATTCTGTACAAATATATATATATATATATATATATATATATATATATATATACACGAGTATATATATATATATATATATACATAAGTTTAAAATATTCTACGAGGAGTGATTAAAAAATACAACGAATGCTGGAATAAAATATCTTTATTAAAGTAAAATAAATATTAAAAATAGTTCTGCTCAAAAAACTCCCCTTCGATTTTCATGAACTTATTTTAACGTTCTTTTCACTTTCCAAAACAGTATTGGAAGTCCTTCTTTGTGAGTGCCTTCAATTTTGCTGTTGTTGATGCTTTGTATATCAAGAATTGTCCGAAAATGCTTTTACATTTTTACTTTGAAGAAGAGCTAGAAGTCACAATGTACAAAATCTAGTAAATACGGTGGATGGGGACACACCGTATTTTTTTTATTGGCACCAATTGTCGCATCAGTAGCGATATGTAGGAGGAAGTGTTGTCATGATGGAGGATGAAACCATTTTCCCATTTCGTAAATGTTATAATACGCCCTTACAGTGTTCAAAGTGCACTATTGTGCTTTTAGGTACAATAGTGCATAAATATATACATACAAACTCTATTTGCACAATTCCTCTCAGATCAAAAAAATAATCAATTGGATCTCGATTGGCGAGATTTCTTCGCACGGGGCGATTCGGATGATTTCCAATCAGAATTTTGAACTTTGGTCTCTGGATCATAATTGTACACCTAAGACTCATCTTCAATGATGACGCTTCTAAAAAAATCTGAACTAAAGCGGAATGATCACGTTCCTCCAACGAAATTGACAAACGCTATTTGCTTTTATTCGGAAGTCGAAATGAGTGAAATGATTTTTGCGCTCACTCTCCTCAATTTGAAATTTACCATTAAATGCCTTGAACCGAGCCGTAAGAGATGTTCAGATGATCAAAAATTTTCCGAATAGAAAACCAAATATTTTAATGAACCACTTCACGGACTTCTTCAGTAGTTTTGTCGATTTTTGATGTTGCACGGCATCCCGATCTTTTCTTATTCTCAACAGACTCACAACCATTACGAAATCGCTCTAACCGTTTGTAAAATATCTTAACAGTCACTGCAGCATCTCCGTAAGTTAACACTAATATTTTTTGAGTTTTTTGTCACTTTTCTGAAGTTTGAAATAAAATATAATATTTAGGTGTTATTCGTAATCCATTTTTACGGCAAGATTAAAAAACCTGTCTTCGCAAAATTGTTCTTGAATACTAACCGACAAAACTGAAGAAATTGAAACCTGTTACATACTGTAAAGAGGGTTTAACGATTAAATTACGGTATGAAAGTTCCGAATCTTTCCACTAGTTGGCTCTCTGTGGCGCAATTCACCGCACTCACATGGCCAAGCTAAAGATTCAAAATTATGCTGGTCTTGTATCGAAAAACTTTAAAGAAACAGGTTACATTAATAAAATTGTCAAATAAATTAAACAATATTTATAAAAAAATCTTATGTTTTTCAATTATTTGTTAACCAATTTCTTGATAATTAATTTCAAAGCCGGAATATGAAGATAATGTATACATGTATCCAAATTTAAATTCAATTTACACGTCTAATTTTTGTGACGATCTTGTTATCTACAAGAATATATGGCAATCTTGTTCATGAGACACACATGGCACATATCACATATGGCAATTTTGTTAATTATTTTTGGGTTTGCATTTTCAAAGATAAAGTGTATACGGAGTACAAAGTCAA
Source organism: Acanthacorydalis orientalis (assembly GCA_034766995.1). Lineage (NCBI taxonomy): Eukaryota > Metazoa > Arthropoda > Insecta > Megaloptera > Corydalidae > Acanthacorydalis > Acanthacorydalis orientalis. The sequence goes on from CM068316.1 coordinate 29,213,913, forward strand.
TCTCCAAGACGAACAGCTAGTTATAGATGTTAAATGTATGGCAATTGACAAAAATGTTTTGAATTAAATATTTGGAAATATGATTCGTAAAGAAGTGTGTTAATATGAAAAATATACATTTTCAAGATATTTTGTAAAATGCTTTTTTGTACATTTTCTACAGCTTTTCAAAAAAAGGCCATCAATCGGAAGAATGTATCAACAAAAATGTTATGTATAATAAAAATATTTATTTTAGTTTTTTAAAGGGATGATTACAACTTTTTCTTTAGACGTCATATTAAATTTGCTGTGAATAATATTTATTCAAAAATCAAATACATAAAAGTGTTCTGTATTAAGTTGGAACAAAAGTTCGTAGAGTTTTCCAATAGATGTCATTAATTGCAGGTTTGCGTGCATCTCGATTATACGATATGACTCCATATGTGTTATTTTGACAGGTTAGGTTTTAACGTTTCTTTCGTTACTATTTTTGTGCAATTTTGAGAATTTTTAGTTCGTTAAATATAAAATTTAAAATGGAGGAATATCCGTCGTTTATAGAGAAGGTGCTGTGGCTGATAGTACTGTTCAAAAGTGATTCGTTCGGTTCAACGTTGGAAAATTCGACTTAGAGAATCTAGAGCGTTCCGGTTGGCTTGCAGTTGTTGACAATGACAAAGTTGCAACACTTATTGAAAATAATCAACGTTACATAACACGGGACATTTCAGAGATACTGCAGGTGTCTCACACGAGCGTTGTGAGGCATTTGGAGACACTTGGATATGTGAATTGCTATAATGTTTGGGTGCCTCAAAATTTAATTGCAAGAAATTTAGTGGAACGCATTTCCATTAGTGATTCTTTTCTTCAAAGAAACCGAAACGACCCATTTCTGAAACTACTAATGCCAGCCAATGAAAAATGGATTTTCTACAATAATGTGGATTGGAAAAGGTCTTTGGCAAAACGAAATAAGGAGCCACCATTAGCCACTCTAAAAGCGGGTCTTCATCCGAAGAAGGTGATGTGTATCTGGTGGGATTTGAAAGATTTTGAGTATTACGAGATTTTCCCAAATAGTCAGTAGAGAAATTCGGAGAAGTATTGTACTCAACTGGATCAAGTAAGAGCGGCAATCGATCAAAAGCGTCCAAAATTTCCAATCGGAAGGGCATCGTTTCCCGTCAAGAAATCGCACACACCTCACGTCTCTGCAGACCCAACAGAAAATCGTGGCGTTTGAGACGTGCAAGATCAGATTAATATAAGGAGTGAGGTATCACTCCTTATATTAATCTGATCTTGCACATTCAGATTACCATTTGTTCTGGTCCCTACTGAATTCTCTTAATGGAAAAAGACTTCACTTCCCTGGAAGCCTACAGAAACCACCTAGATCAATTCATTTCTCAGAAAGGTACCAAGTTCTGGAAGGACGGAATTATGAACCTACGTGAAAGATGGCGAAAAGTTGTGGATAAAAATGAGTCATATGTATTAGAATAAATATATATAAAATAAGTAAACACTGCCTTTGAATTTTACATTAAAACGTTACAAATTTTAGTTCCAACCCAATACTTAGTCTGTGTTCATTAAAAATTTTAAATATTTTTTTCTCAAAATTAAAAATATATTATGTGGCACTTTTATCTTTTCATATATTCAATTAGTACCTAATTAGTGTATTACATATAAGTACTATTAAAATAATTTGATATTGTATTCTTTATTTGATAATTAGTAACTTATGTACAGAATTGATTTCAATTTTTAATTTCAAATTTACTATATATTTTTTGAATACGTAAAAAAGATTTGAAATTTGATAATAAGACTAAATTTAGTTATTTTTATAAAAAATTAGTATTTTCTATAATTAAATAATTATTAAATAATAATATTTTTAAAACAAAATCTCTCATTGACTTTTTATAAAAAAAAATAAGAATAAACCCTCAATATGGAAGTTACACAACTAAATATTTCACTGTGTACGACATAAAAATTATCCTGATAAATATGTTTAATAAATGACTTGATATTTTTAATTGTTACCTATGGGCATTTCGACAAGGTACGAAAAATACACTGTAAATTATGATTCAGAAGATGATTGTAAACTTACCTAAATATACATAATCAAAAATGTTCAATGACATGTACTGAATCTTTTGAATTCAAATATTTTTATGTGTTATGAGGTGACAGAAAGAAATACTAGTGAAATAAATATAAATTAACTGTTATCATCCATACTCAGGCATAAATATAAATAGAAAGAAATGAAGAATATTAAGAATAAAACTGATTCGAAAGAATCAACATATGTAAATCTAATTTCATTTTAATTTACTATTGCTGTGTTATATCTATTTTCTGATTACATATCGCTATAATACTTAAAACACCTCATACCTAGTGACATAACCATAGTAGCATACTTTTTGATATTAACAAATACATTAATGGTACTATATAAGTAATTGAATATTAATTCTTTTTTTTTAATTTGGTTAAATTCGCTTTAACAAATCATTTTTCACTCTACATAATTTCTTTAAAAAAATTGTAGAATTATTTTTGTGAAAAAAATATTCAATTATTGATTTATAGTCATTTTTATAATAGTTTATGTGTATTCAATAATAAATCAAACATCGTCAGAAAACTCAGTTGACATAACATTGTTTTTTTGTATTACAGTTTTTGATTTTAGAAAAATTATATTTTTAAAAAGACGAGTAACCAAAATTATATTATAACTTTTAGACAAATTGTAAAATTAATGTATCATCCTTACTTCGTCTATATAGTAAACATTTTAAATGTAGTTAAAAGACGTAATTACTATAGAAGTTTATACAAGATTGACATAAAAGTGTATAATGTATGTTTTTCGTTGTTTTATATAATACACAGCATAGTATATAGAAATTTATTGTATACACTAGTGTAGTTTTGTACACCTTGTTTCTAATTTATTATAGAGTGTACACATAATTTCTGTGGGCTGTAGTAAAGAACGCTGTGTAGTTATATAATGTATGAAATAGACAATATTGATATTCTTTGCTATGGATACTAATATATGCAATGTGTAACAACCAATCAGATGTTAAGTCGAATTACAAAACTATCCATGTCCTTAAAATTAAATATAATATTCTTTTCTATAAAATTGAATAAAAGTAATAAGTGCATAAAATAAACGCGTATGCGCAAAAAGTTTGTGAACTTTTATTATATTTAGATGCTAATAAATATTTTTTTTTACATTCAAATATCTCGACTAGACAATTATGCCAAATAGTGAAATAGTAATGATTCCAAATAAAAATATTTGTTTATAATCTCTGTTTGTAATCTCTGTTTATAATCTCATATCGTTAATAATCTCAAACATCATACTTTTATATATGAATCTAATTTATTTTCATAAGTGCATTGCAACTTTTATTATTATTTTAAAAATTTGAATATTGTTGTTGATTAAATCTGAAACTTTTTCCTCCTACAAGCAATACAAATATGAATACTTTTTTACCGAATAAAAATAAAAGCACATGATTCAATTACAAAATCAAGTTTCTTAGGGTCTAAAGATTTAATGCAATTAATATTGTATGAAATAAGTCTGATAATCATAAAAATATCAAATAGAATCGAGCATAAAATTGAATATATATATATATATATATATATATATATATATATATGTATATATATATATATATATATATGTATATATATACATATATATATACATATATATGTATATATACAAATATATGTATATATACATATATAATATAAATTTATTTTCAGTTAATATGTAAAAACATATTAAAAAAAATAATTTTTAAATCATCTTTAATTCCTTTGTATAAATCTTCCTTTGTTTGTTTCACGCGGGAAAATATTTTAATATATATATATATATATATATATATATGCATACGTATATATATATATATATATATATATATATATATATATATGCATACGTACATATATATATATATATATATATATATATATATGCATACGTATATATATATATATATATATATATATGCATACGTATATATATATATATATATATATATATATATATATATGTGATAAAAGGTATTTCAGTTGTAAATTATTTAATAATGTTCTGTTATTTTCTAATTATCTTAAGTCAATTCTACTAATTAAAATATTTAAATATTACAGATATTTTCACACTGGAATTTAATTAATACCTTTAAAAAATATCATATACTTAATCTAGAGTTGTTTCGTTTATTCTATTATGTATTATATTTTTGTTAATGATTAAATTCTAAAATTAGAGATGGAGTTTATTATTTCTAAATACAACAAATGCTTTTATAAAAACTTAACAACACTGAATTCGAACAAAATATGACTGAGCGAAAATTGTTAAATGAAAATTATTAAATATGTCTTAGACTTTAAAACTTCTTTATGTATATAAGTTTGTTTTATGAGTATTATTATATAAATACTTGATAAAAGTATTTCAATTTGTAGAATGTGTTATAATGTGGTAAGTAAAACTTTTTATAAAAGGTAAAAGTAAAATATGAAATTGAAATGGAACTTACCAAATTTAAATCTCGATTCACAGAATTTTATCGAAAACTTTGAAACTTTGAAAGTATCTTAAAAATTATGTTGTCAAAAATGTTAGTTTCACTAAGTCTACAAAGTTATAATGGAGAGTTAAATATTGTTCAGAATTAACTACTAAAACTTAAATATTCTATTTGCTCTAATAATTTCCACTAAGTTCTTTAACATGCAACGTAAATTCTATTCCATTTCAACAACAATAAATTTTAATGTTTATATAACAAAGTTTATTTTGGATTATTAATGAACACCGTTTGACAAGATATCAATCTTTCAATGAACTGTCAATCATTCTATAGTTTTTTAAACACAACCCGACGTTGTCTCACAATGTTTTGAACAATTATTACATACAGATCCTTGAGTGGCGGTATACATATGTCTACTACGTTCTTCACGTGCTTTTTCCTCTATTCACATGAAAAGACAAAGACGCCTTACAAGAACAACACACATCTCCTTGACCGAATAGACTTGTTCTACGTTGTACGTCGACGTCTCAATGCCAAGGCGCGACTGGCAACGGCGTCCAAAGAATCGGTCATTGACGCTATGACGCGCATGAGCGTACATCGTGCCGCTTCATTATGGATTCAGTGTAATCGTGAAACTCTCACGCCGGAAGTTAACTTTGATCGAAATGCAGTAAGTGCAATCCCTCTTCGACTCCATACATATTCTTTTGTGAAAATTTATTTTTAAATCCCTAGAAAGATTTTTTGATAAAAAATATTTTTCTTCAAGAATTTTATATAGATTTAAATATTTTTCAACAATCATTTCTACTAACATTTTATTTATATTAATTTATTGATAAACTTTCTTTTAATTTTGAATTACGATTTTGCAACATAAATACACTTTATGAAAATTAAAATATGTTTTTTACTTGGGAATAAAAATTAATTCTTCAAACTTTTAAACGCAAAAAATAAACTTTTCAAACTTGTGGTATATACTTATATAACTATTACAAATTGTAAATAAATGACAAGGACAGGAATATTTTTCTGATATTATAATTAACGCTCTTCCTACTAGAACGTTTTTAAATATGTTTTAATTCCATCAACTAACATTTTTAATTTAATATGTACTTTATAACAATGATATCTTTTGGCATTGTATCAAAATTTACTTCCAAAAATTAATAACACTTCATAAATCACATTTTTTTTCAACAATTGCTTAATAATTTTAATTTTAATTATGTGAATATCCTAAATGCCTTTAAGCTCTGAAAATGATAAAATCGCTATCGAAATTCACATAAGGTAAATCAAAATGAATAAGTAGAAATTTTTGAACATTTTGATTAACAAAAATTGTAATATGCAAAGATATTCATTTATGAAAGAAAAGCGGATTTTCTTCTAAAGGTATTTTTTTAATATGTGAGAAAATGTTATTTTTCAATAAGTATATGAAAAACAGTCACAAACCTTTTTAAAACATTTAAGATTTACATAGACTTAAAGCATTAAAACAATTATTATATTAGTAAAAATATACTCTTAAGCATCGTTAATTACATGTGATATAAAATTATACTCGTAGTTTTGAAATGCTGCTAAATTCTCTTTCATAAATGAAACACTTCCCGAAACACCTATAAAAATTCTTTTGCAAAATGTTCACAATTTCTAATTTTTCACTTTTATTGCTAATGAGAACTTCTACAGCGATGTCATCCACAAAGCTTAAGCACAGGAATCACAATTATAATACATGTAGTAACAGTGCAATCTACAATCTACTTGACTACTGATTCTAAAAGTATAATTTTTTTATTTTGTATATATATATATATATATATATAACTTCAGCATCATTTTATTATCAATACAAATACTAAGAATTACTAAATATTTAAATTTCATTGTTTTAAGGATGTAATTTTTTTGGACAAAGAAGAACATAATTTTTAACGATACTTACTTCAAATAATTTTTATATTCAGAAATAAAGAGAAATTCTGTTTTAATCATCAATATTTATTTTTTATTAACGAACAATTAAAATAGTTATAAGTAAAAATCATTATTTTCTTTTCTGCATACTATTCATTGATGGTTATTTCATTTGATTTGATAATGTTACTCTTTATTTCATGTATTCTACAAATGATTTGAACTTACCCTATATTAAGGTTGATTTTTGAAATTTTAACAAGAACTTCAGTTCAAATATCTACTTAAAAAATTTGTAAGCTGAAATTGGAAATGAACTCATTAATGACTTGAATAATTCATATAGAGTAACTACCAATAAAAAAGTCACATAAATTATTTATGATAACTTTTCAAAAAATTATTAAAAATAACATTATAACATTTATAATTTTTAAAATTATTAGAATTTACTTTGAACACTAGTAAGTTAGTTGCTAATATCCAAATTAATAATAATAAAATATCTAAATAAATTCAAAACATCATAATAATGTATATACTGAAATATTACTATAAAGAAGCTATATTCAATTATTATTAATTACGATATTGTTTAAACAATTCATTTTACTAAAAATATTATATTTTACATATTAAATATAAAACATATTATCTACATATTCAATAGTTAAGTACCAATTAAAACAAATTATTTTAAAACAAGTAAATATTAATTTAAATGAAATAAATTGTTAACAAAAATTTCAAACGCTACCATAAATTTAAAAAAACTCTTCTTTATAATGGTAATTACTTAACAGTGAATAATTTTCCTACAGTCTGAGATTATTGGTATAAAACTAATAATTAATTTTTAAATTAGTAACATAATCTCAATTTAAACCGTTACATTTAAATTTTTAATTGTCTTTTCACTGAACAATCCATATTTTCATTTTCCTTAATAATATGTTCTTTTTTACTATATGATTTTGACAATGTGATACAATGCACATTCGCAAATTATCCTTTCTCTTACACTACAAGTAACAATAATTGTTTTTTTATTCCAAAGCATTCAAATAATTGTTATGTTTATTTATTGTAATTTTTCCAGCAAATCATAAAATGTATTAAGAATGTTTATAGAAATAAACAATAACATGGGGAAAATTCTAAAAATTTCAGAAAATGTTCCTGACAAAAATTCATCTACATTGCAATTAGGAAAACGTTTAAAAACATTTATTTTTGTCCATCAACAAATATTTAAATAAACTTCCTATCTATGTTAAAAAATAGAACTAGTGCTTATTTGAACTAAATGGAATATATATATATATATATATATATATATTCGAGTATATATATATATATATATATATATATATATATATATATATATATATATATATTCTATTTAGTTCAAATAAGCACAAGTTCTATTTTTTAACATAGATAAGAAGTTTATTATATATATATATATATATATATATATATATATATATATATATATATATGTATATAAATATAAATATATATATATATATATATATATATATATAAATTGTAATAAAAACTGTATCTGTGCATTTTATTACAATACGAAATAAATTTATTAATTTTAAAGAAAATTTAGTTTTTTTATTCAAAAAGTGTTCATTTAAAATGTTATTTTCATTGATTTACACTTAATTATGCTATAAAAATTTAATTGAACTTTGTCAATTTTCTTCTGTAAATAAATTACTACCTGATAAAATAATATGATACAAGATATGACTGAAATTATTTTTTTAAATAAATACTTCAATCATAACTTGTAATAATTAAATATCTATATATGTATTTTTTTTCTTCTTTTAACTAAGTGTCTTTCTCTCTCTATGTATGCGTTTATATATATATATATATATATATATATATATATATATATATACAGTAGCGCGTTATACTTTATAGAGGCCAGGTAAATTTGAATTAGGGGGGGCCCGTATATAATATTGAATTCAGATATTTGGTTTAGATTCAGATTGGTTTGGGCCCCCCTTGTTAGTGGAGGCTCCCGGTAATTGCCTTTTTTGCCCATTGGATATCTCGCTACCATATATATATATATATATACATATGTATATATATATATATATATATATATATGTAATTACAAAATTAATAAAAAATACTCATTGAACATTACGAAATGTTATGTGATAGTTTAATTTATATAAAAAAGTATAATAAATAAAAAGGGTAATTTCTGAATTCTATATTTACAAATATAAATAGAATCAACCCTTTTAAATTAAATTAATATTTAAGGTAAAAAGATAACAAAATATATAGTTAACAAAATTGAATATTCGTAATGATGGTGCTGTTGTGAATATTAAATCTTAATACATGTTTGTAGTGTTATGAATATTTACGCGTTTACATTTTATATAGTTCTATATAAAATTCAGTTTCATTAACTATATTCTATTAAAATAAGAATATTAAAACGGATTTTCTAATTAGTATTTAATTATCACAACAGTAAATACACGAAATAAATTATACGGCTTAATATACGGTTTCTTATATGACTTATAATTATTTATTTGCAAAATTAAAAATAAATTTGAATAACTTAACTGAATTGTAGAATATCTTTGTGTTTGAAAATCATATCTTTGGTATTCTTCTGTATTTACGTATATTAATTGAGAAGATTTGTATATGTGTTAAAAAAATTCTAAATATATATTTTAAAATTTTTCATTCTTTTAAAATGGAAACAATAAATATAAAAACATAAGAGTTTTTAAAGGAAACCATATTAATATTATCTAAAACCATAAAAATGAAATTTTCTCACAATTTCTTCTAACAGATTTCTTTATCTTTAATGAAACAAGATATTATTTATTAAAGAAAAACTGCTTAAAATTAATAAAGTTTTAAATTAAAAAAATCTGATACATACAGAAGAAAAGGAAAAATCTTCTACTTATGCACATAAAAATTCTTTTGTTCTGTGTATTGTTACGCAATCTGTTTAAAAATAAATAGCATAAGAGACTTCCAACTGGTTACATAATTCACTTGACGCGTTAAAATCTCGACACAAAAGAGTACTCATTATAAAAGTAAAATGAATATTACTACCATTCTTTTGTGATATCTCGTCTGCTATCATGGGTTTCATCATCTCGTAGAAAATCCTAACTGTTTAGATATTCACTTAAAATTTTAAGTTATTTCTATTGTATTTGAAATATTTAATTAGGGTTAATAAATGATTTCATTATTCGTAATCAGTGAACGATTGAACAAATGGATAAATACACAAATACTAATTTAGTTATTGATTTAAAATTTTTTTTGATTTTGTATATATATATATATATACAGTCGAGTCTGTTTTTATGCGTATCTTTTTAATACAATTTTGAAGTTATGCGGTGCATATTTCATGCAAACTCAAGGTTCCTCCGTTGTATATATATATATATATATATATATATATATATATATATATATATATATATATATATATATATGAACTGTACGTTGTTTGAAAAATATTAAATTTAATTATTATACATTTTTAATTCAAATTCTTCTATTTTAGAATTTTTAAATCACGTTATATCTGCTTTCGCTGAAATATGATCACAAAGTTTAAATGCCTGTTGGAAAGCAGTTTAGCCTGGATGTGTTGCAAACAGTGTAACGATCAAACATCTACATTGTCAGCTGAAATCATTACTTTCGCACATGAAATTGGCGGAAAAAGTTTTAATACCCTTAATCAGAATTATATCGACGAATTACTTGTAGATAATGCCTTAAGTGGCGATGACAGTATTGGTACAACTTTAAATTTCGTTGAAGATCCAGAAAACGATAGTGAACTGGAAGAAGACTCTGTCCCTTTCGCTGCAAATATAATTCTCGAAGGTTTTCAACTTTGCAATAAATTGGAAAATCATTTTCTTGTTCTTGATACAAATTCTGAACGATCCTTTAAATTACAACATGAACTGAAGAAATGTATCTCTGAATATCACAAACTACATAAAAAATTAGTAAAACCACCATCACAAAGTTAATTACTGATTACATTATGAGAGGAAAAAAAAATTAACACATAACGAAGGTGAAGTTGACACTATTCCTGTTTGTGAATAAACCACAGTCTTTACCATGCAGATCTGATGCACTGACTATCTCTTCTAGTGATGAAAGTGCTTTCGCACCAGTTCGAAAATAGTTCTTTCGCACTAGCAAAACATTGTCAGATAATGACGATAATTCTAATGAAAAAATGTAAAAACAATTGTTACTTTTCAATAAAATTGAACGAATAATGTTTTAAAACGAACTTATTTTAAGTTTCACATCAATTTATTTCAAATTTTCGAAGGCATTTTTAGGCATTTTTATTTTTCTGAATTTTCATGAACTTCTTTTATGCGATTTTGTATCTATTTTAACTCATTCCTTTCGTTTAATGCAGTTTTAGAAAATTATGGAAGGTACCCCTAATTGGTAACGTAAATGATGTCTTTTTTGAACAATATTTTATACGCGGTTTTCTTTGGAACGTATCTAATGCATAAAAAAGACTTGACTGTATATATATATATATATACATATATATATATATATATATATATAGGTATATATATATATATATATATATATATATATATATGTATATATATATATATATATATATATATATAACTGATAATAATATCAGTAATATATAATAATACTATATATTACTGATGATAGAGTAACACAGAAAACTTAAAAAAAACTAACTTTATTCTACGAAACACTTAATAATGATATAATTATTAATTTATATATTTAGTTTATTAAAAATTAACATTTTTATAATAATTATTCACAATAACCTAAGTTCTAGAGAGTTTTCAAAGTTTTTGTCTAAAAAAAATATGAAAAGAATACATGAAAAGAAATATAACATTAACGTTCACACTAGAAGATACTTTTGTAATTATATTAATGACATATCAAAATGCTTAAGGAAAACTATATTTGACACACATTCACTGCCGATAACTCAAAAACTGTTTCATGCAGCAATATCCGCCCGATGCAAAAAGAAAACAAATGTATAGCGTACTCTATTCTGATATTTTATTAATAATTTACCTGCCAGAATGTGCGCATATATTATATAAAATTTAATGTAAGTGGTATTGTTTTGTCGATAATTTTTATAACTATAGATTAACAACAAATAAACCTTTTCAGTTATAGAAAAGAGCGAATTAATAAATTTATTAATATTTTCTGAAGAGACAAAGAAACAGAAGAAATTCTATAAAACATGAACGATCAGTGTAATAGTAGAAATATTTTAAAAACGATACAACAGACAAGTGGTGGAGATAGTGCAAATAATAAAATTGAAGGACATGACATGACGTCTCTACTTCATGATTCTAATAATATAAAGACGATTTGAGGTCCAATGTTGGTCAAGTAAACAACTTTATTTTTACAGGATATACCGATCTTTTATATAATCTATCTACTGTAATAGATATATTGAAATGTTATACTGAATTCTATACATTTCATCACTTTATATCTCATAAATTGAGATATTGGTATCTTATACAAAAAACAATCCTCAAATTTTGGTGATTAAAAATATTAATACTAAGAATAAAAAACCTCCGGTGGTCATTTCTCATTTATATTAATTATATTGATAACAATATTTTGATTTTTAACTAAGTTGTCTTTTGAGAGTGTCTTCCGAATAAATTGAAAGATTGAACGTGTTTAATAAGTATCTAAAATATTAGATAAAAGTAACCAAAATTAATGATTTACCGATATCTCCTCTTTGTAAATAATAAAAGAAATTGCAAGGAACATAAATGATATCTGGAGCTCTAAACTTGAAATAAAAAATATTTCTTCTTTAACCACTCAACTGATTGAAATTTTTTTTGATTATAACAGTACTTTTGAAAGTAAAAATTCTTGAATTCAATTGACAAATATATTTTTTTAAATCTAAACGATGTTGTTTACTGATAAAAATTAATAAACAACATTAAAATAAAATTGAAACGTACATATATCATTATATTTATGAATAAAATAAATTATAATCTTATTAACTACGAGATTGAAAATAGTTTTCGGAATACTACAGTTGACATCAATACAACAATCTGCAGTTATATTATTTAAGATGATAGTCTTGTACACTGCGAGAAAAATAACTTAAAAGATAACACAAAGAAATAGTATGAGAAAGTTAAGAGAAGAGTTGGACACGTCTTACAATAACCATATTTTGTAAAATTATTACAAATATAGAAAACTATAACAAATTTTCAGCTATGATTAATATTTCCCAATTTAAATATCGTAATAACTTACGAATCTTTCAATATGATTTTGATAAATATAATTAATTTATCTTAAATGGTCAATCAAATATTGACGAAATTTCATTAAAACTTTATAGAATAGCAACATATACACTCAAGTAGTCGAAGTAATTTTTAGTATTTATTTTAAGTGAAAGTATTTAGTATTTTTTTAATATTAGTGTCCATAATTCAATATTTTTTTAAAAGATTATGTGTAAAAAAATAATGTAAAAATTGAAATTGTAATTTTTTTTTAAAATATGCAGTGGAACAATATAAAATAATATATATATATATATATATATATATATATATATATATATATATATATATATACATATACATATATCATCAGAATGAAAGTGAAAGTAATCATACAAATATTTATAAACTTGTAGCTAACTGTAAAAAATTTTGATTTATATTCATTTTATTTTTAATATTAAAAATGCGTAAAATAAAAAAGTAAATTCAATCAATTATTTAAACTTCAGTTGTTGTGTCTCGAGTTAAATTGATGAAATAAAGTACCAAAAAAGATAAAAGAGAGATATAGTATATCGGAATGTGTAGCACGAGCTTAAAATTTAAAATATGTATACATTTTATTCAGCATTAGTTTTATACAGTTAACTGTTCCATTTGATGTATTTTTATTATACTTAAGATTATCACAAAAAACTAGGTCAAAAATATTGAAATTTAAATGATTTTTTTAATAGTTATAATAGGCTCTGCCTTCTGCTCGCTGATTCCCGGGGGGATTTCATCCTTTCCCTTTCACTGACTCTCACTCTCCCCTAACAAATAACAAAAATTAACAAATTATACGCACAAATTATCTGGGTAAAATATGTCATACTTTTATTGGAAATGTTTATAAAAAATAACAACAAAATACAATTTTAAAATATGTAACAATTTTTTTACTCTAAGTCTGTAATGAATATAGTATTTTGAAAAATGTCATGTTTTATATTGAAATTGTATGCATCTCTTTCGTTGAACACCGTGTGTGAGCTTCATTCTGGTGTGACAGATATCACCAATCAGAACAGAGACCACGCGAGAATCATCAACCAATCATTGATGATCGAGAATGGAAATTATTAAGGTGTTACTTGTAAAATGTAGTGGGGGGAGCGGAGTTGCAAAGAAGTGGTCTACAGGAATAATGCAAAGATTTTTTATGGAAATTTTACAATGAAATTTTTTTTATATCGAGATAATTGTTAGTTTAAGTTTATTCGTGAAAAAAAGGATTAAATTTATTGCGTATATAAATAGAAAAAAATTGTACAGATATTACGAAAAAATATTGACAGTCCTAAGTGAATAGAATTTTTTGGTTACATTATTTACTCTCTTTATTATTTTAATTAAATGTGATATTAATATATATTTTCTATTTTTTAAAAAAAGGAGAAAATTTCAGTTACTCAAAATATTAAATTCTCACCTTGTTTCTCTCTCTCTCTTTATATATATATATATATATATATATATATATATATATATTGAATAGTAAAATGTTAAATTATTTACTGACTACTAATTAACACTGTGAATAATTTATAAGATATTTTTTTATTATCATTATAGAACATTCACTAAATTTTCTTCTTGCTTGCAACATAAGAATATATTTAATGGATCATAAAGTTTATGATCCATATGAAAAAATTCAATCTCAATAATTTTACAAATGAATCAAAACTGAAAATGCTCTGTACGTTAATACTTTACTAAAGTAACTTAAAACAAGCTGATTTTGTATGTTACTAGGCGGATACCTATTCACCTAGTAATCAGCATAGAATATCAGTACGTGTATTAACGTTTCATTAAAATGATCGCAACGTTTACATCGTTTATCAAAGCTCCCTAATTATGGGTGCCACTTAGTGTAGTAAAACCCAATCATTTATAAATCGACAATCATGGAATTGATTATATCTTATATTTAAAACAAAACAATAAAGCTTACGATCTATTATTGATCTTTCCTATCGACTGTCTCCTCTGAGGGGTCATCATAAATCTAACAAATAACAATATTATTTTCTTTATAAAACATGAATTAATAAATATATTTTAGAAGTTTTATTCGAATAAATAATTTATTTACAGTAACATATCATTTTATTTGAAGTTATCTCTTATTTGCTATTTGTAGGTGAGGTGAAAAAAATCTCGGAGTGCAAAAAGATAATTCAACAGATAATTTTTTAAACTAAAAAAAAACATCCATAAAAGAAAATAATTTTAGTATATTTATTCTTTATTATACACTTTTTTATTATATATATATATATAATGTAGAAACGTTCACTTATATCATTTAATATAGAAAAAATAAATAACTTTATATTGGCACAAAAAATCTACTTATATTTTTTAAATTATAGAACCAAGTAAAAAGAACATTTTGTACTTAAAATTTAATTGATATTTTTTATAAAATTATTTCAATTATAATTTTTCTCAAGGAATAAGTGTTCTGATCTTATTTTTAACCACACTTTTAAGTTTCAGTTTAGAAAGAACATTTATTGAATATGATTCAAGTTGGAAGAATTTTTAATAATTCTATCCATTATTAGATTATAAAAAATATTTAAAAATATTGATTTCACAAAATATTCATTACACATACACATTCACACGCACACGCACACACACACACACATATATATATATATATATATATATATATATATGTGTATGTATATAATCAAAATTGTCTATAGAAAATTTTTCGACTTTTTTATATATGACATCCAGATTTCATGGTACCCAAATATGTTTATCTCATATGTAAAATAGCAACGTTGCAATCCGTCTACGATAATGATCATATAAACATAAATGAGTTTTAAAAATATTATTATTGTTTCATACAGTTTCATACATGTAGAGGTTTATAATTAAAAAAATAAAGGGTAAGTGGACAAGCGCAGCGAGCGCGGGAGTTACTGAGCGCAGCGAGGAGGGAGCGAAGATCCTTATTATATATATATATATATATTTATATATATATATATATATATAATCTTTTTTTAAAAAATAATTTCACTATTTAAATTATGTCAAGCAATAAAATATTGCAAATATTGTTCTAGAAATTTTTATTACCGTTTCAGGACGTTTGGATTACAAATAGCTTAACTTTTTACTATGAATATCAATTTCAATCTGTATTTAAGTAGAGAAAAGAGATTCTTTTTATTTTAATTAATTCGAAAAATCTTTTTTCGACTACTTAAAATTAGGTACCATTTTGATTATCTTTGATTGGAAGTTTTCCAAAATACGTAGTCAAAGAATTATTTTTTTTATGAATTTACAAAAATATTAGGTTTATATTCTGTTAATAAAACTTATAACAAAACTACTGTGGAATTTATAAGTACCAGAATATTTCAGATATATTTTGAAAGCAAATAAACTTTTTCTGCAACATAAAAATATCAATATAAATGACTAAACATCAACAAAGAAGACGATTTTTAAGACAGTATTTCATTAAATTAATTTCATTAATATTTTCATTTCATTTCATTAATATTAAACCCAACTTCAATTAAAAATAAAACTTTTGAAAAATATTACATTTTTAACACGAATGTGCACAAAAGATTTCAATTTGTAAACTATCATACGTTTTGGGAATAAAAGGACAAAATTCATCTTTACAGACAAAAACAAATTTAATTTTTTCTAATGGGTTTCGATATTATGTTCATGATATAATAGGAACCCATTTTATTTAAAACATATCAGGAAGGTGTGTAATTATTCTGTGCGGACCTGTTTCCTGTTCTGAGTTTGTAGATTTCATCATCGCAGAAAATATGGTAAATGCAGAATGATATTTCGATATTAGCAGACAAAAAAAAATAAAAATTATTGAAATACTAGAGAATAAAATGTTGATATTATAGAAATACATTTCTTCCTGAGATATAGCTGAAACAATTAAAATCTAGCTCGAAGCACACGAATTGAGATTAATATAATGCTCGCATTTTTCATCTTATATAAATATACTTAAACAAATCTGGCGATGATTATCTTACAGTATCTACTCATCAAATAAATAGTACAATATATTTAACCTAACCGAGGAAAAGAGAAAATCATATTCACTATTAATATAAAAAAGAAACAAGAAAGACAACCATTCTTTTCTTTTTTCACTTGTTTATAGTAAAATACAATATTTATGACTCATATCGCAAATGAAACTAAAACTAGCTACAACTATTTAAAAAATTTTCTTTTACCGGAATTACTACTTAACAAATAAATAATTCATTAATATTGTTAAACTAATTTAATTAACCAAATAATATGAAAAACTTAACTAAACGTTGGAAGAAGGAAAAAAAATTAATCGCCATAACAAATGTAGATAATGAAGAGTTTGATAAAAATATTCACTTCGTTTCTAGGTATACTTTCATGTTATTATACAAAAACACATATGTGTATATTATTTAAACTGAATACTAAAGAATTTTCTATAAATGACTTTAGCAATGATATACCTTTAAATATAATAGTTCATTGTTATAGTTTCATCAAATTTAGTAAGCAATTATTTCTTGTTAATTATTTTCAAATAATTTTTTTTTAATAAAGTTTGATTTTCTGAATGTATAAATACTTTTTTTTATAACATTATTGAGTTGAATAAATAAAATTATAATTTAATTGCATTTTTTTAGAAAAATAATTTTACTTTGTAGTATAGAAGTTTCAGTAACATGAAATAATAATTTATAAAAACTTAAACTACCCTATTAATATTTTTACTGTACTACAAAACAGAACAATTTTTTTGATGAAAATTGTTCAATAAATATTATTGAACATTTATTTTAAAAATAATTACATTATCATTGTGAGGATAATGGTATCACAATCGAACTGCGCATAAATACCAATCTACATGAACAATTATCACTTTTAAAAACGGTAATCAAAGTTTTATTGTAGTTTGTAGAGGAGTGAAAAATAAATTTTTGAAAGCATATAGTATCTGTTCAGTCATTTTATCCATTTCAGCAATTATAATTCTTGAAGTTAGTATCACTTTAAAGTTGAAACATGTATCATATATATCCTAAACAAATCTCTGATCTACATATTATAAAAAATAATTAAAGACATTTTTCAGTTAAGCATTAGTGAAATATTTTAATATAAAATTCTATTGAAAACTAAAACACTGGATATATGAATGTTATACTAAATAGGCGATAAATGTACATAGAACGTTTATGAACAATCTAATATATTTATATATATATATATATATATATATATATATATATATATATATATATATATATATGTTATATAGATATGTATATATAAAGGTGTGTGCGTGTATATGCATATGATAATTATTAAATAATTCATAAAAGTATTTCGATAATTTGCATAACTTTTAAATGAATATAAAATTATCTTTATATTAACACGTTTCTGTACCAAATTTTATTCGTCAATATTAATTATAATAACGTTAGATTGTATCAATATCAAATTAAGATGCTTAATTGTTGAACCCTTTAAATTGTTTATTCAAGAGATGTGACCACTATAATAGAACAAACAACGAGACCTGTGCGCAGTTTATCTAATGTCCTATGGGAAATTTCATTCAATCTGGACGTTACATACAATTCTCTGGAGAGATTTTGGGATACGTACACTGAGTCTTTTACAATTTCATGACGTGCTTTCTTTTAATCATTTTGTTTACATTGATTATCTAATTTAGTCTTTTCGAATTTAATTTTAAATAATACCTTATTTGGTTTCTTTTGAATGTTGTCACTTATATAGTTAGACATGTGTTAGCCAAATGTGAATAAATGTTTAATTTATTGTATTTTAAGTTTTATTTACAAAGAATTAAATCTATAATATAATTTTAATAAACTATTAATTGTTAATTATTGTCTAATAAACAATAATTAACAATTAAAAGTTGTTTAGTTAATTTTAACTATATAATTAACAGCTATAACAATTATTCTTTTTCTTTATAAATAAAGGAAAAAAGATTTTTTTTATTATTTTCATTGAGATTCACTTGACGGAAAAAAATAGATTTTTCTATTAAAAATATTCAATAAATCATTATTAGTTACTTTAGATTGTCGCTTATGTGCATTTCAATGACAACAATATCATGCTCAGAGTGCTAAGTTATCGAAAAATCTGACATGCTATAAAAAAAATATGAATAATAATTTATTGAATATTTTTGATTGAGAATTTTTGCTATGGATTGTGGGATGAAAAAATAATAATAAACTTATTTCTTCTATTTTCCTTAAGTAATAAAAAAATACATGGAATGATTTATTTTATTATTAGCAAGTACAAGATTAACAATTAAAAGTTGTTTAGTTTATTTTAACTATTATATAATTAACAGCTATAACCATTATTCTTTTTTTTATAAATGAAGGAGAAGAGATTTTTTGTTTATTATTTTCATTGAGATTACGTGTTTTTTTAGAAACTAATTAGTTAAATCTCGTAATATATATATATATATATATATATATATATCCTAATACACAACTCAATTTATTCTCATTTTTCGTTTCGTAATTTTATTTAAAAAAGTAGCAGTAACTTGAAGTACAGTTGCATTTTTTTAATTAAATTGGTAAGCTTTGGTTTCAATTTTATTTTTATATAAAAATATATTTTATTGCTTGTCTTGAATGCAACATAGACACCTAAATATCCTGTAAGTTAGTCTTTATTTCATGATTATTTTCAAATAAAAAATTATAATTTAAATTATTTTTGTGTCAAAATAAAAAAAAATAAATTCACAAATGAATTCTTTTTCGATAATAATGAAACAAGATCACAAAAACTGTTCTGATATTGTGGCTAAATACACTTTCACAAATGAATTATTTCTCAATTCACGGAACAAACTAGATTTTTCGATCAAAAATATTCAATAAATCATTATTGGTTACTTTAGATTGTCGGTTATGTGCATTTCGATGGCAATAATATGCTCAAAGATCCAAGTTACCGAAAAATCTGATAAGCTACAATAAAAATTATGAATAATAAATTCTAGAATATTTTCGGTTGAAAATTATTGCTCTGGATTTTGGGGTGAGAAAATAATTCATTTGTTTTAGTAAATTTAGCGACAATGTCAAATCTGTTTTTGTCATAGTGTTATTAAAACATATTAATCGTGTATTTATTTAACGTAACAAATAATATTAAATTGTAATAAATAAAATAAAATAAAAGAAAAGAGATGTCAGTAGTTTTCATTATAAATAAACAATACTGTTAGTAATTGTAAATACATATTATTTATGTTGATTAAAAAGCTTGAAATAAGTTGCTGAAACACGTCTGTTGTTTTTAAAGTGAATACATATATTAAAATAAAAGGTGAGCTGATACTAAATATACAAAAGAAAACGATTTCCTATCAATGTTTTCAGATTCAACAATTTTCACGTGATGTGTTTACGTAATCAAGGCAAACATACTACTATCGTGCGGTAGGTTACTCGAGCTTACATAAGTTCATACATAACCAGAGCTGACGTCAAGAGTAATCTGAAACGAACTTCCACCCGCTTTACCTCACCCACTGTTCTTAATAAACAAGCGTGGCGGTATTTTGTTCACACCACAAAGTTTGATAACAAACATGTTTTACATCTATAGACATTGAACGTCGAAGAATGCGTGGGGATGAGATTTATTCCAACAACAAATTGTATGTAACGTGGTCATAATTCGAATCGATATTGTTGAAATCAATTTCGTTTTTATCATAGCAAATTGTATTTCGTTCCTCTATAAATTGTTATTAACGAAGTTACCATGTAGTTCTATAATACATCGACAATAAATCAATGTATTATATGTCCAAACTCAACTATACACATACACTCTTATATGCGCACATTATATATATATATATATATATATATATATATATATATATATATATACATAAATAATAAATTCTAAAAATGCTCATTAGTTCCCAAAAATAAAAAAAAAACATTTTTTAGTTTCGGATTTTGTATAATTTGTGTACTAACAAAATTTTCTTTTTATTTATTAACTTAGATATTAATCTTTTTAGATCCTTAAATTTTACATTTTATATATATATATATATATATATATATATATATTAAAATTAAAAAAAAACTTATATGCCTCTTTTATAATAATATATTTAGTTGTCTACATGAAGGTTTTCAAGGAAGTATCATATTATTTATATATTTTTTCACTAAATAACTTAAAATTATAATTGTTTGTTTTCATAATTGAGATTCTATTTCTTTATTATCTTAGTAGTTATATCTTTATAGGTTACTTTAGTTTCTTCTATTACTAGTTTCGGCGCGTATACTATCTTCAGATAGATTTTAGTTCATATTCTGATATTTAACCCTTTGCACTCGACGTGTTTCCGTAAAGGAACATATATATATATATGATTCTCCACAACTCGACTTGTCTTTGTACAGGACCATCGACATATTCTATTGCCCTGTGTTAGATTCTTCTGTAATATACTAAATTGAGTTGTTTTATTGACATTACATGCAAATTGAAAAAAAACATATTTCAGCCAAAAAGAACATCAAACATTACTAAATTAGACATAAAATATTTTCTTTTTGATATGACTTTTGAAGGGCCAATTATCTGTTATTTACTGTAGCAAATAATTTTTTTTTGTAAATTTCACATCGTATATTCTGGAAATACTAAATTTTGTGTTGTGTGCTCAAAGAGAAAATTCAATGAAGCCAAGAAAAACCCAATATTATTGCGACACTTCTGTAGATAATCCGAGTGTGCATATAGGCCATTGCTTTCAAAAATTCCACACAATTAAAAAATATTAAAATTAAAGTATAATTATACTTATAACTTATAATAATAATTACATCATTATGTTTATATGGCACTATTTAAACTGTATTAATTTACAATATATAATTAGAAGTTTATCGAAATTATTATTTTTTTTAATTTGTTAATGTATCTTGATTATTCCTTCGAGTTGCTAATATATCAAATTATCGAAAAATCTGATATGCTACAAAAAAAAAATATGAATAATAATTTATTGAATATTTTTCATTGAGAATTTTTGCTATGAATTGCGGGGTGAAAAAATAATAATAAACTTATTTCTTCTATTTTCCTTAAGTAATAAAAAAATACATGGAATAATTTAAATGTTATTAGTAAGTGGATGATTAACAATTAAAAGTATTTACAATAAATGATTAACAATTAAAAATAATTACATCATAATGTTTATATGGCACTATTTAAACTGTATTAATTTACAATATATAATTAAAAGTTTATCGAAATTATTATTTTTTTTTAATTTGTTAATGTATCTTGATTATTCCTTCGAGTTCCTAGTATATCAAATCAAAAGTGTTTCGAGTACAAAGGGATATATATATATTTATATATATATATATATATATATATATATTTATATATATATATATACATATAAACTATTTACAAGTTTTCTAGTTCTTTTAAAAATTCAGTATAAGTGTTCTTTATTCATACCAACATGAAGCAACATTTATGTTTATTATTCTTTATTTTTTATCCATTTAATATCTTGGAAAATGGTTCAACTTTAATCATGTATTATCGCTCCATTTTCTTACAAATAATTAAAAAAATGTGTTTTAA
>CM068316.1:29241605-29264105 GCA_034766995.1 Acanthacorydalis orientalis
GTACGATATTTTTGGAACCACCATTACACCGTACGTTCCTTAACAGTACCCACACCAAAAGCATCGTTCAGTTTAAGAACAGTTTCTGTTACCTTATCACCCGTTTTGAAATCATACAAAAAATACTCTTATGGCTTATTTTCAATCTTTAATTCAAAATCCTAAATTGAAGCAAAATTAATAATAAAACCAATGTCGATGATACCAAAATATAGACCGAAAAATACAGTTTGAAACGATGTTAACATGAACATGATGAAATGACACTTTTATTGAAATAACAAGCTTAGAATTCAGAAAACAAAAACCGCAATTATTTTTCCTACTAACCTAATGACAGTCATTATATATAACTAATATATTATTTTATTATATGTATATATATATATATATATATATGTGTGTGTGTGTATGTGTGTGTATGTGTGTGTATGTGTGTATGTGCGTTTGTGTTTTTATATTTAACCATAAATATTAACTATAAAATATTATTATTATTTGTAAATGTTTCATTTAATATATTAAGAGAATTTATTTTATGCATTCAGAAATATTAATCAAAATATATGCTTGTCGACGTACCCCTTAAACTGAAAATATATGTTTAAACTTACTCATATTCACTAAATATGTCACTCATCACATTAAATACAATATAAAGTTATCTATAAAATATGATAGATATTTTATTTTTCAATATAAAAAAACATTATAGTTCATTTCGACAATTTTCAGTTTTAATAAAATATATGAAAATATTTATATACGAGATCTACAAGTAGTACCTGTATTTTAATATCTTTAATTTTATTTAAATTTAGGGTTTCGGATATTCTTCAAACATGAAATTTTATATTCGGTTGAGATTGCACACTGGTTGCCATTCATGCATAATGTAAGCAACAACGTCGCCTACTTGTGCTACACACTCTGCCCATCTGTTTATCTGCTTACATGGATATTCCGCGTTTATGAAATAACGTCATTTGCGTCGCGTCTGGCGTGTTTATGTATATAATGAAAGCTTACACGACCGTTTTTTGACATGTTTTGATTGAAGAGTTATGAATATTAATATTCATTAGTGCAAAAAGTAATTTATGGAATTTGTAATACAAAACTATTCTAATATTTCTTAAACGGTATATATCATTTAATGAGTTTAATAAAAATCAGCTGTTAATATTTTAAGTTTTCTATTTTAATACTAAACCAGTTTCTGTTCACTGAATTTATATTGACGTTTTATTATAAATATTTTTTTAATATTACTTTATTGTTAAATATGAGTATAATTTCTAATTTCTGTGAAAGATAGCTTGATTATGAATTATTACATTATAATTTAACAAACACTTGTTAGAAAACATTTTTTTAAAAAAATGTTAGCTGTTAATAACGTTAAACAATTTACATTTTTGTCATCATGTCATTATAAAAGAGATTTTTAAACTTTATTTTGCTAATATCCAAAATATGGTTTATTTGTCCATATTATCATGTTACTGCATTTCATTATTCATTTTTTTTTTTAAAAAAAAAAAACATAATTTACTATTCCTATATAGATCAAAGAATTGTGTATACTTTGTGAGTAGTGATATAGTTTTTTAACAATAAAATTGGACCAATGAATGAATTAATACATAAATACTACTTGAATAATTATTTCTTTTTTATAGATTCATTGAAACTCGGTTTGAAAGCAGTTTCTCACCACAATAACAAGAAAAAACTATTTCCATATTCATATTTGGAAAAAATGAAATAATCATATAAAATTATGTTTTTAAAAAAAGAATTACGGTTTATGACCTTAAATTTATACATTTTTGACGTTTTTAATTTTCCTGTTTTAAGTAGTCCAGAACTATTGGATGACTAACGCTTAACTTTTGTTCAAGCTCTCGAATTGTTGTGCGTGGTTCTGATTTAACTAACGCCTTCAGTTAGGCGTTATGAACTAAAGAAGGACGCACGCAACTTTTTTCATCTTCAAGGCACTCGTCCTCAGTATGAATTTTTTGGAACCACCATTACACCATACGTTTCTTAACAGTACCCACACCAAAAGCATCGTTTAGTTTACTAGCAGTTTCTGCTGATTTATCAACTGTTTTGAACTCATCCAAAAAATGGCTCTTATTTTCTTATTTTCTATTATTATTATTTCTATTATTATTAATTCAATAGCTCAATTTGAAGCAAAATTAGTAATAAAAACAAAGTCGATGTAACCAAAATACTAAGAAAAAAATGCACTTTAATATAATATCCCTTTAATTATTATCCTACCAGCCTAATATTAAATTAAAAATGTTGAATATTAATTTATCGTAGAATTAAGAAACATATATTCAATATAAAAATTTATAACAAATAAAATATTTAATAAGTTCAGATAATAAGTCCTTTAATTTAAAAAAGAATGTTTTTCCTTTCATTTTTCATTGAGTATTATGATTACTCTCTGTTAATCTACATATACAATATTCTCTGTCTTAATTTCAATAAAAAAAGGCATATGTTTGATACTATCGATCTGTACACAGTGTACATTTATCATTTGCTCGTTATTTTTACTACCATTCAATTTTAATTCATTTTCTGAATAATTCTTTTTTTTTGGTCAAACTATTTTCACCTATTCGTTTATTTTAATTCGACATTTTTTTTCATAAATGAATTAACATTTTATTAATACGAAATACAGCCACAGAATAATCTTTTATCTAAATATGGTATAATTTTTTTTATTTTGATATACATCACAAAAAATCTAATACGCCACAAATAAAAGCATTCATATCCGAATTTATATTTCAATGAACTAATTTATCAAAGTAGAAAACATCAGCTATATTTAATGTGAGCAATTTATTATTAATGTTAAAAGAGGGACATTCTATGATATTTTAGATACTCTAGATATGTCTAGATATCTCTATTTTTTATCTTAGGTATTTTAGATCTATTAAAGAAACTAAATTTAACCAGTGTCAAAATATAATTGTAAATAATATATTCTTTTATTTTAGTTCTTATTTGATTTAATATCTACTCGTATGTATCGCTATTTTTGTTGCAAATGAGAAATTTCGGGTTATTATTAAATTTAAATGTAGAAAATTTTATATCCATATAAATGACAATAAATAAATATGACCACGTTTTAAAATTATTTCTTTCTTAATAACATCAATTTGTTTATTCAATTTAATTTACAGTTGTTTTATTATAGTTATTATTGTTTGTATTTTTAATTATAATTTCGGTGGTGTCTTGCCCTGATGGTCTTTATCGTTTTAAATCACACAAGGTTTTATCTTCTGCAGCTTAGGCATGCACGACATTTTTTTATAATTATAGATAACAGTTTTAATTTTATTAGATTTGTTAAATTATGTACACTAATTCATTTCTTTTACTTTTTATGACAAACTCATTATTCATGTTTACTGATTTAAATATCGAGTAATTTATAACATTTGTTGTTATTATTATTATTTAGTACTTCTTAAAAAAAATAATATACTGCAAGAGAAAAAATTGTATTGTAATACAAAATTTCAAACCAAATAATTCTTAATTTCCTGATTTTCTAAATGTATACTTTCACTATTTACATAAAAGAACGGTCTAACATATTCAAAAACCTGATATAAAATATTGCAAAATAATTTTTATTCATTATTTATTTTAAATTCGTTTTACATTTTATTATTTAGTGTTTATTTAATATAATTTTACTTTATTCACTATAAAATTTAGTTCATATGAAATTGATTAGTTAATGAAAGACTTTATTATTAAATTTTATTATTTATGGAGAATAACGAATTTATTTTGTAATTTTTTTTACTTCTTTTTCGAACTAAATTATATTTTCTATGAGAGAGATTCATTAAAATAATCTTATATATCAAATAGTTTATGTAACATTTGTTATTATTATTATTATTTAGTACTTCTTTTTAATAATATATAAAAATTGGTTGGTATTTAACATTTAAAAGAATGTTAATTGTTAAATACAAAATTATTAAAAAATTATTATCCTAAAAATTCTGCACATTAAATAATTTATATATATATATATACTCGTATATCTATGTAAACTTTTTTGATTTTTTGGGAATTACAAGCTTCAAATAAATTTCATTTAAACATGTATTTGAAAATATTTTTACTATGTATCATTATTATAAATCATATATTTATAGTCAATAAACTTTTAGAAGCTGCGAAAATCAAATAAGTTTATTACTGACCGGAATTTTGTATCAATATCATAAAAATCAGACAATTTTTTTCACTGAAATGCATTTAGTATAACATCAGAGTTTACCACAGATAAAATATTCAGTTGAGATTCGAGCAGTAAAAAATATACTTTCGTATCTTCAACATCAATAGTCCGAGTTTTCAATCCAGTAAAATGAATTTTATTGAGTGAGCCTTTTTCTCATAGAAAATTCACTACGGTTTTCAGTTGAACGAATTTTAGAGAAACTGTTTAATTCTTTACTGATTTTTCTGTTATATCTTTACTCAAGTTTGATATATATATATATATATATATATATATATATATATATATATATATATATATATATATTTGTTATATTATTTTCCAGGACACTATTATACTTCTTGTATTTTTCTATACAAATGGTCGATATGTAGTATAAATATAAAAAGCATAATTTATTTTTGGAAAAATAAATTAGGTTTTATTTTTTCTTTGGATTTATTATTATTATTATATATATATATATATATATATATATATATATATATAAATGTATCTATAATATATTAGAAAGTATAAATCAATTATATATTACTTTATATTAAAAACTACTAATTTAACATTAATCAGTAAATAATATGTTGACATCGTTTTATAAAAAAACATAATATCCGAACAGATTAACTTTTCTCTCAATATGTATATATACATGAAATCTATGAATTTTAAAGTGTATTTATTAAATACTAGTTTAACAGGTTAGTTTGTAAATTATTAAATATAATAGTTCGATTTTAATTTAATATAGGATATATATATATATATAGAGAGAGAGAGAGAGAGAGACTTTAATAAAGTATTTTTAAAACATTTAATACACTTCAGATTTTAAATTATTATTAACAATAAATCTAGATGTAAAATTACAAAATACTATTGTAAATTCATTCAATAATAATTGGTTTCAGATTTTCATCATATAAGAAGTATGATCCTTATATTCTTTACAACTAGGTTTACTTTATGCTGTTTAATTTTCTTCCATGATTCCTTATGTATTGTCATATAAAACTATATATATATATATATATAATCACTTTTTCAATATTGTAATACATTTACACTATACTATCTTTTTTCTAGACTGTAGCAACTAGCCTCAAAATTCATAAAATTTATTTTTTTGTAAATTAAGAAGATTTAATTTACAAAGTAAGTCCGCTTGTTTAGACATTTCTTACTTATGTAAATTGAATTCACATAAATAAAACTTTGTATATTTATTTTGTCAACAGAATATTCTCTTATTTTAAGTTTCTTTGAAAAAACTATAAAACATTTTTATGGTTCTTTATTTTTTAATACTGTTAACAGTATATTCTGAAGGATTCAACGATTTCTACATTTAGGAGATTTTTATTCTTTCCTCAATTTGTTTAACAATTTTCAATTAGTTGTCTGTTTTCCGATATGTGTGTTTATTGTCAGTGTCTTAATTAAAAAATAAATAATTCTCACTTTTTAAAAAATATATAAGTTCTACTTATATATAGTAACATTTTTTTCTAAATTTAATTGAGTAATACTAAACTCATATCATCGGTTTTTATTTTTACAAATGGTTAACACAAATATCTAATGTGCTAATATAAAAATTAAATAATTAACAAAACTGAAATGTATTAAATTTGTACAAACTTCAACAAATTATCATGCATGAGCAATAGTCTTTTTTAACAAATACTATGTAGTTCCATTTGAAAAAAAAAATTTTTTTAAAAAAACATTATTCGAATTTTTTAATTCATAAAAAAATATATTGCAAGAGAAAAAATTGTATTGTAATACAAAATTTTAAAGCCAAATAATTCTTAATTTCCTGATTTTCTAAATGTATACTTTCACTATTTACATAAAAGAACTGTCTAATATATTCAAAAACATATAAAATAATTCAAAATAATTTTTATTCATTATTTATTTTAAATTTGTTTTACATTTTATTATTTAATGTTTATTTAATATAATTTTACTTTATATTACTATAAAATTTAGTTCATATAAAATTGATTAGTTAATGAAAGACTTTATTATTAAATTTTATTATTTATGAAGATAAACGAATTTATTTTGTCATTTTTTTACTTCTTTTTCGAACTAAATTATATTTTCTATGAGAGAGATTCATTAAAATAATCTTTACTACACCTGTATAAATAAAACGTCTATATAAACTCTACTCGTATGTAACCTCCTAACGAATTAATTAATTACTCTACATATTTTCTTGATACAATAAATTATTGAAATTCGAATTTCAACAGGATACTCGTATTTTTTCCCTCATGCTAATTACAAAAATAATATGACATTATCTTTGTAATTATATTATGAAATCATCCCCATGAATGACAGAGATATATTTAGGCTGTCATCGGCAATTACACATTTTATCATTTAGAATGCTGCAAAAGACATCATCTCTTTAATTCATGCTAACTAAAATGAAAAATTAATAATTACGTTTTTATATTTTCGAAAAAGTTCTTATGTAATATATTTATTTATTTATGTTGATTATTTATTTTTATTATTAATGAATTTTTAACATATGTATGTTTGTATAATTATGATAATGTAAACAAATCTAGGTTTACAAAATAAAATCGTAAATTTTGTTAAAAATTACTATCTCAAAGTAAAATTAATCTCTTTTCTCTCTCTCTCAATATATATATATATATATATATGTTTATATATATATATATATATATATATATATATATATGTATGTGTGTGTGCGAGTGTGTTCATGTATATATAACAAAAAATATATTTGCTAAACAACATTGTTAATAAAATATATAAGCACTTTTTTTAATTTTTAATATTTATTTTTGCATAAAAAGAAAAATATAAAATCCTACTCAGTTTTTATTATAAAATGCGTTTGTTTCTATTAGAGACAATGCAATGAAAAGAGTATATCTATAAATTGTTCTTATAAAAAGATCTTTGACTAGTAAAAATAGATACTTGCTCTATAATACTATAAATTGAAGTAAGTAAATATATACAGGTTGTATATTTGAAGGTCAAGAAATTAATTTTTATCTTATTATATTCTTCAATCATTTATAAACAAGTTCAAGACATTTCATTTTTCTCGATAGTACTGTAAGTGATATATTACAATTTAAACTCTAACTTTGTCTAACAAATTTTGTCTAACTTTCTTAATTGTCCTAGCTGTTTTAAGTCGTCCAGAACTATTGGATGACTAATACACAATTTTTGTGTAAGCTCTCGGATTATTGTGCGTGGCTCTGATTCAAATAACGCCTTCAGTTAGTCGTTATAAACTGAAGAAGGACGCCTGCGACCTTCTGCATCTTCAAAGCTTTTGTCCCCAGCATGAAATTTTTGGAACAACTATTGCATCGTACGTTCTTTAACAGTATCCACATCAAAAGCATCGTTTAGCCTACGAGCAGTCTCTGCTGCTTTATTACCCATTTTGAGCTCATACAAAAATCACTCTTATTTGTTTCTTTTCCATTCTTAATTCAATAGCCCAATTTGAAGCAAAGTTAATAAAACCAAAGTCGATATTACCAAAAGACAGACCTTAAAATGCAATTTAAAACGATTTTGACATGAACACGATGAAATGACACTTTCGTTGAAAAAATTAAGGTTATAATTCAGAAAAAAAAACATAACTATTTTCTTATCAACCTAAATTAAATTAGTTACTCTTGAAACTATCGATTTCTATATGTTTATTCATAACAAAATTAAAAAAAAATGTTGCTACGAACTTCACTGATTAAATCCATATTAAATTATTTTATTTTTAAGATTTTACTGTGAAAATATACAATTTTCCATTTCTTAAGCCAATTGTCTTAAGTCAACAACACACTACTTAATACTCTTATTATGATATTATTTTTTAATATATACTAATAAAATGAAACTTGATATTTGAATTCGTATTATTTATAATTCTGCATAAATCTGAAACTCGAAAAATATAGAGTAACCAAATGGTATACAGAGACTAGTACGTTTATATACCGAATTTTTAATTGAACAATGTTACAAATGAACTTTAGTAAATTCAATTGAGAAAAAGACTATATTTATATTAAAAATTAGTAAAATTAGAGAAATAACTTCAAAATAAAAATATAACATTAACATTTTATTTATATTAACGCTATTCTGAGTAAAAATTTGAATTAATTTTTTTT
Source organism: Acanthacorydalis orientalis (assembly GCA_034766995.1). Classification (NCBI taxonomy): domain Eukaryota; kingdom Metazoa; phylum Arthropoda; class Insecta; order Megaloptera; family Corydalidae; genus Acanthacorydalis; species Acanthacorydalis orientalis. Next base: position 29,250,114 of record CM068316.1, read on the forward strand.
GTATTGCGGTACTTAATGTTTAATATAAACATTTCTTGATTAGTTAACAAATACCAATTATCATAGGATCAATTACAATAGCTTCCATATCTCGAGAGGTGACGTTACTTATTTATCATTCCCCTTAGGACCTAGCATTGCATGTTTAATGTTTTATTGTTTGGTTTTTCTTGTTTTTCTCGAATATTAACTGACCAATTGTAATTATTTATACCTTTTAGAAAAAAACGAAAACACGGTATTTGATGAGATAATGTTCATTAATGAAATATTAAAACCTATTATTTTGATAACCACATAAATTAATATATCTCATTTTTAGTGTGAATGAAAAGAAGTATAAAATATTCACAAACGGAATATTTTAACGTAAAATTACATTCCCAATATATATATATATATATATATATATATATATATATATATATATATATATATGTATGTATGCATGCATATATATGCGTGTGTGTAAGTATGTTTTGAGGTGTCCAGTAGAGTTGTTTTCACAACTTTGAAGCCACATTGTACATGTAATTAATCAAACAGATTTACAACTGGATGGTGCCCGACCAGCTGTGCATTTTGGTCAGTTAGTGGTGGGTGCGGCTGTTCATGTAAAATGTGTCTAGGTTGAAGGTTCCTGTTTATATTTCAAATGCTATTATAAACAAAGATTGATAATACTTTTCGTTTGGAAATTTAAAATTTATGTGATACTTTATCAATAACAGGGTTGAATTTGATCTTTTATTCGATTTTATTTATTAATACATAATTATCGGTATATAATTGAAAGTATACTACCATTTACTTCTAATTTACAAATATGCATGTTATGTATTTTACACATCGATATATAATTTTTTTGAAAGTAATCATTGTAAGTAATTATGAATTCAGACAAGTTTATTTGCTAGCTAATATTTTAGTCAATAAGAAAAATATTAATTCAATATTCTTAAACGTTACATTTGACATTTATTTTATTTGGTATTTCCGTTTTAATAGTCACACACACACACATATATACATATATATATATATATATATATATATATATATATATATATATATATATATATATATAGGTGATTCAATTTACATGAATGTATTAAAAAACAACGAACAAATTCAAACAACATAATTTTTGTTAATTTTTGCGTTGTTTTTAGTACTTTCATGTAAAAGGTGAAATTTAATCATTCTATCGCTCTCTCTACATATGTGTATATATATATATATATATATATATATATATAAGCTTATATATGTTTATCTATATTAAAATAAACATAACAGTTCGATTGCTCAGGTAAATAATAAAAAATAGTGGTGAATCATAATAAATAGATATAAATTCAAAATTTTCTGGCTAAAAGTATTAAATAATAATTATTACTGATCATTTTTTATCGTTGCCTGCGTTCATTTTAATAACGTCGCCATCATATTCATAGCACCAATATATTTGAAATTTTTCACCAAAAAAATTATTTTTGGAATATGATTAGTTTAATAAAAATTACAGAGCTTGTTAGAGTTATTTGTTTATTTAAACTATTTAATCAATACTGGGCAATCAATATAGATGGATTTCACTAATGAATAGTTGATGCACAGACAAAAATATTATATTTACCATTATAGAAATAAAGTGATGAAGTATAGTGTTTTTTCACGAGGAGTGTAAAATCTTGAAATTTTGTAACCTATAACAATATCACTTTTGTGTGTCTATCATCCGCACAAGGTTAAAACTGGAAAAATTTGTCAGATTAATAAATTCCTTACGATGTATCTACCTTGAGATTTCTTTATACTCATTAGATACATTATTATTATAAATAATTGTTTAAAAAAGGTGAATATTAATATAACAAGTTAATAATAAACTTCTGTTTCTTTTACAATTAGGAACTTTTAAAATAAGAATCTTTCCACATAAATATTAACTAATGATAAATGATCTATTTTAATAGTAAAAATAATTAAATTACTTTCTTCAAGCGTTGTGAACTAGACTAGAAACATTATTCCAGAACAATGTATCTGAAAAAGACTTTATACATTTTCGATACGAACTTATAACAAACTATATGTACTACAAACATTAATAAATATGTAAAATATCTAAAATACAAAACGTTAACAATATAAACTTTGTATATAATTTAAGCAAATTTTCAAATATTTTGTTGTTATATAATCAAACATGAGGTACAGCGCAGAAATACCACTCAGTTAAAATGAAACAGAATTAATTTATATTAATTGGGTTTATTCATGTTTATTCTCCACACTCTGAATCACTTTCTATGTATATACAACCTCATTATCGATAATGGCAGGTAAATTTTATTATAATTAATTAGAAGTTTTTATAAAAAAGATTAATACGAAATGAAAATTTCTAAAAAATATTATTTATTAATTAAATATGTATAAAAAAAAAAACAAATTACATGTATAGTGAATATAACTAAGCTAATTAAAAATTAAAAATGTGCTAAGTAAAAATGTAAACGTAAATATGATTGTTGAGCAAAAAAATAAAATTAAAAAAATGTGTTTAGTAAAAGATAAACATGCATTGAGTGACATAAAATTACAACTTTTTCTAACAATTTATTATTTTATGACTGTTACAACTCTAGAAAATTTATGTGTACTCGTATATTTTGTATTATATTTATAAATTAGTATTAGAAAGTATAAATTTTATTAATAATGAAAAAATACTCGAATCCACAGTATATATCATTTGTACATTTACATTTATATATATATATATATATATATATATATATATATATATATATATATATATATTATATTATATATATATAAGCTGTTAACAGTAAATATAAGATAAAAATAATAAAATGAATATATAAGATAGGAATAATAAACATAAATTATACAAGATTTCTTCAAATTGACTCAAATTTCTTAAAGCGTATTCTGTTATTAACATAAAGTAAATATTAGGTAACCAAGACTGTTCTGTCGATGTTATAATGTACAATAATTCCAAGAATTGTTTACAATTGTTATCGGATAAAATTCAAGCATTCTTCATCAATAATATTATTATGTGTTTTAAATGAACCCTTAAAAATGTCTGTGAAAAATAGTGTAATATATATATATATATGTGTTTACTTTATTAATTTAAACTTGAGACTAACGCTACAGGAACTGCAAAAAAATTGTACTGCGGTTGGAGAAAATACAATTACATCAAGAACAGCCCAGAGTTAGTTAAAAAAAAATATGTCGGGGAGACCAGATCAGGCAGACCAACAAATTTAATTATCGACGAATAGGAAACAATGATTGAACAAATTCCAGTTTAACGTGTCAACAGCTTGCAGAATTGTTCAAAGTAAGTGATGAAACAATACGGAAGCATTTATACAAAATAGGAAAGGGGTGGAAATTAAATGAATGGGTACTACACGAATTAATTCCCAATAACAAATTACAGCATCTTACAATCTGTACATCTCTTATTTCACGACTAAAATCAGAGAACTTTTTGGATCAAATTTTGACCACTGATGAAAAGTGGATTATTTATTCCAACTACAAACGTGCTCATAAATTGCTTTCATTAGGTGATCCTGTCCCACAAAGTCCTAAATGAAAATTAACACAGCGAAAACTTCTTCTCTGTATTTAGTGGACTTGAAAAGAATTATTCACCATGAATATCTACGAGTGGGTCAAACCCTCACTGAAAACATTTACAGTGAACAACTCCAACGAGTACACGATGCATTAAAACAAAAACAGTCAGTACTTGTAAATCGTAAGAAAGTTTTATTTTTGCAAGATAATGCATGACCACACGTTGCAGTAGAGATCAGAACAAAAATTGAAAATTTAGTGTAGAAGATCCTCCCCCATGTCCCGTATTCCCCAGACATATCCCCATCAGATTATCGCCTATTTTTATCTTTCGACAATCGTACTCATGGTAAACAGTTCAATAATGAACAAGAATTAAAAATGGAGGTGTCTACATTTTTTAAAAATAAAAATAATCAGTTTTATAAAAATCTAATTATAACTTATCTTCTTGCTGGTAGAGGTTCAATGCGAAGGTGGATATTTTGATGAATAAAGTTATTTTATGTAAAAATACATAAGTGTTTTTTCTCAATTCAAGAAAGACTGAACTTTCTTTGTTACCTGGTATTATGTAAATAAATCAATAAAAAATTAAGATGAAGGAACAATATTTAAATTGATTTTAAAATACCTTCAATATCTATAACCTTGCATAAATAATACGTTGTACTACTCTTTAAGAGCCAAAAAAGCTATTGTTAATCCAATGAGTATTTTTAATTTTAGTTCTTAAATTTCTATAATGGAGATTTTATAAGAAAAGATATTACAATATATATATATATATATATATATATATATATATATATATATATATATATATATATATATATACGTATGTGTATATATTAATAAAAATAAAATCTATATGTTATAAGAAATGTATGATTTAAAATTATTAAAATAAAGAGTTTGATAAAAACATAATAAATATTTACTATAAAGATTCCACTCACTGTGTAGAAATTATCTTGTGAAATTTCGACTAGGTACCTTATACTTGAAATATCAAAATGTTAAAGAAGAAAATGCGAAAGAAGATTGTGCATTAGGGTGTAATAAACGCAATAAAATAAAATATATTGGCATTTTCCATTTCACTTCTTTTTACATTTATATAAGTATAAAATGAAATCTCAATCCAGGCACGTACGACAGAATTTGTGATAGGTCGATAAGTCACTTCGCACGAATGGTTTTGACTAGATTGATCTCACGTACAAAATTGATTGCGATTTCAAGAAACCGCTAATTTATCAGAGGATTTCTATTTATCCACTTCTTTAATTTTCTATTTTGCTGTTAAAAATTTATATTAATGATTATAATTCATTTTTTTCTAAATAATACGAAAACTACTTTGAAACATAGAGATAATGACAATATTGAAATTGTCGCTTTATATACATGAAACTTATATCACTATCATCATCTACAATATTAACTCCCTGACACTTGTCCGTTAGATGAAGGCTCTTTAAATTTAAGCTACGGGAGAATATTAAATATTGAGATTTTTTTATATCGATTTATTTTTTACTATATTTATATAAGTATTTAAACGATATTTTTTAATATTATGTTTTTCACTATAATACTCGTACTTTGAATTCTATGTAATTAATACATAAATGTTCATATGTAAATATTAGATTGGTAGGAAAGTAATTTAGGTTTTTGTTTTTTGAATTATAACCTTAATTTTTTTTAATGAAAGTGTCATTTCATCGTCTTCATGTTAATATCATTTTAAAATGCATTTTTCGGTTTATATATGGTAACATCAATTTTGGTTTCATTATTAATTTTATTTCAAATTGAGCTATTGAAGTAAAGATAGAAATGAAGAAAACAACTGCATTTTTGTATGAGTTCAAAACGGGTAATAAAGTAGTGTGGTGTACCACCCGTTGTACACCACACAAACGGCTTGTAAACTAAATGATACTTTTAGTGTGGGTACTATTAAGAAACATACGGTTCAATGGTGGTTCCAATAATTTCGTGTTTGGGACGAGAGTCTTGAAGATGAAGAAGGTGGCGGGTGTCCTTATTCAGTTCGTAACAACGAACTGAAGGTGTTAGTTAAATCAGAATCACGCACAATTATTTGAGAGCTTGCATAAAACGTAGGTGATAGTCATCCAACAGTTCTGGACCAGTTAAAACCACTTAAATAAATATATTTATATTTTTCCACACTTATTTTTCTACCAACCTACTATATTGGTATCACTAAAATCTAAAACTATTCAAGAAATACGATTTTGTGTTCTCTATAAAATATATTTTATTATTTAGCTACCTGAGAAAAATGTATAAGAATGTGAAAGTAATGAACGGCAATTATTTTTCTACCAACCTAATATTAGAGCTAAATTTTATTTTCAATATTACAAAAATTATATAAAAAAGTATTACTTTCAAAATTATTCTCCATAAATACAGCGATTGATATTCTTCATATAAATCTATATTTAAGGTTCTTATTTATGTGTCTGAAGAGATTTTCTAAAAACTTATAAATTGTTGAAAAATTCATTAGATTTTTATTTCCTTGAGATTAACACGTTTGGGTTTAATGAAAGTAAATGGAGCTTAAATATTAACTTCTGTTAGCTCTAGTTATGCATTTCAAATTAACGCAAATGATAATGCATATTTTGTATGAATATACGAGTATTAAAGAAATTATAATTTTATAGTCTATCAAAGTTAATTTTTTATATAAATCGAACATATAACTATTCGTAAGAATACCAAAAATTCATATAAAATTTTTAACAGTATTTTTTTTACTTATTATTGTTAATGAAATAATCACAATTAATTAATTTTTGCAATGACAATTACTCTTAAAATATATTCAGTACCAACCGTCCTAAATGTCATAGTATTTTAATCATCAAGATCCGAGAAAGAATTTTAAGTCTCTATTTATTTAACGAGATAAACTGAATAATTTTAAAACATTTGACAATCTAAAATTTGCAAACCAATTTTCCTTTCTACATTTTCTATTATATTAATTTTACATGCAATTCAAAACACTAACATGCCAATTAGTAGAAAAGTAATTGCACTGGACAACTAAAAAATAATTGCACTTGATCAACTGTTAATATCTGTGCTATTTTATGCTATGAGGTCGTTTAAGATATTGTTTTTAATTGAGTCCTCGTTCACTTTAATGTTTGAGTACGGAATTAAAATCAGTTGCTATTTTATTTAGTATATTTAATTTTATATTCACAATATTGTTTTTATTGTTTTCTATGACATGTTTTTACATAAAAGTATTAAATCCATTCTTTTCTAGTTTAAATACTTTTCAAATCTAATTATCTTCTTTTCCATTTTGTGTTTAATAAAAAAATGCCATAAAATTGTCTATCAAATATAGTAAAAAAAATAGAGTTAATTTTTTCCAGTTGGTTTTTATAGTTCGTTGTAATTGTTTTTTCTAACGAACAATACTGTAAAAAAAGTTAATCTTAAAATATGTACTATTCACATACTATAATAATAATTCAAGTATGTCGGATATAGTATTGATGAATATTAAATTAGTTTTTTCTTGAATAAGGCGACTAAAATTTGAAAAATAATTTTATTTTAAAATCACATTTCAAAAAAAAATTTAATAGAAAAAAAGGAGAACAATTTTATTTTTCTTCAAACATGAGTAATGGAAAATCAAAACGACTATAATAATAATTAATTTAAAAGGTTTCTAGTAAAACATTGTGCATTAATGTGGTTTACTGTATTATAATTTTGTCATTTATTTCAAGTAGTAAAATGTTTGATATTGTTTTTAAAACTAATAATTTCAATCTAAGTAAGAGTGAGAAGTGATGTTTATAAAAACTGTCGGTAATTTTTGGTACTTTGATATGAGGATGCCTTTGACTTTGGAGATCTGTAAACTGAAATTTAAAAAACTTTCATGCTGAGAAGCTGCAATCAATTCTTTTATATTTTAATAAAAAAATCTACGACATAAGATTATCAGAATATTTATGAAACGGGAGTTGTAAACCAAAGAGAAAACTTAGGGAAGCTACTATGATCACCCAAATGTGCAACAAAGAAGGTATATTGAAAATATTCACCCCGATTTGATATTTTCTGTATTTTAAAAAAATATTTGAATAACAATGTTTCATAATATGTTACGCCATTTCACAATTCTTTTAACTATTTTTTTAGCTTCATTAATGAAAACTCGAAATTTGAAATTAAATAATAAAAATTATATAAGTAATATTACCGTTTTTTAGATAAAAATAAATTAAATGGTGTCATTCCATTCTATATAATTAAAAATTCTTCACAAATAACAAGAAGATATTTTGTCAGCATTAGATACAGATTTAAATTTACATTTTAATAGGTTACTCGGCGACAAATTATATAACATATTTAATTTATTTATGTTTCTATTTGTATTGGTTTTATAAACTATCTATGTAATGAAGAAAACTATAACAATTAAAGAAAATGTATAAAAACAGTTTTAATCGTAATAAAAATAGGTCGATTTATTGTGGTTTCGCATCGTGGGGTTTTCTCCAGCTAAAAATAATTTAAATAATATGAAAATTATAATTTTGCATTATTATTCAAATAAATGCCTTAAACTGTGACTTATTTTAAATAAAAAAAATTATTGCGTTTAAGAAGTTTTCGGTTGATTCTTATATAAAATTAAATTATTGTATTTGGTATTGATAAAGTACATATTAGGTGGTAAGAAAGTAATTATGATTTTGGTTTTCTGAAATTTAACCTTAATTTTTTTCAATGAAAGTGTAATTTCATCGTATTCATATTAACATCATTTTAAAGTCAATTTTTCGGTCTGTATTTTGATAACATCGACTTTATTTTTATTATTAATTTTGCTCCAAATTTGGCTATTGAATTAAAAATGGAAAAGTAGCAAATAAGATTATTTTTTTATGACTTCAAAACGGATGGTAAACTAGCATAAACTGCTTATAAAATAAACTATGCTTTTCATGTGGGTACTGTTAACGAACATATGCTGCAATGGTATTTCCAAAAATTTCATGCTGGGGAGGAGAGACTTAAAGTTGAAGAAGGTCGCGGGCATCCTTCTTCGGTTCATACGATTAGCTGAAGGCGTTAGTTGAATTAGAACCGCGTACAACAATTCGGAAGCTTACACAAAAGTTAGGCATTAGTCATCCAACAGTTCTGGACCACTTCAAACAGCTAGAAGAATTAAATAAGAGAAAAATGTATATGAATTTTAGTCATAAACCGCAATTATTTTTTTACCAACCAAATACTTTTTCTTGTTATATGAGATTTTCTGCATTAGCTATATATGGTTCATTGAAAAAAAATGTATTAATATTGAATATATTCTTACTTTAATTTAACGATTTTGTAATAATAGAACATTTATTCTCTTATCATCATTGCGAACAGCATTAATTACGTATATATATATATATATATATATATATATATATATATATATATATATATATGTATATATGCTATTTAAATAATTGTTGTATACATTTTATTAGAATATAGTAAGAAAAATATCCAATGGATAAAAAAACACTACTAGAAAATATAAATCTTCAATGGAAGGAAGCAATCATATATCTTTTATAACAATCAGTTAATTTAAACGTCACAAATAATCATAGCATTATAGTTATAAAAAAGAACAAAATGTTTGGTATGGGAATCACGAACAGCAAGTGACTTAGTTGTAGGAAGTTATAGTAGTACCATGAGACCGGAAGCTGTGAAAACATATTACATGTCGGGCAAGGAGCTAATGGGACACCTCCGTACTGTAGTGAATATACTTCACCTTCTAACCACAGGAATGAGGATAAATGGTGTTGATTTCAACCCCACCCATGTTATTTATATGGCTGTGTGAGCAAATGGCAGAAGTATGTATGTTTATGTTGTTTGTCTATAAAATATTCTATATGTGAAATTCTCTTAAATATTTATCACGATTTTTATGTATTATTAGCATTAATATATAAATACAATTTATTTTATTAAAACAAATGTAATTTATAAAATATGTCATTACAAATACATCTTATAAAGGAAACAAAATTATAATAAATAAATACGTACATAAATAAAATTTAATGAAGAAAAATATTAATTAATTTCTACTTATAAAATACATTCTTTAAATGACTAAATATAATTCAACTAAGGATAGGTTCACAATTAAATGATAAAAATAATATATAGTAAATCAATTTAAAAGAATATTTTATAAAATATTTTTTTAAAAAATAACCTGAACATAGCTAAATTTTGCTGAACAATTCTTTAGTAAGGTAACCTAGATCAATTGATTTTTTAATGAAGACATCTCTTTTGGAATTTACGAACACAATTATGTTTTAAATTAAGACTTTTTCCTTTTTTGGGGAAAATATATATATTAAATCATATTTCTAACATATAGAAAAGGGGTGGGTAAATTGCAATTCCTAAAAGTATCTGTGGAGCTCCTGCGACAATATTGGGTTTGTTGCCATTTTTCCTAAACTTTTAAATTAATAATCTATAAGAGTACACTATGTACCAATAGTAGAATATTTTATATATAAACGAGTAATCAGATTATATTTTCAAACATCCAGATGCATTGTGCCCAAACTGCTTTTTAAGATGGCTCTACGATTATGGAAAATGGTCAGTAGGAATTAAATATATTCAATACATTATTACTGATTATTTTTGATTGTCACTTATCCGCATTTCTAAGGGAACACCATCATCCCCAGAGCGCCAAGATAACGATAAAAGTGATTTCCTTATTTAGATAAACAATTTATGTTAAATTTTTTTTCATATATTGTTGTTAAAACTTGTCATAACACACATGTGCAAGAATCGTTTGATAGGTGTGATAAAAAGCAAGTTAATCACTATTTTTTGGAAAAAAAGATTAATACTCAACATATTCCACATTAAGGGTTATTCAGCGAGTCTGAAAAATACGTATTGACGGCAGTGATAACATCCGCATTCGACGAGAATTTCTTCCTACCGAGTCAAATTTTCAAGATTGGGAAGAAGAAAAAGTCGCACGGAGCCAAGTTCGGAGAAAAGGGTGGATGAGGAATCAATTCAAAGCCTAATTCGTGCAATTTTACCTGGTAAAAGAAAACTTTTTTGTGCTACAATCTTGGCCGTTTTTGTTTCAGCTGTTCTTTCAAATAGTCCAATAATGTTACATAATAGGCTCCTGTTATCGTTTTTCTCTTCGTTCAGTAACCGATCAGGATGATTCCTTGAGAATCAAAGAAATAGTGCCCGTCGTCTTTCCAGTCGACAAAACGGTCCTCGTCTTCTTCGGCACACTTTCATTAGTCGTTGTCCACTGTTTTGTCTGATGCTTCGACTCAGGTGTGTTGTGGTAGATTCATATTATATCCATGGTAACGAATAGACCCAAAAAAACCTGCTCGTTTTTTTTCATTTTTTCCATAACTGCAACGATACTCATTTCAATCACCTGTAGAACGTGAATAATACGTCGTTTCAGGCTGAAATTTCACCTATACTAGTTTCAAAAGTAACAATTAATAGTCGTGATGTTACCAAATGAATGGTGGTGCCACATCATAGAAGTTTACCAAACTTATCAAACGAATTTCGTATAATTATATTTATTCTTATCTTTTGACGAAGTACTAAGTACCTACATTTAGTCAGTACTTTATCAGTTATTAATGTGAATTTCATTAACGAGATCTTGATTTTAAGTAGAAGAAATAATTTTAACAAAACACACAGGAAACACTATTAACTATGAACTTATTTGTAAATAATTATTAAAATCCTGCAAATATGAAACAAAATTTCTAGTAAATATGTAAATAAAATCTGAACACACATATTTTGTTTTTCTGTCTTTCGTAGAATCTCTTTAAAAGCACATCTAAATTCTATCATGAGTCTTAAAAAAATGGGTCCAAACATTTTGATGGTAAACTTTAACACAATTTGATATAAAAAGTAGGGCAAATTAGTTAAGAATAAATTTTGTGTACAAATAGATACAAAGTTATATACATTTATTATTATTTGCAAGTTAAATTTGTTTTTATTATTATATCAACTTTATGCTTATTAATATGGCATTAAGGGGTAAATGAAAATAATTAATTTACACCTTGAAGTGTGTATTTAATTTTTATGTACCTTTTAGATATTTTTTATCAAAGTACAGGTTTCAATACAGTATCTTCAACACTTTTTATTAATTAAAATTTTTTTTACTCATCTAAAAATATAAGTTTTACACAATTTTTCTATAAATTATAAAAACTATTAATTTAGTACTTATACAAACATATTTTATTTGATTTTTTAACAAAAGATAAATTACTATACGAGTATACATGTCTATTTACCTTTGATTTCAAAGTATATATCGTTATAATTGCTTGTTCACAATTTAAGCAGAAAAATAATATACATGTATAAAATGTCTTACATTTTCTATTCATCGTTTCAATGCAGGATTTTTCGTTAATCAACATCTCTTTTTAAAGCGTATGTATTGCGGAAACACTTAACATTATTTTAGAAAGACGAAAGGGAAGGGTCATGATTACGTCACAAACGCACGTTGTCGCCACGCACCCAGTCAACTTTAATGAACTCTTCAGAAATAGAACAATGGGCTTTTATATGTCACCGGCAATTCGTACGTGCTTATCAGTCAAAAAACCACACCAGCATCCTTGTCAAAGGAATGTTAAGGTTGAATTTCAAGTGGTAAGAAAGTGAAGAATAGTCTTCAATACACCAAGCTGACGTTTTATTTGACAAAATTAACAACAGTTTTTTTTATTTTTGGGTAGTGATTTAATTATACTTTACAAAAATATCTAAAAATATAATATAGAGAGAAGAAATTCAATATTAATAAAGAAATAAGACTTTACATGTTTTCATATTACACCTATTCGCATAACAAAAAAAAATTATGTACGGCTGAGAGTAAAAAGTTAGATTTAAAAGATAAAATTTAAATTTTTATATTAATTTTTACATTATATTTACTCATTAATAACACAATATCAATAGAATAGTATATTTAAGACCGATATTTTTGCAATAGAAATTTTAAGTATTTAAAAATGTTAATAACATTCTGAAGAACACATTGTTATAATTAAATTACTAAATGAGATGGTGTATTTATTTCCAACTAAAAACTTTCCAACCATTGATAATTATTGGTACGGTATAAAGTGTAGTGAGTACATAATATCTCTTTAGTAGTCTTCAGGACTACTTATTTCTCTCTTCCTCTGTAACTAATTTCTTTACATTAATTTATGTTGATTTTTATGTTGTTAATTCTATCAAATGTAATTCTATCAAACTGTGTTACTAGATATCACATTTTATCAGTTTCACTTACATATTTTAGTGCAATGAATCCTGAAGTTAAACCACATTTAAAGAGTTAAGAGACATTTAAGAATTATTAGAAAAAAATATATTTGTTCACCATCAATCAAGAAAACATCCAATGACACTTGTCTTTTATATATCTCATGATAAACAGGATAAAATTTGATAACATTATTAATATATCATTTTATAATACTGTACTAAATCTAATGATACCACTAAAATACAGATATATATATATATATATATACGGAAACCCAATTAAATGCTTAATGTATAACATTCAATAAATAGTTTGGGTGTATTCTGTAAGAAAAGGATTACTTAAATGGATAATATAATAGTCTTACTTAATGACAAACATTTTTGTTTTGAAAAGATAACTATTACTTTGTTTCGATTTTATTTAGAATATTTATCTGTCAACGCGTTTGGTCAAAGAAAGAGTAAATGTATATATCTCTAGTAAGCAAATCAATAATGTTCAATAGAAAAAGCATTTTAAGTGAAAAGAACACTGTCTTAATCAAAACGCTTCAGTTTTCTTTGAATATATGAAATTATACTTGTATTAACAAATCGACACGAAAAACGAATGCATTAATAAAATCAAAAAAACAACCATAAACCACCTAATATATCACCACTTACATTAGAGGTGACTTGAAACAACAATAATGTGTAACGAATTCTCATTAAGAAAAAACGAAACTAACAATGATTAAAATTAAGTTCTGGAGTAATTATAACATAATAAATAAAAAATGTGTATCTTTTTTAAAAATTTAAAAAAATTAGTTTTATTTTCATTTATAAAATTGATTTTTAAAAATATTTCAGTTGAATACAGTACCCTCTCTTAATGAACCATCATTTAAAATGGTCTTTAGTATTACTAGAGTTAAT
>CM068316.1:29269105-29301605 GCA_034766995.1 Acanthacorydalis orientalis
TTTTCTTTAAAATCATAAAAGATTTTCTTTAAAATTTTATTCATAAAAAAAATTCAATAAATGATTATTTTCTTTTTGGTAGTAACTTATATACCTTTCGATGATGAACCATTAACCTCAAAATGTAAATGAACAGATAAATCATTTGTATACTTTGACGATCTGAGTATAATGTAAATGCTATATAAACTAACAACCAAAAATGATCATTAATCCTTTATTGAACATCTTTGATATTTTTTAGTGAATTATGTGGGAAAAAGTAATTCATTTGCAAAAATATATTATCCACAGTGTGAGATATTATTTTGTCTTATACTTTTAATATTAATTTATCATAAAAATAAAAAATTAATATATTTTTTAATCTAAGGTTAAAGAAAATATTTATTATAGATTTATTTGAAACTGAAACAGTGGTTTTATTTTAGTTACATTTAACATACTAGCATATATACATTTTCTTTTATCATATATAAGTGTATTAAATAATATCATAAATGAATAAATCTACTAATCAACAAATGGTTTTTCATTAATCACAACAAGATATAACCAATAATGTTTACATCTAAATTTATATACCCACTCACATACATATGTATTACATATGATATATAATACATATATATATATATATACATGTATATATATATATATATATATATGTATATATATATATATATGTATATATATATATACATGTATATATATATATATATGTATATATATATATATGTATATATATATATATATATATATGTATGTACATATATATATATATATGTATATATATATATATTTGTATATATACAAATATGTGTATATATATATATATATCAAAAAATAAATAATTGTACGTGGCTTTATATCAGAAAATTATTAAGAGTAATATATTTTTTTAAAAAAAATACTTGCAATTAATTCTTGAAAACAGATCATAAACTTAAAAAACTGGAATTTATATCTATTTTACAATCATAAAAAAATTTACACCTTGTGAACACTACATTACTGAATGTTTTAAGAAGGATTAAACTATATATAAAAAAATATATATTCTCTTTTCAACATCAAGAGAATAGGTTATAACGTACATTCCTTGCTTTGGGCTAGGCCGATCTCTGATATGATTTTATCTTGAAGTTTAGGTGCTCTCAGATTGAAAAAAGAATGCTATAAGCGTGAAGCGATTTTTTTTATAGAGTGGAGAAAACAACTACTGCACTCTACTTTTCTACCTTCAGGCGAATTTGTTTTATAACTGTAATCAAACTTTTCCCGGTCAATGGAATTCAATCTAAGTTACTGATTGGAAATTGATTTATTATATATATATATATATATATATATATATATTATACGAACACGATGCAGAGAATTGATGCTAGTAAATTGGTTAATACAGATATAATATAGAATAAAATATAACAAAATTTGTTTTGTTTTTGTTGAAAACTACTCTACAGAGTTAATATTAAACGATTCATAATGAAACATGACTTATTTCAGCAAGTATTGTTATCAATTTATAAAAGATTTTATACAATATCACTCTTTGTTATTCTTTTTAAATTTGACTTATTTTCTAGAAATAACAAATTTAAAACAAACGATACTTAATACAAATTAAAAATTTAGGGAAATAAATTATTGGATATTATTTCAATATTTTTAAGAAATTTTTTTTTCTGGCCAGTTATCTATTATTGCATTTATACTAACGGATAATTTACAATAGTACATATAAATATATACACATAATAAACATATAAATCTATTTAAAATGATTGAAGAAAATTCAAAAGGGTTTTAATATTGTAGATGTTTAATACAGTTTTATGAAGTTTTATTTCCACATGTCCGAAATTTAAGTTAATTAAAGACAAATTATTTATTTTTTGATAAAACATTTATTCACAACGAATACACATACGTATATATATATATATATATATATATATATATATATATATATATATGTACAACCATATATTAGTCGTTTGTAACCAGAGTAACGTAACCAACATAAAGTTAGTATTGATGATATATGCAATGAAAAGTATTTAATAAACCCTTTTTAACGTTAAATTCTTATTTTGTTATTGATTATCAATTTGATATATGTAATTTGATGTGCATAAATGTACATATGTTATAATTTGATGTGTATTTGAATGTATACAAAATTAATCTAATTAATTTCAATGAAACTGATACTGTGTTGGGTCATTTTCGATTTTTCTAAATTCGGTTGTAAAGTTCATAAATATATTTTATGCCATATCAATAAAATAAAATTTTATTCAAATAAATATTTTCTCTTAAATTATCTTCATTTTAGAAAAAATATTAGTATCATCTCGTGTAATTAAATCACAAATATTTTTTATCATTTGAAATAATTGCATTTCTATGATATTATTTCTTTATTATTATAAATAATAATCTTTTAAAAAATAATTTAACTAAACAATAATCCGAAATTTAAATCTTTTAATTCGTGAAATAATAAAAAAACACTTATACATTTGAATTTTTAGAGAAAAAATAGACAAAATCTACATTGATTTTTCGAAGTAGGAAATTTTTTGAAAAAGCATGGTAAAAAATATAGCTGTGTGTATTATAAATAAATATAAATATGTGTATGCCAGAACCACTTTTCAACAATATTGTGAAATGTGGCATAAGTCAATATTGAATAACTTATTTATTATTTGTTATAAGTAATTAATTGTATTTGAATCAATTTCAATAATAAGCATTTTGTTTAATTTTTGAGTTATATCAGTCTGGCTATGAATAACACACACACATATATATATATATATATATATACGTAAACACACACACACATATATATATATATATATATATATATATATATATATATATATATATATATATATATATATATATATATATATAGGAGGATAAGTAAAATAAAAACCTTAATTCCATCATGTATTATAAGTGGATGTGATACAATTATATTACTTTTTAACATACTTCCACTGAGTTTAATGAAAGTCCACCAGTACTTAATTATTGTCTGGCTTTCGTTAGAAAAAAAATATTTTTGTGTCCCGTGCAGTCTCACTCATGCATCACCTAATATAAGAAGCAAAACGGCTTGATAGCGAAAATTGTGATTGCAAATAAGATCTTGATTCACTATCACAAGCCAAAAATTAAAAGAACGACTAATCAGTGACGCCATATCTCTTCACTAAGACAAAATAATATCTTCACCCAGTCATCCACAAGAAAAGTGATGCTGACTCTCTTCTGGGTTGAATAAGACCCAATTCGGAAGGACAGTGTATTCAGCAAGAACACCGTCATCAGTGCCACATATTCTGATGTTCTCAGGAGTCATCTCTAATCAGCAATCAAATCTAAACGAAGAATGACTTCTACGCACAGCACAAGCGACACAGGCGACTTTACTTTGGGTGTCTTTCTCATCCACACTACTTGCGAAATTACGTTTCAAGTAATTACCAACTCATTGGACCATTTAAAAGGCAATGGATGGAAAATATGTCAGGTTGGATGAAGAATTAGAACAAGTGGTGCATAAGATGCACATGCAATCAAAATACTTTTTCTCGAGAGGAATCCAGGTACTAGTTAAGCACTTGTGGATTTATATTAAACGAAATAGAAACTATCTTAATAAAAAGTACAACTGTGTAACATTTCCTTACAATACATGATGAAAAAAAGAATAATTAATGGTTTAATTTGACACATTCTCGTGTATATATATATATATATATATATATGTGTGTATGTATATTATATATATATATATATATATATATATATATATATATATATATGTATACTCGTTTGTGTGTATGCTATTCACATATCACATACATTTCATTATATAAATTAATATAAAGTCTAATGACTAAAAAAAATTATAAAACATGTTTCAAAAATGAAAATGTAATATCTGTTGAGAAATTTATTTATAAAAGTAAATCTTTCTTGAGCGCTGTTCACTTTTATGTAGAAATTTATGTTAAAAAAATTTGTATATTATATCAGTACATTCGAAAACCGACTTAAAATTTTATTAGTTAATTGTATTTACATTTTATAGTTGCAAATTCATTACATAATCCTAATAAGCAATCTGGATTTATTTTCACCCTTTCGCGACTTTCCATTTTATTGTTTTATTTTAGTCAGTTTTGTATATTTATATAAATGTACACGTACAGGTATCAGTTTGATAATATATACCTTATTCAGTATGATAATATATATATATATATATATATATATATATGTATATATATATATATATATATATGTATATATATATATATATAGATATGTATATATATATATATATATATATATATATATATATATATATATGTATATATATATATATATTCGTTAGTGTTTGTTTTTATATCAAAAGCAGAATAAATCAATACTTATATCTACTAAGCAATAATCTTTCGTATTTCTTCATATAAAACGTAGACCAAGTATCTTTCAATATTGTTTTCTGTTTATTTTCATTTGTAAAGAATGTACGAATTGACGACATTGCTTTTTATCCTCAACAAAATATTTTTATGTCTTTTCAATTTTTATGTACC
The DNA here is from genome assembly GCA_034766995.1 of Acanthacorydalis orientalis. Lineage (NCBI taxonomy): Eukaryota > Metazoa > Arthropoda > Insecta > Megaloptera > Corydalidae > Acanthacorydalis > Acanthacorydalis orientalis. The sequence goes on from CM068316.1 coordinate 29,273,734, forward strand.
AAATCATTTCTAATAACATTAAACATTAAACTTCTATAGCAAGAAGCCTTGTCAAGTCATATTCGACATAAAATGTGAAAATTTAAATATTTAAATATGCGACAATAAATTTGTTAAAGTTTAGTTTGAATCAAAGATCTAAATATGATAATATTTTTATTTTCCTTGACAAAATTTGAATTAGCAACTGACCAATTATTCTCAATTCTCTCTTTCTCTCTTTATATATATATATATATATATATTATAGTCAGGACTGTTTGACCAACCAATATTTTAACCTATTTAGTATAATGAGGTTGCTTGAAATTATTTTTCACATTATACTTTCAATACTGAATAAAATAGTATAACTTCACATAAAAAACGGTTTAATATTCGAATTTTTCCCGAAATAGAAACAAAAACATACCTTTTACTTAACATATATATATATATATATATATATATATATATATATACTGTCGAGTCTGTTTTATGCGTATCGTTTTAATGCGGTTTTGAAGTTATGCGGTGCATATCTCATGCAAATTCTGGGTTTCCCCGTTGTATAAACATATATGAGCTATACGTTCTTTAAAAAAAATAAAATTAAATTATTATATTTTCTAAAATTATTATTGTTTAATTTAAAATTTTCTATTTTGGAATTTTTAAATCACGTTATATCTGTTTTCACTGAAATAAGATCACAAAATTTAAATGCTTATTGGCAAGCAGCTTGGCCTGGATGTGTTGCAAACAGTGCTACTATTCAAACATCGATATTGTTAGCTGAAATCATTACTTTGGCACATGAAATTGGTAAACATATGGTTTTGATACCCTTAGCCAGAATGATTTTGATGAATTGCTTGTAGATAATGCCTTAAGTGACGATGGTATTATTGGTATAAATTTATATATAGTCAAAGATCCAGAAAACGATAGTGAATTGGAAGGAAACCCTATCATTATCACCGCAAATATAATTCAAGAAGATCTTCAATCTTGCAATAAGCTGGAAAATTATTATCTTGTTCATGACACAAATTCTAAATGAGCCTTTAAATGCCAACGTGAGCTGAAGAATTGTGTTTCTGGATATCACGAACTGCATAAATAATTAGTCAAATTATGATCATAAAGTAAAATAACTGATTACATTGTCACAGGAAAAAAACAACAGAGAACAAGTGTGAAGTTGACGCTAATTCAATTTGAGAAGAACCATTGTCTTCACTATGCAGATCTGACGAACTGACTATCTCTTTTAGTGATGAGGATGATTTTGCACCAGAGATATTGCCAAACAGTATCAGATAGTGACGATAGTTCTGATGAAAAACTCTAAAAATAAATGTTACTTTTCAATAAAATTAAATGAACAAAGTTTAAAAACAAACTTATTTTAAGTTTTATATCAATTTCATTCAGATTTTCGAAGGAATTTTTTAGATATTCTTATTTTCTTGAATGTTCATAATTTTTTTACGTGATTTTGAGTGTATTTTAACTCATTGCTTTGGTTTTATACGGTTTTAGAGAATTATGAAACGTATCCCTAATTTTTCAACGTAAGTATGTCTTTCTGTACGATTTTTTTATATACGGTTTAGTATGGAACGTCTCTACCGCATAAACAGAAATTTGACTATATATATATATATATATATATATATATATGTATATATATTCATTAATATGTTAATTCAAAACACAATTTGTAAATTTGAATCAATAAGTTTTACTTACATCTCATTATAAAGTTAATCTTCTTTGAAATAACGAAAAAGCGAAGTAAATAAATAACTTCAGAGAAAAAAAATATGCATTTTGTGGTGTAGAGGTTTTTGTTAAAAAATAAACTTGCCGAACGAAAAAGTTCCATTAAAATCGTGCCGTTAATTAAAACGAAATGTATTTTACAGACAGATTTCCCGGGGCTTCGTTGACAACGATGAGAGAAAAAAATACACACGGCTCGTTCGCTTAATCGTGGTATTTGGATGAGCTCGTTCGCCGGTTGCAAACTCGTTAGCGTACTTCACAATTGCTTTATTTAAATAATATTCAGTTTCGTCAACAACACGTTTAAACTTATGATTCTGCAAAAATTTATTGTATTTCAACATTTATAGCATAGATTGATCTGTGGATGTTTTGATTGGTGTACCTTGAAATATAATCGATTTCTTAGAATACGTATATATATATATATATATATATACATAGATATGCAGTAAAATTTTTAGAGATTTACATTACTGTGTACAATTCTTACACTTTTTTTCGAGTATAATTTTATGACTAAAAATTTTGTCAAGAATTAATTGAATATTTATGTGATTTTATGTCATATTTAATTTATATTGTTATTAAAATTATTAAGGAATTTTACTTTAATTAATAACAAAAGGTTTTTATAATTGTTTATCAACATTCAGTTTTACAATTATTAGTTCGTTTACATGACAGTTCGAAAGTTTAAATTAAAATTCTTTCAATTATAAGCACACTCTAGTCCACTTACTGTGATATCCAATGGTTATCATTTCGTGTTTTGATAATACCTATAAAAAGATTGATATCAATACTAAATAGTTGTATACTTTTTAAAATAGTAGTCAATATATGGAATGAACAAAAAAATATATACAAAATTATCTGAAACAAAATACTGAGAAAACTGATTGACCCAGTCTAAAAAATTTAGTCAGCACATAAATTAATTTTACATTGATAAGTGACAAATGTTTTTTTTAGTATGTTTTAATCGATTTAAGAAAACAGTGATTATTCAGTAATATTTACAGACGAAAAAATCTTCAAATTTCATGACATATCCAACGATTTCTGTTCTAATAACAATAATTAGGGATATTCAATTAATATTTTAGAGTAAAAACAACGCAGAGATTCAAATTAAAATTTAGATTCAAGCGATTAACAGATAAATGTAGAGAAACGGATGGAAACACACATAGCAAAGCAACATTCCATGTGGTTGTTATTTCAGATCACTGTTCTTGGCTATCTACAACATAGTTTGTTTTGTAAGTCTGATGTAAATTTTAATCAGTTATTTATAGAAATATATACAATTTAGGTACTATGCTATGATTGTGACTAGTGAAATTTTGAATTCGATACACAAAATCAAATATTATTACTTATTTATTATTACAAAAATTGCATATACGAGGGTAGGGTAAAAATTTCAGGACCTAATTAAAAAACAACATTTTTTTGGATCGAGCTTCATTTATTTCTACATTATAATTTTCATTTAGCTCGATACACTTTCCCAAAGATGTTCTAAAGCGGTTATGCTAGACTGATAGGCCGATTCATCAAGGTTTTCAAAATATCCAGTTACATAGTCGCTGACTTCATTATCGTGAGCAAATATTTTTCCACCGAGCTACTTTTTTGGGATTAGGAAAGAGATATAATTCGCTGGGGCTAAATCTGGCGAGTATGGTGGGTGGGCATGTAATTCGAACCTTAAATCATTGATTTTAGCCATCGTAATAAGTGATGTGTGGGCTGGTGCATTGTCACGATGAAACAATACCTTCTTTTTCACCAAAGGTGGCCGTTTTTTCTTGATTTCATCGTTCAAATGCTGCAATAAGTTCTCTTAATACTCGCTATTAATTCTTTTTCCTTTTTCAAGGTAGTCAATGAAAAGTATTTTAGCAAAAAAACATTCCATAACCTTATCAACCGATGGAATTTTCTTTGCCTTCTTTGGAGTTGGTTCGGCTTGTTTTGACTGTTGTTTTGTCTCAGAAGTGTAGTGGTGGACTCAAGTCTTATCAAAGGCTATGTATCGACGCAAAAATTCGGTTACACTGCGCTTATATATTGCGAAACAATCGGTTGAATCGTCCTTTCGATATTATTTTTGGTCAGATCTGAGCAAACGCAGCACCCATCTAGCGCACAACTTTGTCATACCTAAATGTTCTTGTAAGATATTGTGCACACGTTCCGTAGATATGATAAAAGTCATTTCTGTCTCACTCACTTTCGCTTTACGGTCTTCCAAAACGATTTTGTGGATTATTTCGATCAATTATAGCATAGTTACTTCAATGGGACGTCTACTAAGCGGTTCACTTCTTCACTCGTCCGACCCGTATTAAGTTCAGCAACCTAGTAATTAACCGTTTTTTCGATGGAAAGGAGTCCGCTAACGTTTAATCCAGCACCATTTTTGTATCAATTGCACTTAAGCCTTTCCGAAAAAATATTTAGTCACAGCACGAATTTCTACTTTTACCCATTTTTAAAAACAATGCTTGAGGCGTGCCTTTCGGTGTGCTGTCAAATCAATACTAAAAAACGTATTGACTTGAAGCTTCGAACATAACCATATGAAAAATAAAATCACAAAACACCATCAAAATATTGAACATAGTGGCCTCACCTATATGTGAGGCCCGGAACCTTTCACTCTACCCTCGTATTTATCTTTATTTTCATAGAGAAAATTGACAAAATCTATATGAATTTTCGTAGTCGGAAAGTTTTTGAAAAAATCATGGCGACAAAATATAAAGATCTGTGTGCCAGAACCACTTTTTAAACAATATTGTGAAATGTATTGGAGAAATGTGATATAAGTCAATATAGAATAATTAATTGTATAGAAGCCAATTTCAATAAGAATTATTTTTTAATTTATGAGTTGAATCACTCTGGCTACAAAAGATATATATATATATATCTATATCTATATATATATATATATATATATATATATATATATACATACATATATATATATATATATATATATATATATACATGTCTATGTATATCTATGAAGAGACGAATAAAATCAAAACTTCAATTATTTTTTTTCATCGTATATTCTTCATCAATTTTTTAACATAATCTTCATTGCGTTTAATGTAAGTCCTCAAATACCTAAGTAATAAATGTCTGCGTTCCTTTAGAAAAAATGTATTTAGGTGCTGTGCGTAATTAAAAATTTTGTAAATAGCGTGGAAATATAACATAAAATACAATACTTTTTAGTGATTAATTATTCAATTAATAAAAATTATGACTTTACCTTGACAAAAAAAATAAGTTCTACATTTCATATAGGTGTACAGTTTAGAGTTTACAAACATAAAGTCCTTACAAACAAAAATAATGTGATTTATCGTGCTATTTTCTGATAGAAGTTAATTAACAACTCACTTGAACCCAAATCTGGAAATGAATAGAAGCCTTTTCAAATTTAAACCTATACTTATATTGAATAAATTGGAATTTACGTGCACTAAATATAATCATGTAAAAAAACAATAACACTTTGTCGAATCAATGTCAACTTTATTATCGATTCTATGCTCTTTAAATGTTGATAGGAAATGAATAATTTTTCATTATTTTTTAACAAACATAAGCAATTTAATAAAAATGAACGATAGGTTTTTTACAATATCCTTAATTATGTAATTAAATTATATCTGACTAGAACTTAAAGAAAATGTATCTTGATAATCGAAAAAATAATATTAAAACTGCTATACAAAATTTAAAAAAAAATTAACTGTTTTTATTGATAAGTTTTAGAAACTAAACTTTAATTATGTAGTAAATGTTTTCCATTTAAAAATTATATTTCAATATATATATATATATATATTAAGTGTAAAAATTAATTCAGTGCCGTTAGATTGAATCATTCAATACTCAATCTTAAATTAAAATATTTTCTCGTGGTTTTAAGGTTTTGAAGTGACAAACTTAAGACTTAAAAACATTATAGATCTTGGCCAACCAGCATAACCTCACAAAACAGTATTGAATACGATGTTGTTCAAAAATCATCCTATTAGGTATTACATGCTTCTCACATTCTAGTTGAAAAAAAGCTAATCAAAAACGCTATCAAAGCCGTGAGAATGATTTGTCCAGCTTTGGGCGAAGATGTTGCGACTTATAAAACATGCAAAAAATGCTAAAATAATAGAAGAGGTCCAAAAATGCATTAAAACTTTGTTGACTCAAAGCTGCCTTTTTTTCGACAAACGATTTGTCAGTTAACCGACAGGTGGAACAAAGTTATGCAAATTAATGAGGGATATTTTGAGAACTAAAATGTATTCCATTTTTCTGTAAAAATTAATTTTGTATAAAAAAGCATATAATAAATTAATACATGTTATATATATATATATAATAAATCCTCGTTATTTAGATATGCAGAAGTAAAAAATTGACTAAATTAATTATTATTTAGTAAATATATAGATTCTAAATATTAAAAATAAATTTTAAAATTTAAATAGGTCTTGTTAATATGGTTATCGTTTACAACCATGAATTTTAAGAGAGTTAACACAGATTCCAAATATATTCAATAGTTAAGATTAAATAAGTTCTGTTTATGAAGTTACAAAGACAAAAATTTACATTTTTCTAGTAATATAGGTAATTTAGACTTAAGAATGACTTTCTAGAACGTATGTAGATGATATATAGGAGCCATCATGTGGTGTGATACCTAAATCTCTCAAATTTTCTTCAAAATTTCTTTTTGCTTATTACATTTTGAGGTGTATATAATCTACATATTATTCTTTTAAGTCTATTTGATAGAGACTTACATATATATGAATATCGATGTCAATGATTTTTTAACCCTTTTGCTGCTGTAGGAGCTTTTAGGTACTCAATTGTCATCGAGATGATGCTGTTGACGCCTAAAGGCATGCCGTTTATAGAGTCAGTCACGGTTGATTGTCTATAGTGTGCCACACACACTCTGGATTTGATTTTGCCACAGCGAAATTGTTAAATAGCGAAAAGGTAATCATTAAGACATATTTTTAGAGTTTTCAATTATCTATATTGATACATTACAAAAACATAAACTGTAAATAATATGTTTAGTTATGCAAAAATAAGATGTTTTTTTCTATTTGTATTACTGCAAAATTACTTCACGTTACTTATTAAATAAGAAATATTAAGAGATTTTGCATATAAGCATTTTTTTATAATCGGCAATAAATTTTTAGTTTGTAATTAAAAGGAAAATAAAAATTCTATTTTCACGTGAAAAATATGTTGTAAATTTTCCATATATGGTTGAAAATTCAAAATAAACCATATATTCGAAGGTCATTAAATTAAATTTTTATTATAGGTATATTTCGAATTAATCGTATTAAAAAAGGAGCAAAAACCAGCGAAGTCCGTCGTAAACTGGTCATTGCTTCGCAATTATTCACTATATATGAAAATAATAGGTTTTTAATATATATATATATATATACAGAATATTTATCTCTACAGAATTTAATACACTAAAATTTCTATATACCTTGTTTTCTTTTCTTTCATTATGATTAAAAATTAATTTTAAAATAATTCTAGCAAGCATATATCAATATAGTTTAATAAATTTAATCAAAAAATACTCTTATGGTAAAGTGTGTGACATAATGAGGTCAAACTGACTTCAAAGTTTATCTGCGTTATAACTAATTAGCATGGAAAATTTTCATATCGTGTCAGTTACTTGTAGAGATCACCTCTGAGATTACGTAAACGAACAAGGTGATGATAGATCTATGCTTTTATGGTCATCTGTGTAATTAATCAAGCGTAATATCATCCTTCATCATATTTAAAAAAAATTAATATTTATATTTTTTATTCTTGAAAGTGTAGTTTCTTATTATCTTATATTTTTAAGAAAATATACAAAACGATTTTATTCTAATTAAAAAACATATTAATTTTCATTTATTTTGTCTTAAATATTATCAAATTTAGCTGTAATTTTTAATTGTTTTAAAACAATATTTCTTAAATTTATGGTTTTAATTCAGTAATTTTCAATAAAACCAATTTAAAAGGAAAATAATCTACAGGTTAAAAGAAGAACTCGGTTAACTTCACTTAAGTTTTAAATCTCGAAAGTAAGGTCTTTATTCTTCTAATATATCTTAAATATTGCTCATGTTCACTTATAATAAAAGTGAATTTTGTATTGCACAAAATTATTTTTTTTAATTTTTGTATACTTTTTACTTGTTTTGAAATAAATTTTATAAGATAGCATTTTTGCTTTCATCTTATTAATTATTAAGCATTATATAATTTTTTTGACATGTTTATAAAAGTATTCTTATTTATATACTCAGTATATAAAATACAGTGATAAATTTTTGAATAAAAAAAATTGAGAGACAAACTCTTTGTACTTTTATTTTTGTGAATGGTGTATTTTAAATTACCTATCGTTCGAATTATAGAGCTTTTACATTATGGGATCACTGATTTAGTTATTCATTTAATTATTCAGTTTATTTTTCAGACGAAAATTCTTCTCAAACAATTTAAAGTAGTAAACCAAATTAATTAATTTATCATAACATAACGTGTGAATAGTCTAAGAAGAAAATTTGAAAAGTTAATGAATAATGTATGATTCAATAACATTTATTTTTAATGCTATCGATTCCTAAACCGACATTGGAAGAGCGAGCATTTTAAAATTTCAAAGTATTTTCCACATGTGGTTTGATGTTTGAATAGTATGATTGTGTACTATTAATTTTTCAGTAGATAAAAATAAATAACAGTATCCACATAAAATCCGATTCGAGGAAAAAAAAACAAAATCCAGTTAAAAGAACCAAAAATGTACGAATATAATTTACAAAATATATTTAAATTTATGTCCTAAACTGTATTATATTGGTTTTATTGATTTAAAAACACACGTACAGTTTTTAAACTTCATCCCATTTTCTAGATATATTATTTTATTATATTACAACAAAATTGTGGGAAAAAACGCTCAAATATTTTTTTACAATTCGTAATATATGTTCTTTATTGGTCCAAAAATTCCCTTTCTTTTTGATTAGTAAATTATTTATGCCCAGTCAGATCTTATTATAATCTAGAAACGTCTATTAACGCCTATTATAATTTTTGTTTATATGCGGCATATCCTACTCAAATATAATTTGCGATATAATATACTACTCAAATAGCATTAGCTCAAAATGTTACATATGTCATTTTCTGTTGCCAAGTGATTTTTATAAATATTTATTTTATTAAATATATTATTTTAAATTAAGAGTTGATTAATATCGTTTCTAAAATAAAAAAATAACACAATCGATTTCAAATTTATTTAAGTTATATAACAGATTATATTAAATTAATTTTTATATACTAGGTCGAGAATGTTACAGAATAAACATGAATTTTATAATGAAAATATATGTTTTACTTTTTAAGTGTACTTGCATTCTATTTTTAATATTTCCTATATACTTTAAAGAATACAACACATACATACATACACACATATATAGATACATACATACATACATATATATATATATATATATATATACATATTATATACATATATATATATATATATATATATATATATATAATTACTTGCATTATAAAAAACATTAATTAATATATTTTTTTAAATTAAAAAAAAATACAATGAACGTTTTTTAGAGTACTTTTTTTTATGAAATGAAAAAAGCGTTGACGGTGTGTAAGTAATGCATTCAGATATGAACATCAATGGAAAAAACATGAAATAACCAATAACAGTTTCTGTTTTTAACGGTATGCTGAAAAAATATCCATTTTCAAAGAATGTATACCGTAACCGCACACATTTTTACATTACTTTCGAGTAATTTGTCGCACGGATAACGTTGCCATTCCGCATCGGATCCTTCACTTTCACAAGTCTCTGCTTTTATGGACTGTATATCCTACTACTAAATACGACCACCAGCCCTGAGGCTCTCTCACAACTACCCCACAATGAGAAAACGAGAAGATAGTACATTCTACAGCACATTTATTATAGTCAGTTCCATGTAAATATTTTATTCTTGCAATCGTTTGCGTTTAAGTGAGCATTTGAATGCCAAAGTATGCAGAACACTTTTTTTTTATGAAGAGAATAATTAATGATTCACTTTCTCTTTCTTATTATCTCTCTCTCTCTCTCTCTCTATATATATATATATATATATATATATGTATAATATATATACACACACATATATATATATATATATATATATATATATATATATATATGTAGGGACAAAAAGGTACATAGAGAAAGTAAAACTTATAATTATTTATTGTGTCACATACGTACGCACATTCCTCTTATTTCTATAAATATTGTTGTGTAAATGAATTTTAAATAAATTTATTTTATTTTAAAAAATTAGAAAACTTAATATAATTCATTTCAAAATTTTACAATATAAATTATATCCTTTAAATGAATATTACAAATTGAAAATAAAAATTTACCTTTATGTCAATTATTATTCAAATTATTATGATATACATTTAATCATTTACATATTGGTTAATAATTTAAAATACAAATAAAATAACAAATTTTATTTTCCATCAGTGTAACATAATATATATATATATATATATATATATATATATATATATATATATATATATATATGTATATGTGTGTGTGTGTGTGGGTGGGTGTGTGTGTATTAATAGTAATTTAATACAAAATCTCTACACGTTTTTCGTTCAATTTTTTATTCAATTTTTTGTTCAATGTTTTACACAATATTTTGTCCACTTTTTGAAATTTTACGAAACAATTTTATATATACATATAAATATATTATGAGAAAATTATTCACATTTCTTTTTATTCACCTACATACATACACACAAAAACACATATATATATATATACACACATATATATCAACATACAATTTAGGTTTCTACGTGTGTTAAAAGAAGGCGCAGAGTTTAAGAGAAGTCATTTTATTTTCTGTTTAGTATCTTAGTTCAATTCAATACTAAAATACAATGGAATTGAAATACTAAATTGAGGATTACATGTTTTTTTTTTAATTTTTGCGCTTTCTTTAATACTTTCATGTGTAAGCCTAAGTTGAATCACTTTATGCCAGTGATGTGCCACTCGCTTACACTTCGAATATTTTTCTCTGGCTAGTGAATATAAATTTCGCCAGGTGACACTACCAATAAGTTATATCTCGAACCTCTCTCTCATTTCTCTGTTCACTCTTGTCGCACTTATTCTTTATGTATGCATTGAAGCTAACTTAAATCTGTAATCGTAGGCGAAATGTTTGTAAATTTTGTTTAATACAGAACTGTCTCGAAATTTTGCTTTACGTGAAATTATTTTCCATTCTGTACATTAGTAACAAATCAAATTTGTATACTGTTTTTATTTTATATATAAACACAATTTATTGATTCAACGCAATAACGCATTAATTTTGTTCATTTTCCTATGTAATCAAGTAAAATTGAATTGAATTTTTAATTTATAAAAATCCGGAAAATATGGAGTCGGTAAGGTAGATTCTACACATTTCTGCAGATTCGTCTTAATTAGGTCACCTATTCCTATATTTCCCGCAATATACTTTATTTCAAATTATTTGGGTAAAATGGGAAAAAAGAATTTTTAAAACTTGCGCTCAGAAGTACCAACATACTACTAGCGCCACTACATCAATAGTTTGCATAGTTGTCCGACCGCGAAGCGAGTAATATAGGCCTGCTCTATATATACATTCGTACTGCGATGTCCTAAAAAGAGTGTTTCTTAAATGTGTTAACATATTTTGAAATACAGAAAACACAAAAATTAATGTTAAATTCCTAAGGTTTGTAAGATTAAATTCGAGAGATACAGGATATTTTACATTTTTCTTGAAGTATAAATGAATTTATTTTCAAATTTTACAATGAAATAATTATTACTTTACTTTGTAGGAGAAAGTATCAATGAAATTATTCAGAGCATTAAATTAGTTTATAATAACGATCAAAATTTTCTTCGAAAATATAAGTTCCAAGTCAACGTTTAAGAGTTTCAAAGTCTTTGCCAGAATTATTACATCTATTATAATACATTTGTACATTTTTTCTTTCATTTTAATTCATAAGTACATGTAAAGATACATAAATATATATATAAATATGTATATATATACATACATATATATATATATATATATATATACATATATATATATATGTATACTGTGTAATTAATGTAAATAATTCTATTTTCATTTATGTATTTAAATAAAAAAAATGAATATTCGTACATTGGTTATCTAAATTTAGTTAATAAGACAACTGTAGTCCTGCATGGATCAAAAATATTTTATTTAGTTAAAACACGTAATTGTAAATATATTTAACCCTTAATGAATAATATTCGTTTGTCACAATACATAAACTCCTCTTATAATATAAATACAATTTTAGTTTCTTATTTTTCCTTTATAATTACATAAACGCTAGAAAACAACGTTTAAAATAACGGAAATTAATTTATTTAAATTATTTACATTTCTCTAAATTTAAGTTATTTAACAAAGGTGGGTAAATTACTTATAATTTTGTTCTTTAAAATTATATATATATATATATATATATATATATATATATATATATATATATATATATATATATATATATATATATATATATGTATGTATGTATGTGGTTGTGTATCTATCCATATTGTATAAATCAATGTCACGTTCAGATTTTTGAAGGATACAGAGTATTAAAAGTGTACAACTGAATACTGAGAGAAGTGAGAGAAGTCAATCACTTCGTATTGACGTTAGCGTGCGTGTCTAAGATACGAATTTCTTAATACGATCTGATTCCGGAAACGAAAGTGGTAAGGCTGCGGAAAAAATACTGACTGGATGAAATGTGCACGCAGAATAGTCGTTTTATTTGTTTGTCGCAAAAAATTGTGCTGACATATCATTGTTGATACGTTGAAAATGTTACATTATGCAATATGTTTGAGAAAGGAATAGAGAGAAACAAATAGTGATCAAAAATATTTTAATTGTTTAATTATTTCAATGTAGCCTTATTACAAATTAAATCTATGTGAACATTTATATGTGAAAACTGTTAAAATTTTCATTTAGGTATATATTATTAATTTGATTTGATAATTAATTTTTATTTTAATTTTTTAAAAAATTCAATATTATTACAAAGTTAATTGTTTAGTGGGAGTTTAAACAAACCTAGAATAAAAAATACATGTAAATGGATAATGAACGTCATACATTAACATTTTCTGAATAGTCATTATCATTATCTTCAATCATACATAATTTAGTGACAAAAAAAGTATCCTTTAATTTCTACCAATTTAGTAGACTCCACTGTCTTTTTCGCATATTTATATATTTATTCCCAATCAACAAGTCATTTATTTTTACTCTTCTGGAAATATATCCGCTCATTATGATTTTAAATTCTCTACTTTTTGGCTTTTTACTTCTGTTTATTGTCAGTCATATATATGTTATACATATGTTATTCGTATTTTTTCTTATTTTTTATTCTATTTTTATTTAATCCTGTTATTCCTCCAAACTCTTTTTTTCTTCTCTATGTTATATAAATTTTCTTTGAACAATGACGTTCTTCAATTATTCATATTGCTATGAGTGTTTGGTTCATTATATAGAGACACCTTCTGACAGTTTTCATTTAATTTTTTGCATCTTTTTAACTCTTTCCAATTTTTTATGTAGATTATAGCATTCTCAACAGCATCGAGAGTAGCTGGATTAGCTTTTCATACAATATTTTATTTTTATTTCCTTTTTTTATCATTTGAGCAATTTAAACTTTTTTTATGATATGTGGAAAACTTCATCATATCTAGAGTTCAATAAATATGATATTTATGTCATAATTTTGTATAGATGTAACACAATGGAGTTAAAATCGTTATTTAAATTCTACTTGTTCTTTTGCTTACGTGAAATTCAGTTAAGTTTGTAGTCATTTTAATATTTATTTTGTAGTAATTGCATTTTCTCGAGAGTGAGAAAATCGGACGACATTTTTTTAAATCTTTTATCCTTCCTTGTGTAAAAGAATTACAGCACTTTCTGTTCACCTGGCACAATAATTTTTCCATACGTGACTTGAATATCCTGAAACTTCTACAGTGTGTTTCATTTGTCTTTGTGTTAACTAATCAGAAAAAGACAGATACTGCAATACCACTTAACTGAAATAAAATCAGATTCATCCATATTGATTGTGTTCATCCGTCTTTATTTTTAACGCTATGCATTTCTTTCTACTTCTGTCTAACCTCACTATTGATAACTTATATTCTAATTAGTTTATAAGGACAAAAAATGCTCATTAGCCAACTGTCTTTGTCTTAAATTTGTAATATTCGATATAAACTCCGTAATATAATACAGAAAAATAAAATGCTAAGCATTAATACTCAATTATTTCTTAATCACTTTCATTTTTTTATATCTGCATCGTATGTTAATCTAACTATATCTATAGAATAACTTATTCCTTAAATTACTTTATTCTTTGTCGCATTTGCATATTCATTTATAAAATTGGACGTAAACTCTTTTATTTTCTGAGTTATTGATGATTTTGAAGCTCAAACTGCTATATTCTAAGCTCATTACAATACTCTTGTAATTATTTTACTATAACATTTTGTTCTATTTTCAATGTTTTTATTTAACAAAAATAACTTATGATGTATTTATTAATAATTCTTGAAATATTTTTGAATATTCTTATTTTCACAACATTTTTTTTTGTTAACCATTAAAACAAATATACAATTTTAAATTAAATTACGAAAAAAACGTTAATAGAATTCAATACTAGAAAACTAAACTATATATATATATAGAAGTGTAAGTTAATTTCCAGAATTCAATTTTCGAATTCTCTTAAGACTGAATATTTATTTTTATGTCTTATAGAAGATGTCATAATAATAAATTCTTACCTTAATGCATAAGAGCTTTGCGAGTGCAAAAAGATTAAAATACCTTTAAAACATTATAACAACGATTTTATTATGATAACAAAAAAATGAAGAAATATTTTTACACAAAACAGTGAATTTTAAACATTTTATGAAATTTACATTACTCAGATGATAATAACAACATAGTTTAGAAACAATTTAGACATTTACAAAGTTTTGACAATACTAAACAAAAAATATTTTATATGACGTCTATCAGTTACTTTAGCACTCTATTTAAGAAAACAATTAATATTATATTTACAATACTAGAAAAATAATATATACATAGTTCAAGTAGTTTGCTTTTTTCTTTGTTAGCAAAATTACAGGTACATTGATCTCATTTGTTTGTAAAACAGAATTGTAACACTCAGAATTTTGGATAGATTTCTTAGCAGATATATTAAGTAATACAATAGTTAATATAATATTTCTACTTCTATCCAATATATATATATATATATATATATATATATATACATATATATATATATATATATATATGGCGCTAATGACCTTAGCTGACGAAGCACCCTAAAACGCCAATAACCAACCAACCAACCTATATATATATATATATATATATATATATATATATATATATATATATATAAACATCTATCCCAAAAAGTGTCCATACATTTTTATACATAGTTAGGTCTGAAAATGAACGGATTTATTTTTAAATTAAATATACTTTGTCAATTTATTTAAAATATGACGCTATGTTCAACATATCTAGAGAATTAAATGAATTTATAACAATTGGTCCAAATATTTTCTTCTTAAAAAATATAAAATGTATAAACATAACACAAATTGACCGAAAATAAACATTATATTCATTATTCTATTCATATTTAAGAAAGTCACATATGCACTCATATTTATATTTACATAATTTATTGTACTTGTATATATATATATATATATATATATATATATATATGAGAGAGAGAATGAAAGGAAAATGTTACTTCTAGCAGCTATAAATAAATTGAAAAATGTAAATATACATATTTGATAAAAAATCTGTATTTATTTAATTGGCGACTGAAAACTTTCTTATTGAAATTCATAGAATGAAAAAAAATAATAAAATCTAAATAATTAAACACGCTTTTTGAATTTTTTTCTTATAAATTTAATGTTTCAAAAATATTATTTTACTATTAATTTATGCAAAGTTAAAAGAGACGTTTAACTTTTTAATTATCAACTGATCGTTCAAATCCTATCTAATAAAATGAAAATGAATTTATGTACAAAGACGTATCGAGCACAGTTCACGCTCATTTGAACTGTGTTCATGTATCCAGAAATAACTTGATACACAACGGACTTGACAGCGCACTAGTTCGCGTCACACTTTAATAAGATTGTGGGGAAATATGCTCAACTGCCAACAAGCACAAAATATGTTTGAGAATTCCTGTCAATTAAAGCATTCAGTTTAATATTGAATTTTGTTATATATATATATATATAAATATTTATATATATATATATATATATATATATATATATATATGCAAATATATATATATATATATATATATATAAATATATATATATATATATATATATATGAATATATATATATATATAAATATGAATATATATAAATATATATATATATATATATATATATATATATATATATATATATAAATATTTATATATATATATATATATATATATATATATATATATATGTGTGTGTGTGTGTGTGTGTGTGTGCATGTATGAGAATAAAATAGAGAAAAAAATTGTCTGAAATTCATTATCGCAAAAAATAATATTCCTAAACATGGATTTTTTTAAATGCACACACCTATATATACATATATATATATATATTAAAAATGTATATATATATATATATATATATATATATATATATATATATATATATATATATATATATATAATATGTGTATTTGTTTGTGCAGTTTATACTTAAAACCCATGTGTAAACATTTTTTTATTTTGTTTTCCTTTGTTCTAAAATGAAATTTTAAACATTATTTAAAAAGTATCAATAACACAATTAAGATACAAATAAATTTTGTTTGAAACAAAATTGTACATATATATATATATATATATATATATATATATATATATATATTCAAAGAATATGAAAATATTCTGAACGATATTTAAAAAATATATATAATATTTTTATTTGGCAACCTAATTCTCTTGCTTGTACGAGTATAAAATGTGTTTTAATGTAAACATTTTGAAACAAATTTAGTTAATATGAACATACATACATACATACATATATATATATGTATATATATATATATATATGTGTGTGTGTATGTCTGTATGTGTGTGCATATGTGTGTGTGTGTGAGATAATGTCTCTGTATGTGTGCGTGTGTGTGTATGCATCTAAAATTTAAATGTTTGACGCATTTTATATTTTATTAGATATGTTAGCTGACTTAACGACATAATATTTTAAACATTATATATATAGAGTAAATAAGATTGATAGTAAAATTCATAATTTTGGATTCAATAGTCTACAATACATTACATATATATATATGTATGTTTATATAAATAAACATATATATATATATATATATATATATATATATATATATATATATATTAAAATATAAGTAATTACTATAATAAAAAATATCATTCCCCTGTTGTTGCCTTTTTTATTTTATAATAATACAAATTCTAAAAAAATGTTTAAAAGGGTGATATTCACGTACATTCTTGATACTAATGTATCAACAAAGTGTAAAAACTGGCAGATTGCGTTCTTTATTAAGATGAAAAGCCAACGATTCATGCATAACGCATGAAGAAAATACAATTTGAAATACGATAGATACATTTGCATGTTTTATTTTTTCCATGATATATACGACAGAAAAATTCGAAATTCAGTTTTTCCTTTCAAATATTCTACGTTTCACCATTTTCGTGATTTATTGAGATTACTTGTATTTGTTTACATTTTCGATTTCTATTAAATTTCACACAATATCAAATATTTGCAAATCAGTATTGAATACTTAATCAGTGGCTAGAAAATGTTAAATTTACTATATATATATATATATATATATATATATATATATATATATATATATATATATATATATATATATATATTAATATATATATATTCCTATGCAAAAATGTAACATGATATATAACATAAATCATATAGCTCTATTATCGTATATTAATCAATATAATACAAAGCACGATGTTTACTTCAATCATTGTCTGAATAAAACAATATTTATTTCTGAACTAATTTGCACTAAAAGTGCAAGCCATTGCTAAAAAGCGGTGTACAGTCACTCATAATTATACCAATGATATGCAACTCATTAAATAATTATACAACTCATAAATTTATATTTTGTGATATTGTATTAAAATAAAAAAGTGTATAATGTAAATGTTTGAATAATTTATTTATATTTCCATAAACTCATATCCATTATTAATACATTTTTCATAACGTGAAAGTAATTGTTTCATTCTATCAGTAAATAAATCTGGTGCTTGTTCCATAAGACATCTCTTCAAGGTAGTCTTAAATTGATCATCAGAATGAAAATGCCTTTCTTTGAACTCACAGTTGCGTTCACTACTACGAATTAATGGAAGTTAATTGGTATCAGATTTGGATTATAAGAAGAATAAAAGAGAACATCACATTATTCCGTTTGATGGTTTCCTAGATGATTTGTAAAATGTGTGGTCTTGCATTCCATGGTGAGTGATGAATGACATATTGTTCCATTTTTATGGCACATTGAGTGTACATAAAAGTTACAGTCACCAGTCTATGATCTTAGATTCATGAAGTTTTCCATATAAAAGCTTGTTTTGGAGTTAACTGTATGACATCAATAGAAAATTAACGAACCGAAAACTCTAGACGTGATAAAGGGTTATAGGCTCATATCTACCCAAAATAACCACAAACACGATAACGTTCTCAATTGCTCAACGTTTCAATATACTGTTTACAATTGATTTTCTGAGCGCGCTGATACAATGTTGACACAGCTGCATATTTACAATCAGTGTAGTATACGCTTTCCCTAGACTGGCATATTCGTAATAAACAGCTATTATTCAAGAAAAAATGCACATGCGTAAAATGTATTATCCTCTCTCTTGCAAAAGTCTTTGTGCATAAAACTAACCAACCGCCGTTCGTATTGAACATAAAAAAAAAAAAAACAAAAATTATATATAAATAAAATTGGAGTTATTTTTAATATTTTCATCAAAAATAACAAACATAAATTTAAAAAATATTTGGTTGGTAGGAAAATAATTGCGATTTTTGTTTTATGATATCTAACCTTAATTTTTTTCAATGAAAGTGTTTTTTCATCGTGTTATTTTAAATTATATTATTCGGTCTGTATTTTAGTAATATCGACTTTGATTTTGTAATTAATTTTATTTAAAATTGGGCTGTTAAATTAATGTTGGAAGAAAGCAAATAAGAGCATTTTTGTATGAGTTCAAAACGAATGGTAAAGTAGCAGAAATTGCTCATCAACTAAACGATGCTTTTAGTGTGGGTACTATAAAGGAACAAGGTGCAATGGTGGCTCCAAAAATTTCGTGGTGGAGACGAGTGCCTTGAAGATGAAGAAGATCGTGGGCGTCTGTTCTTCAGTTCATAACGACCAACTGAAGACGTTAGTTGAATCTGAACCACGCACAACAATTCGAGAGTTTGCACAAAAGTTAAACGATAGTCATCCAATAGTTGTGAACCACTTAAATTAAAATTTGTATAGAAATTTGAAGCAATTATTTTTCCACCATCCTAATATGAATAATTTACGATATATTTTTTTTTGTGAACTTACATTATAACTTATTTGAAACACAAGTTTCACCAAATTGTTTATATTTTTTAATGTTTGTAACGTATATACCTATTTCTATTCTTATCCATTTCTTGAAATATTTAATTAAAAAATCAATTGTTTTTTACTTGATTCAGATCGAAATATTATATTAAATTTAAAAAAAATGTTCTATTTAATTCAGATTGATTTTTCACTTATTTACAATCACTAATATATGAATATTATTATCAATTTATTAATTATATATTTCCATCACCTGTTTTGGATTATTGTCAGAAAAAAACTAAAGCACATTTTTTCCTATTATATAGTATATAGTTATTATAAAGTACTTTTATACAAACATTATTTATTAATCAATATCATGTCATATATTGAAAACAATTCGTTTTAAAAAATTACAATTTTTCCATTTAACAAATACTATTTAAAAGAAGTGTAATACTTACAAACACAGTACATTTAGAACTGTTTCTATTTGACATTTTTAAGATATATAGTGAATCACATTCAATTTAAGAAATATTAACTATTTATTTATAATTGTGTAAACGTTTTAAAATTATAGTTTTTAATACGGGATGTAACCGAATCAATCGGAACAGAAATATTTTTATGATGAAGAAAGAACGATTTTTTCTAATTATGATCAATATATATATATATATATATATATATATAGAGAGAGAGAGAGAGAGAGAGAGAAAGATAAAGAGGGACAACAAAGTGCATACAAAATATTACCTTCCACTATATAAATTATTAAATAAGGATAAAGTACTATTTCATTGATATTATTACCATATCGTGCATATTCAATCGAAAAGTTAAGTTTATGCATGTGAAAATAGTGTTAAATTACGTTTTGTATAGTGTCTCTGTCAACTTTTGTCAATTTATCTTATTCTGCTTTCCTAAATTAATATAATGGTTCAAAATATTAAAATATTCTTTTCCGATATTAATATATTGTTTAATCTCTTGAAAACTTAACTAAAATAGATATATGGGTTTTTTGATTTATGATTTCTAAGGTATCTTCAATTTCTATCATTGTTTAGATATGATTCTCTGCGTAGCGAATCAAAATGATGATATCGCATGTGCGTACAATACGGATGTAATAACTGCTCAATGTCAAAACCAGTTGCACGTTAATTTCCGCCTCAGGCTCTCGACTGACAGTCGTTCTCCGATGTCTCCCGATAGAGTATGAGAATATTACCACAAAATATCCTGTCATTGGTTAAAAAATAAATGATAATTACAATTATGAAATAGCAATTATGTTGAAAAATAGTCATACAAATCATATTATTATTTCTTGTACCAGGAAAAGTACACAAATATCAATTAAGATACAATATTGCAACATGGTTTTGATGGATTTAATTATTATCTTTAAACAAGAATAAGGATTTTTTGAGTAGTGAATTTATATATATGTATATACATATATATATACATATATATATATATATATATATATATATATATATATATATATACATATATATATATATATATATATACATATATATACATATATATATATATTTATATATATATAGATATAGATAGATAGATAGATATATAATTAAAACTCAAATTATATTTATGTTACATGCAAATACAACAAGTATAAAACTACATTAAAAAATGTACAAGTATAAAAATGACAATCATAGGTTCTCAATTTTTATGTCTTATAGAAGATGTCATAATAATAAATTCTTACCTTAATGCATTAGAATTTTGTGAGTGCAAAAAGAGTAAAATGCCTTAAGATATTATACATATTATAATAAGATATTATAGTAACATAACAAAAATATGGAGAAATAATTTTACTAAAAGCAGTGAACATTAATCATTTTATGAAATTGCTATTACTCGGATGATAATTAGAATACAGTTGAAAAACAATTTGAACATTTGCAATTGAGTTTTGACAATAATAAAAAAATATTCTATGTGAGGTCTGTGTCATTTTAGGACTCTATTTTAGGAAGCAATTAATATTACGTTTAAAATTAGTTCATTATAAACACATTATATTAACTTAGTTCAAAAACTTTGCTTTTTAACTTTGTAATCAAAAATACAGGTACATGAATTACATTTGTTTGTAAAATAATATTGTAAGACTCAGAATTTTGAACAGAATTCTTAGTATTAAGTCCGTAATTGATGAATCTATGAATCAAAGTTTGTCCACAAGTCACCATTTACCAATTAAAACTCTATAATTATTAAAAACAGTCAAAAAATATGAATTATTAATAATACTTATACGTCGATATAATTATAAAAATACATGTTATTATTTTAAAATTAATATCTGAAATTATATATTATGTAAAAATATCATAGTTGATCAAAAACATTACACAAGATATTCTATTGAAATAAATTTAAATACCCTGATAAAATAAAATCATTAAAGTCTATGTTTAGTTGAAGGAGCTTTCATTGTTCTCAGTAAGAATTTCGGTTGGAAAATGGTAGGTAGAGAGCGGTTCAGCTAAGTTGCTACTTTAACGATTTTTAGGCTTAGGTCAATGCTTTGTTTTTTGTTACTATGAAAACTTCATAACTTAAAAAATATTTTTTTAATTTAAAATAATAAAACTTATTTTCACTATATATCTTTATATATATATATATATATATATATATATATATATATATCTTTATATATATATATATATATAATATAAATATTTTTTTCCTTCTAAAAATGAAGTAAATATCAAACTAGATTATGATACAGTTTTCAACACAGAGTGAAAATTAATTCAGAAAACTCAAAATAGTACACTTTTTCAATATTGCGATGTGCGAATAATATACTATATTTGATTTTTGAATGGAATAATTTTTGGTTTATATTATTAACAGGTACACGTTTTAATTAGAGGAGTTCATATAACTGAGATCACACTGAAAGTTTATCACTTATACTTATATGATCATAATTGAGTGCTCAATTTCGACTAAAATATTATGATTAATATGTAATGTGATATTTGCTTCACTTCAGAAATTCAAAGTTTGCTTTTGTGTTGACAATCACTTGTTATCACAAGTTCATTTATATGTCATTTTGTATGAATGTTCTATGATATTATTTAATTATAACCAAACATATCTATTATAAATTATAAGATAAATTGCAAAAATTTTACAAAAATAATTTTAATTATTTTAACACTTTAACAATCTGGTACTAAATTGTATAATTTGATTTTAATGCTAAAAAATAACATCTTTAGGTTGTTATGATTAAATTGAGGGTAAAAAATTTAGTCTCTCTAAAACTGAGATAATCAGTTAACCCTCTCTATACTAATAATCGTTCAACAGAATTTTTTACTGAGAATACTGTAATCAATCTGTAAGCACACAATCGATTGAACACAATAATTGAATAACAAAATGAATCCTAATCATTTAAATAATCATAAAATTTTATTTTCAACACTACTTGCAGAGCAGCACTTAAAAATAATAAAATATTTTAATATAAGTAACGTTTTTAATATATGTATATATATATATATACATAGTACATATATATATATATATATATACATACAAGAGGGCTTCACCTTCTACTCAAAAAAACCCCGTGCTCGCTGCGCTTGCTCACTTGTCAATAATAACTCTGTATTTGTAAGCGAATGAAACAATAAACATATTTTTTCACTCATTTATATCAACATAATCATTCTCACAGATATATTGCAAAGAAGTTGTTATATATATATATATATATATATATATATATATTAGTATGTCTATATAATCATTATCGCAGATATATTACAACGCAGTTCTTATATATATATATATATATATATATATATATATACTTATACATTAGTATGCCTATATAATTATTATCACAGATAGATTGCAACATAGTTGTTTTATATATGAGATATATAAAACATATTTGGGTACCAAAGAAACCTCGTCCCAAATAAATATGTTGACATCATAAAATTTTTATTTTTAGTAGATAATTTTGATTTTATATATTTATACATATATATATATAATATAATACATAAATATATATAATACACATTTCGTAAAGCGAATGTCAAGAAATAAATAAGTCGATGTCGTCAAATTTTTATTTTTAGTGGATAATTTTGATTTTAATCTAAATACATAAATATATATATTATATATTTCATAAGGCGAATGTCGTTATTAATTACAATATAATTAAAATATCTGATAATTTTAATAATCATACAAAATCAATATTTTGTTTTCGGAATTAGAAGTAATTGAAAATTGAACACAATATTATAGAAAACATATTAAATGATCGTTATTATATTTTATAAATAATTGTCATCTACTCACGACCGTGTCTTTAGGATCTAATAAGCTTCAAAACAAGGAAGTAGATGTCGCTGTGAAATGGCAGAGAAGACGACTTGATTTCCCTTGAGATATAACTTCCGAAGTTTGGATAGAGGTGTGGTCTCCAATCAGCTTTCATCAGTATTGCATGATATAATATTGTACTGGTTCTTTATGTCTCGTAAAATTAAGAATTGCGGGTTTTTGATAACAATAATAAAAATAAGTATCAAAGCGAACGAACAAATACTTTCTACTAAGACAAAATATGTAATATAATTTTTATTTTCAGCATAAAAATTTTTTTTAAATGAATAGCATTCTGAAACTAATTATTTATATAAATATTTTTTGTGAGTAATATTTTATAGTTAATATTACAATTAATAAATATAAATATTAATATATATATATATATATATATATATATATATATATATATAATATTATTATTTTCTAATTTAATAATTTTTGTAAAAAATATATTGTAAGAAAAAAATTTAATATAAAAAATAATGTGAGTTTTCCATAATTTAATATAGGTTTAAAATTTTAAATATTGATGTCTATATTGTTTTTTCTATATATGTTTTCTATCTTATTTAATAGCTTTCTACATATTACATCTCTTAAAAAATATAAAATCAAAAAATTAAAAAATACCCAAATATAAAAAAAATATATTTTCTTGATAAAAATTATAATATACAAATGATTTATTTTCAAAAAAAATATATGCACAATTTAGTATATAAACATGAACAGGGTTAGTATGCATGTTTTATGAATCTATGCAAGGATATACATGTAAAATGTATACGCAAAAATACATGTTTATGTAGACTATTTTATATAGAGATTCATATTGTTCTATAGGAAATGCATTCGTCACAAATGCAAACAAACAGAGGCGCACAATAGCTTTCGCTGTTACAAAAAAATAGCGTAGCGAAAGAAAAAAACGTTATGCGCAAACACGACTGTTTTTTATTGAAATATTCAAACCAAATAGGATTTTCTCTATTTACAATTTGTACGGTTTTATAATTGAAAACATCGGAGAAATTTAAATAAAATTTTGGTATTTCCAGGTCTTTTATTGATTCAGTGGAAAATGTTGATGGAACTTACATTACTCGTAAATTATTGAAGTTACTTTTTTTACCTACAATCATGTTTTACTATACCAATCGGTTTAATTTTAAAATATTTACTTTAAATTGTACATCGGTTTTTGAATTGAAAAATAATATTATGTCAGGGAACCAAGAAAGTTCTGTCGTTGTTGAATTAAGAAAAAAAACATTTGTGTATTTTTACATAAAATAACTTTATTCATCAAAATATTCGCTTTTGCATTGAACAACCCTTTCCCAGCGAGAAGATAATTTATGAAATTGATTTTTATAGAACTGATTATTTTTATTTTTAAAAAATGTAGCCATCTCCATTTTTAATTCTTCTTCATTATTAAACAGTTTACCACGCATACGATTGCCTAAAGATAAAAATAGGCGATAGTCTGATGGTGATATGTTTGGGGAATATGGGGCATGATGGAGGATCTTCCACCCTAAATTTATAATTTTTGTTCTACTCTCTACTGCAACGTGTGGTCATGCGTTATCTTGCTAAAATATTTTTTTTTACGATTTATAAGTGCTGACTGTTTTTGTTTTAATGCATCGTGTACTCGTTGGAGTTGTTTACTATAAATGTTTTCCCTGAGGGTTTGATCTACTCATAGATATTCATGGTGAATAATTCCTTTTGAAGTCCACCAAACATAGAGAAGAAGTTTTCGTGGTGTTAATTTTCATTTAAGACATTGTGGGATAGGATCACCTAATGAAAATCAGTGGTAAGTACGTTTGCAGTTGGAATAAATAATCCATTTTTCATCAGAAGTTAAAATTTAATCCAAAAAGTTCTGTGATTTTAGTCGTGAAATAAGAGATGTTCAGATTTTTAGACACTGTAATTTATTATTGGGAGTTATTTCGTGTGCTACCCATTTACTTAATTTCCACCTCTTTCCTATTTTATGTAAATGCTTCCGTATTGTTTCGTCACTTACTTTGGACAATTCTACAAGCTGTTGACAGGTTAAACTGTAATTTGTTTCAATCAATGTCTCCGATTCCTCGATATTTAAATTTGACGGTATGCTAGATCTGGTCTCGTGTTTAATGGATTCATCCCCGGCAGAATTCTTTTTAAACCATCTCTGGGCCGTTCTTGATGTAATTGTATTTTCTCCAAACGCAGTACAATTTTTTTTTGCAGTTTCCGTAGCGTTAGTCTCAAGATTAAATTCATAAAGTAAACACGCACGTATTACACTATTTTGCACATACATTTTTAAGGGTTAGAATTATTTTTTAAATTAAAGTGAACAGTTCGAGATTCATTTAAAACACATGATAATGTTACCGATAAACAATTCTTGGAAATTTGTCCGATAACAAGTGTAAGCAATTCTTGAAATTATTGTACATTATAACAGTGACAGAACATTCTTGGTTACCTAATATATATATATATATATATATATATATATATATATATATATATATATATATATAATACCCGTACTAAGAAATTTTGGCGTTTCCCATGAGTCAGAAGAGCGAAAAAGTAAAGTAATAAATACGAAACGAATACACTATTATTCTAAACTTATCATATTAGTCACGTGTGAATTTGTTTCATCTTTAACCGGGTTTGACTCATCATTCTTAGGTAGATCCTTAACTCGAATGTTAATTTTACATTACCAAATTTGTATTATTGTGTTTATGGTATTTTTTAGAGTTCTAATTTCGTGTTTCAATAATAAATAACAAAAAACAAACAGCATAACAAAATTCTGTACTGGTTGGTTTTGCTTTCCTATAGTTTTCTAGTAAATTTATAGAACGAATATCTACTTTTTAAATAAAAAGATAAAAAGTACGAGTACAATCCATATGCATTTCACGTATTCCTTAACCCTTAAAGGGTACTCGGGGTGAAGGAAACCCCACGCAAACTATAGTCTCTAATGAATTATACTAAAATGTAGAGAATCGAACTTATATGAAATTGCAAAAGTTATTCGATATTAAGTAAAAGAAGTCGTTTTCCGCCATTTTTTTTCAACATTATTTCGAACATTCTTAATTTCAAAAAATCGTCCTGAAACTCATTTGTCCTCAAAATACATGCCTTCAGCTTCATTCTCTAATTTTTTGCAACAAAATATTCAATGATTTCGTTACAGCACTCATTCAAAAACGATGGGGCGTGGGATACCAGGTTTGCCCGTTACGTATTTTTCAAGGGTGTACCCTTTAAGGGTTAATACACATGCAAATGTTTAGCTTTGTAGGATAAAGAACTTTGGAGTTATAGCCAAGGATTATACCCAACCTATATACTTAGTTATATAATAGGTTTAAGAAACATTTTTTTAATATATATATATATTTTACAATATATATATATATATTAATATTTAATATATATATATATTTTACAATAATACATATATATATATATATATATATTAAATAAATCAGTGAATAAGCAGAAAAAATGATGTTTATTATAAACAAGACAATATCAACTTATTGTATTTATGATTAATATATATATATATATATATATATATATATATATATATATATATATATGTATGTATCATTTGAGTGTTTATGATCAATAAATCATTTTTTGTCATTAAT
>CM068316.1:29306605-29349105 GCA_034766995.1 Acanthacorydalis orientalis
AATAATGTTTTTCATTAGGTAATAATATCTATTACTAGACACTGTATATCTGGGACACTTGTAGCCTAGTGATATTTTTGTAGAGCAGGAACTATCTATCTATCTATCTATGTATATATATATATATATATATATATATATATATATATATTTATACATATATCTATTTACTCTTAAATATCTAGTAAAATATTTAAATAGTCAATAATTTAAAATTATAAATTTTCGTAAAAGATGATTTTGATATGGTTAATAATAATTTATTTGAGAAAATAAGTTAGGGATAAACTATAAGAATATCAAGTGTTTATAGAAGTTTCAACACTTTTCTTTAAAATCAAGAAAATATTCTAATCGTTACACGTAAATTGTACAATAATTTAAACATTGCTTTCTTAATATGTTTAGTTTCAAATAAATAATTTAAATATTAATATTAATATGTATAACATTCGTTAATTTTTCAATAGTTATCATTAAATGACATTAAAAGTAATAATTTCAGAAAAAAATTTAAGGGTGTAATAATTTCATTTTTAATTTTTTTCAAAAAATGTATATATATACATATAAAATAATATATAATTAACTATTGTTCATTATTTCTATTAATAACTGTTACTTAACCCTTTAAAACCGGGGAAAGTGAAATAGTACTAAAATTTGTTAAGAAATATTTTTTGATTAATTGGACATTATCTTATTATCGTAAACAAAATAAAAATTGCAAATCTGTCGGTTACAAGAAAAAATATGTTAATTGAGGTTAGACATTAGAAATTTCACATTTATCTGATAAATTATGAAAAATCGGAGATAATATTCAAAGAAAAATAAATTTCTTGATTGAAAACATAATTGAAAGCAGAAAAATTGATTACATTTGAAAATTTACAGAAATTACATTACTATTGAGTGTGAAAACTTTTGAAATAATCAAGTGTACACAAAACGGTTTCACATCGGTCACATCTTGTACCTGGACTAATATGTGATACAAATATGAGTTTGTAGTCAGCAAAACTCATTCCTTTACGATTCACACGGCAGTAAATAACATATACGTTGAATATTGCAAGATCAAAAGTATCGAAGAATTTTTTTTTTACCATTTAACTGTTTTTCTCGTAATTTTTTTGATAGGAAATTATTTTTTGACAAGAAAATTAACTTATTAATGAATCATAAAATATAGCTGCATACAGAATTTTATATTTCTTTTTGCGATACATGTGATGAACGTATAAACTCGAAATTTTTGTACGCTTTCTTCCAATGATGAACTTTTGGAAAAAAATATTACTCAACCCCATTTTCAAGTTCAAAATTTTTTATAGGTTTTCAAATGAAAAAAAATTCGATTTTTCTGATCTTTGGACGACCATATTTTTTTATAATGAAAGAAAAAGTTATAAATTTAGTGTAATTAGAAAAAAATTAGTGACCTTTAAACATATCATACA
Source organism: Acanthacorydalis orientalis (assembly GCA_034766995.1). Lineage (NCBI taxonomy): Eukaryota > Metazoa > Arthropoda > Insecta > Megaloptera > Corydalidae > Acanthacorydalis > Acanthacorydalis orientalis. The sequence goes on from CM068316.1 coordinate 29,308,069, forward strand.
AGAGATAGCGCTTTGAGACCATAGTTTCTTTGGAAAACATCAATGGATCACTAGATCCACTCCCAGCTTCAAAGAGTTATGTCTAAAAATAATTTAGAATAGATTTTTTTTCAAAAAAGATTATCTTTTAATATAAATATTAAATACTGATCAATATAAAAAAAAAATATTTAAAATCTTTTTTTAAATTTTATTAGAGTTTCAAAATGTATTTCTAAAAACATAATTATAAAATTGTTGCATACACACACACACACACACACACATATATATATATATATAAACAAAACCAATTATATCATATTTTACGTAACGCCACTGTACTGAATCATCAAAGCACATATCCATCCTTGTCAACAATGGGAATCGCTCTGCTATTTACATGTCACGGTTTTGCAAATGGAAATCGATAATATTCATTACTTGTGCGCTGATGCTCTTCGCAATGGTGGTGTTTCCTGCATAATAACGCAAACGTTATCTCACGTATTGAGAAGTTGTATGTATGTGTATGTGTTTGTGTGCGCTATGTGGTTGACTTGATGAAACCTGACATGTTGGCATTTATTTGTGATAATAAACACGTGGATCTATATATCCGTTGATTTCGATCCTTAACGTTATCATATCGCAACATGAAAATTTATTTTGGAATATTCTGTACATATTTGAGGAATAACTTCGTCAGCAATATATTTCATATTCAGTCATTAACAGTGTAGACCTTCATCTCATGTATCTGATTTCTACTTGTTTGCGGTTTAAACTCCTGTATCTTGTTTAACAATATGCATATATTATCAAAATATTTAACTATAATAAAATCTGTTTCACAAATAACACTGTATCAAAACACCAATTGTGATAGCATGTGTACTTAATAAGAACTTTGTATTTTTTGATCGTATTTTATTCTTTTTATATAGAATATTATTCTTGACAAGTAATTCTCAACTATAATATTTATCTATATCACTTGCTTATATTTTCTTTAAAATTTGGATACAAACTTTGGCACATCAACCTTTTGCACTACAAGCAATTAGGATATATATTGATAGTCAACTCCAACGTATTTTTGTAGATTTTTGAGTTACACAATGACCACGAAAAAATCTTGGCAACTTGTTAGATTGACTGACGAACGCTTATCAAAGCTTTTATCTGTAAACGATAGAATGTGAGCAGTGACACTGACCGTAAAAGTAGAACACCTTTAACTTCCTGGGAAGTACAGCTGTCCTTGTGAGTAAAAAAGGGTTAATAGGTTATATTAATTTAAGTAGCAAAATTGAATCATATATTTTTTTATTATTTTTACATAATTTTTCGAATGAAATAATCCAAATATCAAATGAATATTTGGCTGATTAGTGTGATTCAACGTAGTATTTTGGTTCATGCACCTCAATGTTGTTTTTCAGATTTTTCTTCCCAGATAGGTAAATTTATGTTTTTATTTATTTAATTTATTATATTTTTAAGTAAATGTTTTTTACCTTAGTTAAAACCGTGAATTTATATATATATATATATATATATATATATATATAATATATATATATATATATATATACAAAAAAGTAGCACTGGTTTTAAAGAAATTGAAATTTCGTAAACTTAGTTCAATGTTGTCTTAATTAGAGTTGCTGTAAAACAAGTTTTTCTTGCGGAAATAATTACTGGTGAATTTAAAAATTCAAAAACAAAAAATAATTTTGCTTCTTAATACGTATTTGGTTAGTAGAAAAATAATTACGGTTCAAGACCTTCAAATTTATATACATTTTTCTCTTTATTGATTTTCTAGCTGTTTTAAGTGGCCCAGAACTATTGAATGACTATCGCCTATCTTTTGTGTAAACTCTCAAATTGTTGTGCATAGTTCTGATTCAACTAATGCCTTCATTTGGTTGTTACAAACTGAAGAATTCCTCAGACGTCCTTCTTCATTTTCAAGGCTCTTGTCCTAAGCATTCAATTTTTGAAACCACAGTTGTACTGTACGTTTCTTAATAGTACCTACACTAAAAGCTTCATTTAGTTTACGAGAAGTTTCTGTTGCTTTGCACCCATTTTGAAGTCATACAAAGAAACACTTTTATTTCCTTTTTTCCAACTTTAGTTCAGTAGCCCAATTTGAAGCAAAATTAATAATTAAATCAAATTGATGTTACCAAAATATTGACCGAAAAATGCACTTAAAATAATATTAACATGAACACGATGAAATGATACTTTCATTGAAAAAAAATGAGGTTACAGTTCAGAAAAAAAGATGTAATTATTTTCCAACCAACCTAACCTACATGTTTTGATAAATCTCATACACTAGAAAAGTTTATTTTATCAAACTTGTTTCATTATACAAAAAACAATTAACTTATTTGACTAAATGATTAATTTATATAGATTTTTAAAATTGCTCTTCATTTTTTTTTAAAAATAGTATAACAGCGTTGATACTCTTAAAATGTAAGAATTGATATGAAGGGTTTTATAGCGCGACAATAACTCAGCAGGTAAGATACTTGGTTTGTTATGCCAGCTCAAATATATATTAGAGGAACATTTAATAATATGTACATAAGTAGCAGCAGCATCCTCTGTGAAACTACTGCTGGATAAAGGTCTTTTCCATGATTTAATATATATATATATATATATATATATATATATATATATATATATATTAATTTATTATTTTGATATCTGAATAAATATCAATACATATTTTTTTAATGACACAGATCAGCTACTCTTATACATTAATAGACTGAAGACCTCTAGTCATGTTAAGAAGGGGTAGGAGCCTTTGTTTCTTAATTGCAAATATATTATATTACTGTATCTAAAATCAACAAATGTTTCGACTAAAGTATTCATACTACTAAATATGCAAATAATGGTAAATAAAACATTTAAAATCTTATAAACTTCTTGAATACGTGAATTATTTATTTAGTAACTGCATAGCGGAATTTTATTATTATAGTATTACATTATAACGATTGTTCTTATATAAAGAATGATTCTTTTAAAATTATAATTTTAATATTTTTTTTAATTGTAAAAAATTTTATTTTTAAGTTTAATTCTGTCGTTTTATTTCGATTTTAGATAAAAATTTTGAATAAAGACAAATAAAGATAAGATAGTTTAATTGCTGTATTGGAAGCGAATTTATCCACGCGTGAGTTAGCAGTAAGATTTAACGTTACTATTCCACCAATATTGGACCATTTTAAACAAATCGGTAAGGTAAAGAAGCTGGATAGATAGGTTCCGCATGAATTAAATAAGCGTCAGAAGAGAAATCGTCTCGAAGCTTGCCTTTCTTCGCTATTATGACATAAAGGCGAACCATTTCTACACCATATTGTTACGTGTGATGAAAAATGGATTCTTTTTGAGTTAATAGTGTCTGTTTGGTGATCCAGGGTTGGCATTGTCCACTAAAACTTAATGAAACATGGTGAATCGATTACAGCGAATATCCATTGCAATCAATTGGACGAAATGATGTGGATTCTTGCAATTAAATAGTCGAGCTTGGTCAACAGAGACAGGCGAATCTTCTTGCAAGACAACGCTCGACCACATGTCGCAGATACAACGCTGGTCAAAGTACAAGAACTGGACTTGGAAATTTTCTATCATTCATCGTATTCACCAGACCTTATACCAACTGTCTACCTCTTTTTCCAGACTTTGGAGCACTTTTTGCAAGGAAAAATATTCAATTCTCAACATTCTGTGGAAAACGCTTTTCGTGATTTCATCGCCACCCGCTCCCTCTATTTCTTCGCTGCTGGCATAAACAAGTTACCTTTAATATGGAAAAACGGTGTCGATGGTTTAGGCGGCTTAGGTTCATACTTTGATTAATTGTACTGCTTCTTGTTCGAGATATAATAAACTAAACTTTTGATTCCAAATCGGACATTTCATATTTAACGAAATAGTAATATATTAACAGTTTTATACATTTTTTATTAGCAAAAGAAAAGATTTTTATAAAAAAATATAAAGTTAAATAACAATATATACGTGGCGTACTCTCCACATTTCAATGACATACCAGATAAAAAAGAACACATTAGGTAATTTTATATCAAGTTAGATTAGACTGGATGAAGATAAATTAGTTCATGATATATTAGATCATTTTTTACAGGTCAATTCGAACAATTATTCGAAAAATCTTGTAGAAAATGTAGACTAACATAATTATGTTTACATAATTAACACTCAGACGTTCGAGTTCAGTGACAGGTCAGGTTAAGTTGGATCAACTCAGGAGAAATCGAAACTGAATTTATGTTTCGTTTTCAAAAACAATTCGTTTCAAGAAAGTCTCAATTTGATCGAGAATAGTTCTATTAATTTATTTGATCATAGAGTCTATGATAAAAATTTAAACAATTTTATATGCACATAGCCGACACCCACACCCACTTATATATATATATATATATATATATATGTATATATGTATATATATATATATATATATATATATATATATTATGTATAATATATGTGTAACTTAAAAAAAAATGTTTTCATTCAATATTAAATTTTTTTACATAAATATATTTTAAATAATCAATGTCAACAAGTTTTTAACAAATGATAATTTTAATTAATGTTTTTTTGATTTCATATTTCTCTGTATATACTTTTTCTCATTATAATATTTAATTTGATGTCTTAAGGAAAGATGTACATATTCAATCCTACATGAAATTAATATGTAATTTCATCCGCTAGATTAAAATTTCACATCATATTTTGTGACGTGGAGACGTTTCAAATTTAATTACCTGTGACAGCGTAGTGGCGGTCGCCCTATTGCAAACCAGGTTATGTCGCGTTCAACTTGCTTCGTATCAATGTGATTAGCTTTTACGTCTACATATACGTTTTTTTCGTTGCAGCAAAAACACATCATTCAGCCAAGTTTCGTGTTCAACTCACGTCTGAATTTATATAATATTATTCACAATCTTAAACAAGTTTTGACGGCTATCAAGTTTTATTTATTTTTTTCTTAAAAACTAAAACGTTAAAATATATGAAAATATAAAAATATATATATATTATATTTTTGGATTATGAAGTTTAATAATTTGGATTAATTTTTATCAGTTTTGTCGAAACGAAGTTTTATGAATGTGATTTTTATTATTCAATTATCGATTTTTCTTGAATCAAAATAAATCTGACAGTTTATCCTAATATGAGAAAATCAATTTCATTATTTATTAAACATATATAATTAAATATTTTTTAACCTTATACACTCAATTATTTTAAAAAGTAACGTCTCTTCTAAATTGTAAGCATAAAATGTTCTTATTTTTAATAAAAAAACATTAACGATTTTTTTGTCAAATATGTACAAGGAATCAAATATGTAGAGCAACATATTAATAATTTTCTATAAATTAGAACTAAGACATATTTTTCATAACAAATTGTAATACTATGATAAATCGTAATTAATGAATTTATTTCTAATTTTCTATTCAAAAAGGCAACAAATAGTCACTTTTATATTTTATAATACAATTCTGTATTAACTTCTCAAACATTTGTTCACTTCCTTACAAATTACACGTTATTGATCTGTTTAATTTTTAATTATTCATATTTTAAAAAAAAACTTTTCTATCTACAAAATGATAGGAGACATATATTTCTTGTTCTTTGGTATTTTGAGAATAATGGAATCATCATAGAATTGCACAAATGCAAAAAATATATTCCTTTGTTTCAATTATTGAACGTTTTTAATCAGAAAAAATGTTGTTGTTAATAAAATAGAGCATGCTAATTAATAATTAAAATGTAAATATATGTACAATATCCAAATGCACCATCAGTTATGAGACGTTTATTTACAATTACACACTGTTTATATCGAAACCACTGAAGACTTAGATATTTGAAAATGAAATAGATTATCATAATAGCTAATCTCTTATTGTCATAAAATAGATAATGGCGAAAAATATTAATAGCTATTCAATATTGGAAGATGAGTTTTCGTCTTTTCAATCCACTTTAATAAAAAGAACAGATTTAAATAAGCTTCTATGAGAAAACATTATAAGAAATTAGATCAAAATTTTTAATGAAATATTAAATTGATAAAATCTTCTAAAAAAGAATATTAAAATATTTTTTGAGGAGAAAGAAGTGGAAAATAAGTATAATGTTCTCAGAAAAATAATTTACTATAATACAATGCACATACATTACTGAAAGATCTTAAAAACACCACAATCTAAGTGAAAAAGAATGTAGGTGAATTTTATAAATAAATTTCAAGAAATTACCAAGACTGAAATAAAAGAAGGATTATTTTTATATTCACAAATATAATTAGTTATATTGATAAATATTGAATTGTATGAACAAGTTAATGGAGCTTTATAATAATCATTAAAGAAACGTTGCCAAGCTTTTTTTAATTCGGTCATCTCAAAGAGATTCAGTTTTAATAATTTTAAATTAATTTCTTTTGAAAGTACTCTGTTCAGGTAAATTTTAAAAGACTGTATTCTTTTGTAAGAGATGTTATTGATAGTATATAAATATAATTTAACATTTTCTATCGGTCCGTAATATTCTCTACAATATTAAGGTTATAATTCATTTTTTATCCATTTAAAAATTATTCATTTTTATAATAAATTATTTATCAGTATTATATAAGCAATAATATAATAAATGATTAAAATTCACGTATATATATATATATATATATATATATATATAGACTTATATTTAAAAAACAATATATTTAAAATTAACAACAAAATAAATCCATTTTTTTAATAATTAAAAATCATGTACACGTATCTTAAAAAAATATAATGGAATAATCACAAACTACAACTATATATAATAAAAAAAGAAAATGATATACAAAAAAAAATAAATTTTATAGAAAATATGAAAATGTTATTGTAGTTAAAAGTAAGAAGCAATATTTTGCCATGTCATGAATATAAATTTAGATCCGTGCAGTTTGTGATCTTAGCCGATCTTAAAATAACTATTGTTTAAGACACTGGTTTTTAATCTTTTTTAATTGAATTAATTTCAGAGGATTATGAACAGAGTTCAAAAGAATGATTTTTTAACATATTTTAAAAGACAAAATATATAAGAAAAACATTTAATAATATATATATATATATATATACTTATACGTATATATATATATATATATATATATATATATATATATATATATATGTATATATCTTTCTATATATATAAAAAGAAAATTATCCACAAAAAAACTATAAAATAACATGTTGCAAAAAATTATCTATCTGCAAGAAACTTTATATTAGACATTTATATTTATATATATATATATATATATATATATATATATATATATATAAATCCATGACGTCGATTTATTTATTTGGGACGTGACTTCTATGATACTAAAATATGTTGATTGTTTCATTTGGTTACATATACATTCTTCTAATTGACAAGTAGACAAGCGCACCAAGCCCGGGAGTTAGTGAGTGCAGCGAGTAGGGGGCGAAGCCCTCTAGTTTATATATATAACCGTGATAATTATAGATTATATACTTCTATTATTATTGGTAAAAGAAAATTTGTTTATGTTGGCATAGATTTTGGAAATATACTAATTCTAGAAATATGTTTATAAAATATACATAAAAAAATAATATACATCATAATTTTAAATATATTGCTAGTGGCGGATTGAAGTGGACATCGGACTAGAAGGTTGCCAACGGCCCCGTTGGAGATCTCAAAAATAACAAGCAAACTTACAATATGTTATAGAATACGTGAACAGTGGTGGGTCAAGCAGATATCGGACCTAGCAGCCGACAGTGGCGTAGGTTTGGAGAGGCCCCCAGCTCGGGGAAAAGAATTATTTATTACATAGAGAAACGAATCTTACACTTCGACGTTATAGTTGATAATAATAAATTTGCGTAAAAACTGAAAATATATTTAGGAAAATGACCGGTGGAGTAAGGGAAAAAAACGAGAAAAAAGATTGTGCATGTAATACCATAGGCGTCATCATAACATTTTAGTTGTATTTTAATTCATGCAGCACACCTGCATAACAGTACAACCTTCCATCGTTGAAATAATTATAGTTTTTGTTTATTTTTATGAAAATTAATTCAGTATATTTTATTTTGATGTAATATATACATAAATACATATATATATATATATATATATATATATATATATATATATATATATAACAAAGCTATAGATATAAAGAAAAATGTTATGAAATATTTTTTTACACAAAGCCGATTTTTTTGGTCGTCAAATGCGGTAGTCAATTTTGCGGCCCACATAAATTTTACTGCCAGTGGCCCCTAGCTGGCTTAATCCGCCCATGTATATATTGCTATAACTAATATTTCACTTTATTTACTTAACCTCCCCATTTCTCAACTATTGTTTGCTGTGTCCATCTAAATGATACTGGTATGCCATTTATAACCCATTATAATCGAACTTAACACTTACTTAACATTTTTTTTAATCAATCTGTTCTCTTACATTATTGTTTTATTTATTTATTCTGTCAATTTAACATCCCAAAATTTTTAAAATCGTAAAAAGACTATAACATATATAAATACTAATAATATATAAAGACTATAATATCTATTCTTATTTTTTTTAATTATTTTGTACATTTTTTCTTTTACAAATTATTCGAAAGGAAATTTTTATGTAGACTACTCTAGGTTTATTGTCATTTGGAAAATAAGAATCACAAATCATAAATTTGATTATAAAGTCGATTATTTTACCGTTTAGAAATATCTGAGATTTTATAAAAATACATCTGAATAAATAAATTGATTGTCATTTAATGTTAGTTAATTTGTACCACTATGTCTCTATCTCCCTATATATATATATATATGTAATTTTATATAAAAAACTAAGAAATATTTCTACGATGTTTATTTTATTTATATTTTCTTCAATAAAGAATATGTTCAAAAATTTGGTTAGAAACACAAATGAAATACATAAATTCAAAGCTTTTAAGTAAAGTTCATACTTAATTTCAGTATTTAGTGATGAAACACACGACTTACATACTCTAGATATACTCTAGAAATGCTTCTATCCCCGAACATAACAATAATGTTTGGGCGTGGAAGTGACACGCCTCTTCAAATTGTTTTCGCATTTCTAGAGCTTGATCCATTAAAAGTTGTACAATATTAGTACGTTTTACAGTGTTTAGGTATGTACTCTTCGTTATATATATATATATATATATATATATATATATATATATATATATATATATATATATATATAATGTGTGGGTGTGTGTGATGGTACAATTTATTAAAGAAAAGTGGAACCTAATAATTCCAATTTTCTGTAATTTTTATCTGTCTACAAATATTATTTTGAATTATATACCTACAAATTTTATTTCTTATTGAGTCAAAATTATAAATATTTTTATTGTTATCTTTTTTCAATATTATTCGTTTTGAAATCCAATGCTACTCTACTTTTATTGAAAGTGTACAAAAAGTGATAATTTTTATAGACTTAAATTTGTGAATAAAGATTTAAATTTTTTTTTGTACAATGTCGTCTTTATCGATCATTTTATGTATCGTACTATTGTTTATATTATTGTTCAGGGTTATTTTAAGTTAATTATTTTCGAAGCTATTCATTAAAATAAAACAAATATATCTTTTTTATACCTTTTAAAAATTCAAAGTTTTGTATTCTTTTTTAATAATTCACAAAGGATTTTGTATGAATATATTTACAAAAATTTGTTTTTGTTTAATAGAAAAAGAATTTAAAGAAAATCAAAATAACAGGAAGGAAACAAAAAAATAGTATTTTTAATAAAAGTGCTGGATTTTATTAAAAAATCGATCGGATACATTTTCAATACGAAAATGTATTCCATATAACAACTAAAAATACTAAAAAAAAAAACGTTTCCACCTTGAAGCATAGCAATAATGAAAAGTACATAGTGTACATGCTTTTCTCGTATAGTGAAATATTAAATAAATTGATATAACAAAACACAAAACAATTAAAAAATATATATTTGAATAATATATAAATATGAATGAGAGTTAAAAATAATATTTTTTATTTAAAAAGAATAAAGTAGATAAAACGGGTACTAATTTTTTCTTGCTTGTTATTTAAAGAGTAATCACTACCCTACAGTTTTTCTGTAAAAAATATTTAAGAATAAATGAAATGAATTGATTATTTTTACAGTAACTTTAATAGAACTACTTCCCAAAAAAAATTAAAATAACTACAAGCAAATAAAACTATTATATATAGGATGTGAGAGAGTGAGAGAGAAATATCTAATAGTTGAAAATGATATGTAATCACAAAACTGTTCTGACACTGACTAAACTTACTTTCACAAATGAATTCTTTTTGCACTCCACAAATCACCTTTCCCATCAGATTTTTCTATATTTTGGGATGATAACATTGGCATTGAAATGCGTATACGCAGTGACGAAAAATAATAAATATTGATTTAATAAACGCTTCTGATCATAAAAGGTCTTTGTGGTTTGTAGGTTGAAAAACGAATGCATTTGTGAAGTGAAGTTATTGACAATGTCTGCAATGCATTGTGATCTATGAATATACTTCCTTGCTTTTAACTTAATTACAATTAATTTTAACGTCACCGTTTACTAACAGTGACTTTCATATTTGATTTCTTTCGTAACTGTACAAACTATAAAGCACTTTTCTGATAAACATTTTTCAATAAATGATTATCAAACAATTTTATTGTTGCTTAAGTGAATTTCGATAGAGATACCAAATTTGAATAACTAGGGTACAGAAAAATTGATATTAAATCCCATTTTGAATTAAATTTACCTAAAGAACCATATCTTGAATAGAGTAATTTATACTTCTGTATACAAAAGTAATAATTTCTTTGCATTTGTTTTATTTGAAAAGTGTATTTTAATATTCAGAATTGATACACACACATAGGCATATATATATATATATATATATATATATATATATATATATGTTTGTATGTTGTGTGTATTTCAGTACGCGTAAGGATAGAAAATTTATCAAGAATGAAATATCATTAATAATATTTAATATAATTTTACTCTTGTAATAATACTTTATGATATAAAAAAATGACATGAAGATAATATTTTTATCTCAACACAATTTATCGTCAAGAAAACGAAAAACACTTAAGAATATTTCCATTACACAAATACGAATATATACATACATATACAAATATATATATATGTATATGTATATATACGACTCGTATTTTATTCAGACATACCAAACATCACAATTTTACATACAAACAGTTGTGTAGAGAGATGTTCATGTGATAACATGAGAGATGCATCTTCAACGATATATAATAATGCTTGTTGTGATGGGTTGGTGATGCTAACGTTGCTGTGAAAACGTTGATTGTTGATGGTTGGAGAATTTCGATAAAGGTGTACCGAATGGATCACTCTCTGGAACTACTTTGTGGACACAATAGATTCAATTTTACTAGAGTCTTCTATCAATCTCGTTTACCACGATACTCAAAGTAAAAAGCAATTTTCATCCACATTATAGAATCATACAGAATAATATTTATATAATATTTTCATTTGTATGTCTTACATTTATTTTAAAATATTGATTTGAGACTAATGAACTAAGAAGTAATTAAATTTCAATAAATTTTATTTTATTTTGACATTGAAAAAATTAAAATTTATTCTTATCTGGAAACAGTCAATATATTATCTATCTATATATAAGGAAATATTAAATAAAATTTTAAAAAATTAACAAAAAATTTTTAAAAAACGTGCAGAGATTTTGTATTAAATTATTATTAACGATAACACGAAGTTACACGAAAGTTTCACGAAAATTTATGATATTGGTATCATAACAACTTTATATTTTTCTTCACGAATTTAAGAAAGTGTTTGTTGTTCATGTTATAGTATAAGTGTTTCATTTCTGTGGTCGTACCTCGGGGTTGCATTTTTCCCCGAAAACAACCTTCGTCTTCTTAGTAAGTATTATCTATGTATAAATACGGAACTTGATTCGTGAAATATCTGGGAAAATTTTCAAAAAACCCACATGGTATTGGTTACCAGTTTTGTCCTATATTGGAGCATCTCTCTTCCATCCCATATCCTTTCAATGTCCTCGCCCGTCACCACCGGAATCCGTTGGAAATGATGATCGCGGCTCGTCAAAATATGATGGCTGCACGAATTTATTTTTTTTGCGGCTTCTGCCGATCCATTTATGCAATGAAATCACTCTTGCCAATCCGAGATGATCTGCTATTTGGATATTCAGTGTCTTGTTATTGAATTTCAAGCTCATGTAGTGTATTAATTGTGCATCCGTCTTAATTTTTGCCTCGTCGAGTAGCCTTTCCGTGGAGTAGGACTTGGCTTGTCTATCGCTATTTTTAAGGTCTTATTTTGAACGCTTTGCAGGATAAGGATGTTAATTTCGGAGGTATTTCTCCATATCGTAGAAGCATAAGTGAAGGTCGATCTGATCACCATCTTGTACATCGTTAGTTTGTTTTCGTTCATCGGGCCAGCATTCTTGACCATTAGAAGATACAGCATGACCAGGATAGCGTATGCTTTCTATTATAACTACAATGCAATGTGAGACTTTATAAAATTACTACGTTACAATAAAACTGCAACAGTTATTATATATATATATATATATATATATATATATATAAATATATACATATATATATATAAATATATACATATATATATATATATATATATATATATATATATATATATATATATATATATATATATATATATATATATATAAATATATACATATATATATATAAATATATACATATATATATATATATATATATATATATATATATATATATATATTACGATATTGAACGAATATATGAGATACGAGAGGGTGCAGATAAAACGGGTGAGATGTAAAAACAACTCCGTAGGTCGACAAGCGTAGCAAGTATGGGGCAGAGCGCCCTAGTTTTTTGAAAAAATATATTTAGAATTATTTATGAGAAATTCATTTTATTAATAAATATTTGGTTTATAAATAGGCAAAATAAAATGTTTTCATCTTTTAGCAACTTATTTATAAAAATTTTTTAAACATTACTTTAAAAATTTAAATATTAACCTTTCATTGATTTTATGTAAAAAAAATCATGTCGATGAATTTAAAAAGACATGATATAAATTTTGTTAATTTAAAATGTAATTTTGATATTTTGTAATGAAGTTATTTTGATATTTAGTAAAAAATACCTCCAGATCTTGCTGAAAAAAATGTGTTATACCTGATATTATTATCTTTACAAGAATGGATTTAATTGTAGTACGTCTAGAATTATAATTAATCGTTGTGATTTGTATCATTCGTGTAATTAAAAATTGTGAACAAAATAAATAATATGCTTAAAAATATTAATTAATATTATTTTTAGTTAATCATGTTTTCACCTTTTTCATAATTCATTTCGTATGTTAGATTCAACTACTGAAATAATATTAAAAAAATGTATTTTCTAATGTTATATATATATATATATATATATATATATATATATATATATATATATATATATATATATATATATATATTAAATAAATTATTTAAAAAAAATATATTTACTTAAACTGATTTTTTTAAGTGTACTGTAATGCATAATTCGTTTGTTTTCTTGAAGACAATTAATATAAATAAAAGAAAAATGTTATAAATTATAAAACTTATTTTTCTATTTATCTAGTTCTGGGATACAAAACAAGTATGCGTGCGTGATTCATTCTTTTGTGGTCAATAAATTATACTGATGGTACAGTATTTTATTAGGCCAGCCACTTGTCTGCCGATATCATTTAATCCATTCATTCTGTGCCACCCGAATGAACTCGAATTGTCCCTGTGCATCTAGATGACCGCCATTCTGATACTCAGTCACCCAAACAAGTACAACTCTCCACACAGGCTACTGCTCACCGGTATTCACTACTATTCTAGTTACCCATAACTGGGACTATATTGCACTGCTGCCCGTCAATGGCTCTTACTCAATCAGTCGGCACATACTTATACTCCATCATACGCATTTTAGAACATTATCGCCGCATCATAATTAGATACCCATCTTTACTAAAATTCTTTAATTTTCAAATCAACAGTTAGTTCAGAGGATTCTAAAATCATCTTATCAATAACCATTTCAAAATCTTCTTAAATAAGTATTAACATTTCCTAGAATGCGCAGCGGTCTACTTCTAAGATGATCGTATTACAGTACTTAATAATGAGAAAGAGTTTATTTGGTGGAAAGTGTATTTGACCAATATACTTTGCTATTTCTTATCCGTGTAAGTGAAAAATGGATATTGAATGTACAATAATTCTATAACTTTAAACCAAGTAGAAATGTATGGACATGTGTATGTTATGAATGAAAAAATGTTTCAAGAAAAGAATATAATAAATACGTTAAATAATATAAGTTAAAGATCTAATACAAAAATAATAATTTTGAAAAACAAGTAAGCACGACATATTGAAAGAAAGAGAATAAGCAATTGAACCAAAAGAAATTTCTGATTAGAAACTAATATTTATACACACACTCATACATATATATATATATTTATATAAACTTTTAAAATTTGACTAATGAACAGATGAAATAAAATTTCTGGAAAATTAATAAAAATCCACCAAACATAAAGAATTTGATCATTCTACTTGATATAATTTCAAAGAAATATTTTTACAGTGTAGTGGATTAGCTGATAATCTCATATATATATATATATATATATATATATATATATATATATATATATATATATATATATCTGCGTGTGTGTGTGTTTGTAATAGTAATACATTCTAAAAATTAAATTGAAAAATATCTTTGTATAATGAATATAAAATTCCAAAACTCATGTATCTTCATGATATGAAGAGGTAATATAGAAGAATCTATGTACATATAGTAAAATGTTCCGTAAAATTTCAAAAAATGTAAAATTTTTTTGAAAAAACGTGTAGAGATTTTGTATTAAATTATTATTAACAATGTTGCCCGATGTTTCACAAAAAATTATGATATTGGTATCAAAACAACTCCATGTTTTTTCCACGAATTTGAAGAAAGTTTAAGACATGTTGTAGTGTATGTCTTCATTTCTGTAGTCATGCCTCGTGGTTGGGTATTTCCCCGAAACCAAACTTCGCCTTCTTATTGTGTATTGTCTGTGTATGAATGTGAAGCCCCTAATTCTTGGAATATGTGGGAAAACTTTCAAGAAAACCGCATAGCAATAATAACCAGCTTTGTCCCCCCTGGAGTATCTCTTTCCATCCCATGCTCCTCCAATGTCCTCGAACGTCACCCCCGAGCAACCGTTGGTAACGATGATTGCGGCTCGTCAAAATATGGCGGCTGCACGAATTTATTTTTTTCAGCAGCTCCTGAGGTGATCCAATTATATAATGGGATCACTCTCAACGATCCGAACTGGTCTGCTGTTTGGCTTTCCAGTGTGTTATAGAATTTACAGCTCATGTTATGTATTAATTGTGTAACCATCTTAATTTCTGCCTCATCGTATAGTCTTTCTATGGGAGATTTGGTTCGTCCATAGCCATTTTTAAGATCTTATTCTGAACACTCTGCTGGATAAGAATGTTAGTCTTCTAGGTGTTTCTCCATATCGGGAAAGCATACGCGCTATTTTCAAACATTAGGGAATACATTTACTGTACAATTTTGTATTTCTACATGTACAATTTGACAGTATGGCCAGAGCAGCGTACGTTTTCTTACATGCATATGACGTTCTCGTTGTACTTGAGCAGTCTATCCATGTGCACACCCAGATGTTTAACAGAATCTCTCCAAGGTATTTCGGCTCCACTTATATTGAGGCGCGCTGGGTATTTCTTTCTTCCGCAGGGGAATATGATACCTTCACCGCGTTTATTTTAATTTTTCATTTTTTAAAATACGCGGCGATTTCGTCAAGGGCGCCATGAAGCTTATGCTTGATGTCGTCGAGGGTGCTTCCCGTGGTATAAATGGCTGTCATCAGCGTAGAGCGTCAGTTATAGCCTCTCGGTTGTCAGAATATCATTTATATTAAATATCACTGGCCCTAGAATCGATTCTTAAAGTATATAATAACTAGAATGTACTTATACAAAACAAAAAATTGTCAATACACTTACGAGAGAATACACTCACTAGCATTCAATAGCAAGAATGATTATATAGACATACTATTATAACATTATATATATATACATATATATATATATATATATATATATATATATATATATATATTACGATATTGAGCGAATATATGCGATACAAGCGAAGCGAGAGGAAGCGGAACCCCCGTAGTTCGAGAAGTTTAGTGAGTAGGGGGTGAGCCCCCTAGTATTATAAAAGAAAAAAAAGAAAACGATAAAATCAATTCTAGATACAAAGTCTTTGTAAATAACACAAATTTTGATAAAAATTCTAATTCCGTATAAATCAAATATAAGTTATAGAGTAATTAAACAGCAAAGAGAAACAAAATTAAGAATAATACAAATTGAAATATATTTCTACAGGTTTGATATTTATATTTGTATTTATATATATATATATATATATATGAATTTTATTCTGGTAGCTACTGTGATCTAGTAACGAAAAGCTGAACTAATCTATCTGAAAAATAAAGTGTCCTGTTGTATTATGTTAGCTCAATCTTTACATAAAAAAATGTATTACTAAATGTTTCGTTTAGACGAATTCTAATTTAAGTTACTCGTTTTAATCATTGTTAGAGTTCTGCAAAATAATAAAATTTGTAAACATTGATTTTTATCTTTTAAATTGTACACAAAGGATTTAATGAACATTTATTATATTAAATCAAGTTATTTACTTTGTGTTACATTATTCCCAATGGTCAAATCAAGTTTTAAAAATATTATCTATATTTTATAATTTAAATTATTATCTTAACAACCTTCACAAATTAGAACTCTATGTAAGCATGAGCCATATTTGAAAATAAAAAATTAAACGGAATAAAATACAGTTTTCAACAATTTTTAACAATTTCTTTTATTTAATGGTAAATTATTATTATAAACTGTTTAAGTGTATATAATTTTATTAATATTATATTCCTTTTTCTAACAATTTCCTATACAGCATCAATAACTGTAAATGAATATTTCTTGGTTTATGTCCCTTTCTGTTATAATTAATGTTTCTTCCATTTAACATATGGTAGAGTATGATTCATTTTTCACTAATTGTAAGGGTAAATAAATTTTAACTGTACTATCGAACAACAAAATGAATCATTTTCAAGTTTTATTAACATCGAAATAAAAGTTTGATCAATATATCTAACATTCTATATGTAGTACTCTAACTACCTGATAAATAACAATATTTAAATTGATTTAAGAAATAGTTTTTAATTTTACATTTAAATATTAAGAACTTTATGCTGAACTATATTTAAATGGTCTCTCTTTGAATATCATATATATATATATATATATATATATATATATATATATATATATATATATATATATATATATGTTATAACAGCTGAAATTAGTTTAAAATGGAAATGAACTGAAAGTATATTAAGAAAAAAGCGAACGACGGGTATCATTATTATATATGAACCTCAAAGAGGATAATATCATTAAAAGCTAAAAATTTCATATATATATATATATATCACAATAAAAATATATTTATAGATTAATCAAAAACACTTTGATTTTTCATATTGCATTTATTATGGAATACAAGTTGATAAGTAAATAGGTATATAAAACATGACCAAATTAAATATAATCATAAAAATCACACATTGTTATATTTTTTTATTTTTTGTATAGATTTCTAATTTCAGTTGTGATAAAACGATATCGATGCACGTAATTTGAATTTTAACACTTGAAAGTGATTTTTCATTACTTATCTTACTCATTGTTAGATTACTTATTTATAATACTATTTTTGTTATAATAATTTACGGATATTAACTAACCAAAAATATATCGTGTCAAGGAAATTGTTACTAACAGCGCAATATATATATATATATATATATATATATATATATATATATATATATACATATATATATATATATATATATATATATATATATATATATATATATATATATATATATATATATAATATATATATATATATATATATATATATATATATATATATATATATATAAGTCTAAAAACAAGTTATCATTTTTTAAAAAAAAATGTTTAAATTATAATTATAGGTCTTTCTATATAAAATATACACTTATTAAGTTTCTCCTTTTATTTTTAACAAATAACACATTAACATACAGAGCAAGAAGACATTAAATCATTATCCTAGACTTAGAATATTGAAATTTAAATTTTAGAATAATATATATTACTCATTATTTTATACAATGTATTATTTATCATAAATTTATAAAAGTTCATCAGTATTAAACTAGAATTTATATTTATTTATTACGTAGATAAAACATATGTAAATTTAAATAATTCAGAATTTATAAACTTAGATAATTCAGAAAGGATTGTATTAGTTTTTCAGATTTTTCACCACACGAAAAACATTGTATGTGATAATGAATTTTATTTGGAAAATAATATTATATAATTAATACATTTGGCCTGTTATTTTAATTTTTAATTACATTTTTAATTATTTATTTTAATTATTTACGAAATGAATCCTTAACTACTCGCACGTGTTCCTGTGCAACATTATTTCATTTTTTTAACAAAATTTACTAATCTCTACTCCATTTGACCTTTTTTACTTTATGTTGGACGTACTATAAATTTCTTTCAGTTCATTATAATCATTTATGAACAACAGTTATTTATTAAAGCATTTAATTTGGCACATAATATACACTACGGGAGTAATTATGTAAATAAGTTCTAGCTGAAAAATTCTTCGAAGACAATTCTTTATATATAATTCTTCTAAAAAGAATCTTATGAAAAACAATTCATTGAAAATATTATTCTTGGAAATACAGTATTTTGAAAAAAATTCTTCGTAAGTACATTTTTATTGATTTCATTTTTTCCAATTTACTTGTAATGATCTCAAATTAATTCAAGTTAGAACTGCTTATGTCTGTTCAGTAAGACAAGTTAGGATAAACCATATATAAGAGGTTTCTGAAAAGGTTAATGAGTGTAATTACATTGTGTCGTCCAATTACTTTTTTAAAATAATTTAACTATAAAATTAAAATATTTTTTTATAACTATTTCAACATTTTCTAATGACAATTTATATATTTTAATGAAACTAATAAAATGTAAATATCTACTGTATTTACAAATATTATCTAATGTACAATATATATATATATATATATATATATATAAATATATATATATATATATATATATATATATATATTTAGTCTGGCTGATTAGGAAAAAAAATTCAAATAAAATTTCAAAAATGAATTATTTTGTCACCCCACAAACTATAACAAATTTTGTATCAAAAAGATTCAATAAATTATTGTTAATTATTTTCGATTTGTCGTTTATGCATATTTGGTCTAGTTTGTGGATGAAAAAAGAATTCATTTGTAAAAGTGCATTTAACCACAGTGTCAAAATTGTTTTCTTCAAATACAATTCTAAACGAGAAAATTTTCTAAAAACAATTTCTTAGTAGATAATCTTTTAGATAGGTAAAGTCATATTATGCTAGCCAGAATAGAGCAGATAAACTGAAATTATTTTAGATTAGCTCAGGTAAGAACATGTCAGATTATGCTAATTTTAAAGAATGATTTTAAAAAAGTGTAGTTTCATCGTATTTTCTTAGACGAATTGTTGAAATAAAACATTTAAATGTTCTTTTACAACATGTTAACAGTTAATAACGCTGCCTCATGTTACTTTTTACCTAGTTGCTAGCATAGATAAAGTATGTTGTTAGGGTTGCTAGCTATGGTTATCTTGATAAGATAAAACTAAGATACACTGTCGTACAGATGTCTAGCATAAGTGTGTGATATTCACTCGATCTGTTCTCGGTTATGTAGATGCTATATTTGTTAATAAATTATGACGGAAATTTTCATTTTTTATATAATTTAATATATGTTAAGTTATTTTGATGATGATGTTGATTAAAGTTCACTATTTGGCGTGTCAATTATAAGAAAAGAATAAGAAAAGCCTAGAAGAGAAAGCAGAAATCAAAAAAAGTAATGTGAAATGTTTGTGTGAAGATAAAAAAGTATTTAATTAAATGTAGAAGTCAGAAAAGGACATCAGAATTCATAAACGTTTTAGAAAAGGAATTATTTATACAAAATATCATAAAAATATTAGGTTGATATGAAAATAGTTGCGGTGTTTTTCTGAATTCTAACCTTAAGTTTTTTCAATGAAATCATGTTCATTTCATTGTGTTCATGTTAATATTATTTACAATGCAATTTTTCGGTCTATATTTTGGTAATATCGACTTTTATTTTATCATTACTTTTGTGTTAAATTGGAATATGAAACTAAAGATGGAAAAATAGAAAATAAGAGCATTTTTTGTATGAGTTCAAAACGAGTGATAAAGCAGCAGAAACTGCTCGTAAATTAAAAGATGCGTTTGGTGTGGGTACTGTTAAGGAACGTATGGTGAAATAGTGGTTCCAAAAATTTCGTACTGGGGACGAGAGCTTTGAAGATATAGAAGGTCGCGGGCGTACATCTTTAGTTCATGACGACCAACTGTTGGTGTTAATTGAATCAGAACCACACACAACAAGTTGAGAGCTTGCACAAATATAGGCGTTAGTCATCCAACAGTTCTCGATTACTTAATACAGCTTGCTGAGAAAAATTTATATGAATTTGAAGATCATAATCCGCAATTATTTTTCTACCAACCTAATATATTTGAATTGGTAACTAATAAAACAGAAGAAGCATCTATAAATGACGAAAAAAAATAAATAAATATATTTAGTAGAAAAGAAGTTCTCCAAATGAGTGAATAAATATGTTAAGAACTATTGACTAAACAATGACGTACTTTTTAAGACATTCAAAATGAAGTACAAGCCATTCAAAAATTATTTTTGGTTAAAATGATTGACAGTTTTGTTTGATATATAAATAAATGCATTTTTGATATTCTATCCAAAAAAAATAGGATACACAGAAGTATTAACAATTTAACTTGTGTGAATAGTCAATATATTATTCCAAATGTGCTAAATTTGCACTTATTTTATAATGGTGTCCTAAATACAGCGTGAGGCCAATTAATCTCAAAACACAAAAAAATCAGAATTAATATCAAAAAATAATAAAAATGCGCATATTGTTGGAAAAAATCCGAATATTTGAAAAGTATTAGTAAAATTTTAATAATATGGATAAGGTTTGGAAAAATCAGAATATTTAAAAAATATTTTAGTAGTTGAGTCATATGAAATAGGTTGAAAATTCAATATTTTGTACTACATAATTTACTGAGCAGAACATGATCTATAGTTAAAGAAATAAAAATAATATAAACTAATTGTACCTTTATAGCGTATACTCTTTGGTAAGGAAAGAATAATAATAAAATGTATTATATTTTTGAATATTATTATAGTTAATTATAATATCTTTAAATTTTAACTAGCTTCTTCATAAATACACATTCTCAGATTTTTTCGATTTAAAAATATACACACTACACATTTATAAATAATGCTAGAAATAATATTTTTAAATTTATCATTCAGAGGAAAAATTGCATGCATTATATGATTTTCAAAACTTATATTACTATAATATTTTATAACTATATAATTCCAGATAAAATATTTACATTATGATTTACTTCTCATGAACATTTAGAAATTTGAAATGTCCAAATTTTAGGTTTATATATTTTTAAGAAAAATACAAATGTAGATAATACATCAAAAATGATTAATATATTTATAACTTTTGTGCCAGCTATTTGAAAATGATGGATAATTAAGTTAAGCGTGTATACTTATTTCATTCAATATTACTAAATTTTTAAATAATAAAACATTTTCAAACTGATTTTATTTAATGAAAAATTATATTTTCAGTATTTTTAACGATAAAAGCACAATATATATGTTTAACAGTATAAGATATGTTAACAATAATATATGAATATATTTTTATTCGATTTCATCTGTTAAGCAATATTTAAATTATTATCGAACATAATACTAAAAATATTTTCAAATATACTAAAATTCTCTCATAACCACATTGACTGGATCATGATAAAGTATTTGTTATAACTTTATATTTTTATATTGAATATTTTAAATTTTAACAAATTGATTCATATATAGTGTACTAGTACAAGGAAGAGAATCTTTATTCATTGTTTTCATTATTTTTTTATCGTACATATTTATATATTGTATATTTTATTTTTTGTTCGTCGCTTAATCAACATGCAATTGTTTTATATAACTCTGAATATAGGGTTCATTTGATTTCCTGACAACAAAAAAATATTTTTTTCTTTGTTCATATTGACTTTTGCTTACATATAAAATATTCAGTTGTCTTATTATCTTTTTTTATATTTATAAACTGATTAGAGCTAATCATCTAAATATTTTTTTAAGGCTGTATACTTTCCAAATAATTTTCATAAGCTGTCCATTGTACGTAATCGTAATCAATAAATCTAATTCTTGGTGTAATGAAATTTTTCACGAAAGATTTATCAAAATATTTGTTTTCAATTTTATTATTATGCCACTTATAAAGATACTTTCGGTTTTTTGGTATTTAAACAATTTCAAAAGATCTTGTTTGGCATTATAAAAACACCAAAATTCAATTTTATATACAACCATTCATGTATAATTAATTTCAAAATTAACATAATTAATTTATTCAAGCGATGAAAAATAAATTGATTTAATTTTTACTTCGTAACTTGTTTTTGTTATAATTTATGGCTAAAGAAAAATATTATCATTTTTTATACTATGACTTAGGAATTTATCCTTTTCTTATGAAAATAATTATATTTTCTTCATTTAGACTATATTTCAGTTTGGTTGTAAATAATTTGGTTATAATTACAGTTTCTAATAGAAAAAAATATTAGGAGGTTGCAATGAAAGCCGGTGTTTTTTGTGTTTTTTGAGCATTTATTTCAATAACAAAATGTGTGAATACATTATCAAAGTATTTGCCATCGGAAGGTAAAATTTTTCCCCATTTCTGTCAGAAGTTGAATCCCACGACGAAAGAATGGTCTGTATTTTGAGCCAATCCATACAGAAAATCAATTTCGACTTCTCCGTAGTTATAGAAATGTGTATCTTCCAAAGCGTGTTGCATTGATCAAAACAGATGATAATCGCTTGGGGCCAGATCCGGAGAATACATTGGGTGCGGGAGAATCTCCATCAGTGTTTGTTTCACGGATATAGCAACATGGGGCTGAGCGTTGTCATGGAGAAGAATCACTTTTCGATGATTTTATGAAATTGATGGTCGTTTTTGTATCAAATTATCATTCAAACGCTCCAACTGTTGTCAATAACGTTCGGCGGTAATTGTTTCCTTCTGTTTCAACAGTTGATAATACACGACACCCTCCATATTCCATCAAATAGAGAGCATTGCTTTGTGATCGTGGATGTTTCGCTTTAGTGTCGACGTTGAACGTTGGCCAGGATCAACCAATTTTTTCTTGCGTTTCGGATTATCGAAACAGATCCATTTTTCATGGCCAGTCACGATACGTCACAAGAAACTCTTATTTTTGTGCCTTAAGAAATCAAGATTTTTATCAAAGGCATTTTCGGTCAATTCATGTTGTAGCCATCTCCCTTCATTTTGATCTTTCCCATGGCTTATAAACATCGTGAAATAGTTTATTTGTCGACTTCGAACCGTTGAAACAAATGTTTGAGTATTTGATCAGGATTTTCTTCCAATAGAGATTGCAATTGTTCATCTTCCAACTTTTTCGATTGGCCTGGCTGTTGTCTGTCATGAACGTTACAATCACCACTTTTGAATCGTTGAAACCAATCTCTACGTACTGTTTTTAATAGAGCAGGTTCATCACAAGTTTTGCAAGCAATCGGTGAGCTTCAGCTGCTCTTCTTTTTAAATCAAAGTAGTGTAGAAGTGCAAATCGGAAAGACAACTTATCGCATTCGATTTTAATTCGGTTATAGGAAAACACCTGTGTAAGCAAAGGATGACGTCTTATGACTGAATTGTAGTGGGAAATGTTCACATTTCAAAATGACATAAGAGACATTTGTCACAGTTCACACTATACAAACCTAGAGTCATCTACACGTGAACAGCGACCTTTAATGCAACCTCCTATTATTAAAATAGTCGTTCTAGACGAGTTATTATTTATCTAACGTCGCAATAACCGAAATCATTTACAAATAAATTAAATAAGACATTAATCTGGATATCTGATTAATCTAGTTATAATTTAAAAATTAGTAGCCAACTGTGTTGTAAAAAATTTTGCTGTAATGGAATAAGAACAAATTATATTTTGATAAATAAAAAAAATTATTATACTACTCTCATACATTTTCACTATTGATGAAAGTGGTTAAAACATTCAAATTTAATTTGTTATATCAGTATTAATGTAATTTGTTTAAATGTTTTATTATAAAATGTATCAGACCCATTTAATTCTGGAAAGACCTTTTAAGACTGTATAACTTACCTTTACAATTATGTATAAAATAATTATATTTATATTATCAATTAATATTGTAATAAATCTTCTACATTATAGATAAAATATTTTTAATATATATATATATATATATATATATATATATATATATATATATATATATATATATATATGTGTGTGTGTGTGTATGTGAATGTATTTGTATATATATACTCGTATATATATATATATATATATATATATATATATAGATTGTTTATTCATGAAACGAAATATTCAACATTGTAATTAATTATAATTATTAATAATTAATGCACTGTAATTATATTTCATAGAGCTATAGAAAACATAGTGTATTCAAATACTGTAATAATTTATATATAATGAAATACTTGAATTCATGTTGTTATTTATTATATTGTTGCTGTTTATTCATGCAACAAACTATTCAACATATAAATAATTATAATTATTTATAAGTAATGCAGTGTAATATATTTCATAGAGCTATAGATAACGTAGTATATTCAAGTACTAAAATACTTTATATATAATCAAATACTTGAAATACACAAATAGATATTTACTCATACATATATATATATACTCGTATATATATATATATATATATATATGTATGTATATATATAGAGTGATTCAATTTTGGCTTCCACATGGAAGTGATAATGGGAACGTAGTGGTTAAAAAAGTCATGTTATTTTAATTTAGTATTTTAGTTCAATTCAATACTAAAATACAATTGATAATATTTTTTTTCTAATTTTTTACTTTTTCTGATACTTTCGTGTGGAAACCGAAGTTGAATCACTCTATGTATACATAATTATACAGAGCGAGTCTAATTAAACGTTCACTACATTTTTCGTGAAAACGAGTAATAACAATCTTTAGACATAATTACTCGCAATTTCTTTCTTGAGTATACCACTGGAAAAGACATAAAATAGGGTATTGTGATACAGTTCCAAAACTGGTTAAATTCAATTTCATTAATGAATTATTTTTTGTTCTCCATCAAGAACCACAATAAATTTTTATGAACAAAATATTCAATAAGTGATTATAAATTATTTTTGAGTGTTTCTTATGCCCAATTTGATTGTGACGTCATCATTGTCAGAGCGCTGAGGAACAGAAATATTTAATAATTTTATGTGCCTAGCGCTTTGATGAAGATATTGCCGCCATCTAAATGCAATTTAAGGATAATAAAAAAGATTAATTATCAATTATTATTTTCTTTTTTTGGTGTGGAAAAAATAATTCATTAGTGAATCATAATTGACTGATCTAAAAGAACATTGAAGTTGTTTAAATATAGACCGAAATTGCTCTCTATCTCGCTGTATTAAAACACTTGATTAAAAAT
Source organism: Acanthacorydalis orientalis (assembly GCA_034766995.1). Classification (NCBI taxonomy): domain Eukaryota; kingdom Metazoa; phylum Arthropoda; class Insecta; order Megaloptera; family Corydalidae; genus Acanthacorydalis; species Acanthacorydalis orientalis. The sequence goes on from CM068316.1 coordinate 29,334,357, forward strand.
TCAACTATTTCTGAAGTATCAAAAAACATAACAATTTTTTTATGTCTATTCTATAACAGTAAAACTCACTAGGATTTCTTGCGATAATTAAAATACTTTTTTTCAATTTAAATTTATATTATTATTTCTTCATTTAAGTTTAGGGTATTTTCATCACAAAGTAAATTCAATTTATTTGGTTAGCAAAATCAATGAGAAGTTTTTCAATGTTAAAATACAAACCAAAAAATTTGAATGAATATTCTTCCTCAAAGTAAATAAAATCAAGTTTTCTAATTACTCAGCTATTAATTTTAGAATTTTATTTACACGTGCATTCAAAATATTTACTATTTTCGTTCATATCTAACTATAATTTTTTTGAAAAATATATTTAAATTTGTTAGTTACCAGAAACACTTTATAAAAACTTCATTTTATTCTTTATAGTATATTCATCCAGTTGGTAAGGCATTTGGAGTAGACCATGAAAAAAGTATCAAAAAAAAAATATATATTTATTCAAACTACCTAAAGGAATAAAAATAGATTCATTTCCAGCACTTCATTTATTATTAAATCATTTTATTAGATGCTCCTTAGAGAAGTGTGATAATCTAATAAGAAAATTTATCATTGAGTTTTGTTGCACCATCGATTCAAGATGAAAAATAAGATTAAAAATGGAGATGAAAAATACTTAACTCAGAAATAGTTAGGTTTCGGACAGAGTTCACTGAATTAAAAGATATTCTGTACATGGTGCCTACTAAGTTATTGTCCAAAACATTCACTACAATTTAACAATATGAGTTTGGCTTCTATATTAAAAGAAAAGTTTATTTAAGATAAGCAAATATGTCTATCATCATCCTCTACAAGTTTAATAACAGATCTCTTCCCCATGTTGCTATGCGTTTTCAATAAAAACGTTATGAACGTTTTATCAGACTCGCCTGTATATGTATATGTATATATATATATATATATATATATATATATATATATATATATATATATATATGTATTTCTACATAATGAGGACAATGAAAATTAAATTAAGATATTGATATGATACAATATTTCAAGTACCGTCTACATATTTATATATATTTGACAATAAGAATTAGGTCTTTTACATAAAAAATAACTTATTCAGTACAAATCTTGATAAGAATTTAATCTTACAATAGTGCTAATTCCAATAAAAGTGAATTATCTCACCTCCTACTATTTAGAAATATCTTCTGCAAATGTTTTCTGTAGCTATATAAGAATTATTCTTTATGAGCAGAACAATATTGAGTGAAAAATGTTACACGCAATATTAATTTCTTCGTTCATAGTGGGAGCTTTTGGTGAGTAATAATTTATGTAAATAATATATATATATATACATTAAGTTAAGAATCTATTTCTATAGATTTTCCTACAATATATTTGAAGTAAGAATTAATATATATAAAAAACTAAAACTTTATTTTAATTTATATAGAGAACATGATATAATTTTGTAAATATTTTTTTAACGAAATAAATTTAAGTCACTTTAAAATATTTCTTAATAAAATATTTTTAAATATACTTTTAAATCCAACATAGATATATATATATATATATATATATATATATATATATATATATACATATATATATATATATGCATATATATATATATATGCGACTTGATCAAAACAATAGTTTTGAGTATTTTGTTTCAATGACAAAAATATATAAAAAGTTATCATTATTTTCGATTAGAATATTATTTCATTCATATAATAATATTCTAAATACGAATTAAATATGACAATTTAAGAAATTCAATTGTTTAAATGAAAAATTTTGGCAGAATGGTTTCCGTTTCAATATTTTTACAAAATATACGTTATATAATAATTTATAATCTCATAATAACTCAACTTTTTTTTTATCATATTTTTCAGGATTCTTTAATTAATTTTACTGATCTCATATTCATTTTTTTTAGTGTTCAAATTTTCTCCCTACATTTTAAATTAATTTGTATTTCACACAAAAATAATTTTTCATACCATATATTCCGTTATTAAGATAATTTAAAATTATTTGAATAAAAAATCACAAAAATGTACAAAACAAAAAATAATCCTTAGCTCTTTATTAGTAATTAGTTAAGGACTTAATGAAGAATAACTAGCTAGCTATAACTGACACTGTACTTCTATTTTGTCCTATTTAATTTTGTTGTATTTGTTCCTATTAAGTAAATTTTTTAAAGGAAATAAAGAAAAGAATGATTTATTTGATTAAAATCTATTGTCAAATAGTTTAATTTGCATTGAGGATTATGCAATTATGTTGTTCTGGAATATATATATATATATATATATATATATATATATATATGTGTGTGTGTGTGTGTGTGTGTATTAAGGGGTTAGTGATTATTTAGGTGTACTATGTGTTTATGTCCGATAATATAATTAAATAATTTGTTTACCATAACATTATTTATCATTTTATTATTTTAGCTTTCCCTTTCGATATCGAAGGACGAATAGTGAATGGAACCAATGCCGAACCTGGTGATGTTCCATACATTGTAAGTTTGTAGCCTTAATTTATATTTTTAGAATGTTAAAATTCTGGTAAATATGTATTAATTTCTAATAATATATACACATAATATATTATACATACATATATATATATATATATAAAGAGTTTTCCAATAGGGACATAGTTTTTAAGGGCATATTTCACAGATGTTAAACTGACAACTGTATTTTTTTAACGTTTGTTAAGTTTTGACATTGCCATTTTTATTTATGGCTCCGTATGAATCAAAAACACGCATCGAAATAATACAATTGTATTATGAAAATGGTCATTCAATACAAAATGCATTTCGTAAATTATGCACTATTTATTATCGACATACTCATCCATCTGTATCAACATTTCTTCGATTAGGAAGTACATTTGAAAACACTGGATCAGTTAAAGATAAAGAAACACCAACACGTGTCCGTAGTGTTTGTTCTTAAGAAAATATTGAATTGGTTCGTGAAAGTGTATTGCAAGAGCCAGGAATGTCAATTCCACGATGTTCATATAAATTGGATCTTTCACAATATACCGCATGGTGTATTTTTCATTAGGATTTATTGCTGTAGGCTTATAAAGTTCAATTAATATAAGAATTGAAACCAGTAGACTAATCACTGCGTCTGAGATTCATTAATTGGATACTGGAATAACAATACTGTTCTCAAGAGGAAGTCATCTTAAGCGATGAGGCTCATTCCGAAATCTCTGGTTACGTTAACAAGTAAAACTGACGAATCTGGGATGAAGAATATCTGAAGATGGTAGTTAAGAAGCCACTGCATACAGAAAGAGTGACTGGCTCGCACTTTGGTCTAGTGGAGACATCACATTTTGTCCTTACTTTTTTGATAATCGGGCTGGTAAGGCGATTACTGTGAATGAAGAAAGATACTGAGGCATGAAAATCATTTTTTTAAAAAAGAACTGGATGAAATTGTTCTAGACGAGATATGGTTTCAGTAGGACGTTGCAACAAGACACAGCTGGTGAAACAACTGGTTTATTAAGGTCGAAATTTCCTAATTGCATTATTTACAGAAATTGAAACATTAATTGGCTATCGAGATCCTGCAATTTAAAAGCATTGGACTACTTTCTATGGAGTCGCATTAAAGGACAAGTAGACACCAATAATACTTAAAAAAATTCGACCTAAAAGATAAACTCTGAAGATTAATTAGAGACATACAACCCCAGTTGTGTAAAGCATGTTATTAAAAATTTTAACAAAAGATTAGTTTCTTGTAAGAAAAAAAGCGGCGGTCACTTATATGATATTATTTTTAATTAATAATTGGCATACCCCCAACTACTATTTATAATAAACTTACTTGAAATTTCTGCGCAAATCCCGCGTTTTATTACAAAGAAAAAAATTGCGAGCTCATTGGAAAACCCTGTATAATATATATATACATGCTGAATACGCTAAATAGGCATTATTTTTATATTAGCTTTTTCTGCATTCACTTATTTGATATTCTCTTAGAATGCCACTCTTTGGAAACGATTTATATCGATTGATTAGAGTTTTCATTTAGTATATAGTATAGTTTATAGAAATTACATATACATGTAATTGGTTAAAAAAATAATTTGTTATTATTATTTAAATATAAAATGTTGCAAGAAAAATAAAAAAATAATTATTTAATATCTTATTTAATGTTGGTTAATAATTAAATCAAAAATACCTGAATCATTGTGTTACTTTATGAAAGTTAACAATTAAATTTAAAAAAAAATACCTCTCGTATTATTAACGAACATTTATCATTTTCTAACTAGTGTATGCTTCCACTGCAGGTGCATCTATATATATATATATATATATATATATATATATATATATATATATATATATATATATATATATAAACTCACTTATTTTCATTTTTATAAGAATAATACCCGCCAACTAATTTAATTATTGATTATTCTAAAATGGTTTTAGAAATGTTTATGAAAATTTTTGAAACAAAAAAAAGATCAGTTCATTGACTAAAAACTGCTTTCTGTTTCTTTTTTCTTCAAATTAACTTTAAATTTTTAAAGTGCATATACGAATTTCTTACCAATTTATATGGATTTAAAAAACATAAATAACCTAATACAAACAATTATAACATTTATAACGTTAATAACTGGATTATAATATTAACTAATCAAAATTGAATTTTTATTATTATTTTTATTAATTAGTAAGTATTACATTGCTTGGAATGCTAAAAATAACTCTCTCATATAAAAAAGTACTATGTTATCAATGTTTACCTAGTATACACATCTATCTTATCACATTATCTACGTTTTCCTATCATATTTATTAGTTTATATATATATATATATATATATATATATAACCTAAATTAAATTTTTATTAAATCATTTGTCATTTCTTGAATTCAATGAATTTATATAATTGTTATGTAAGAAATGATATTGAAAAAAGTTACTAGTAATTCTACTATTTATAAAAAAATAACATCCTAATTCAAGGTTTCGTTAAGATCATACAGTGGATCACACAGTTGTGGAGGGTCAATTATAAGACCTAACTGGATTTTGACTGCTGCTCACTGCGCACAACGGTAAGATTTTTTAAATAAAATAAATGTTTATAAGCAGTAAAAATTCAAAATATATAAAATTATATTTTCAAACAAAAAATATAATTTATTTTGTGTTTCAGTAATATGATCGAAATTAAAATTTTAAAATAAATGCTTTTTTCGAAATTTATAAAATAATGCAGTTATTTAATAACTGAATTATAATATTTTTTAAATCGTTTAATAAAATCTACAGTATAAACTATAAAATCAAAATTTAATAATGAGATGAATAACATGTAATAAATTTGATCTTTGAAACATTTTGTCGGTTCTCTTTATTGATTAGGGATGAATTTAAAATTATTACCATTTATTTTGCTAAGAACTAAATATTTTCAAAAATGAACTAATCAGTATGTTCTTTTACAAATCTATTTTATCATATTTTTCATATAAAATAATCATCCTAGTTACTATTTATTTCTATTGCTGTACTGTAACCTCTCTCTTGAAACATAAGTGTATATTGGCGCTCCTATTTTATCATCTATTACTTTGAATATGTTGATTCTTAGTGATACTTTTCATCTTTAATAGTCTTTATTACAAACGACAGATCTTTTTTGACTTAAAAAACATATTTCATTATCATTTTAAATTTTTGTCGAAATGACAATAATGATATTGATCATTTTGCTATTTTTTTCTGATTGTTCAGGTTTTCATGTTCTGTTAAAAATCCATAAATATATATTAAAGCATTTTTTTTCTAATAATTTAATGGTTACTAATTTTATTAAAATGATTGAAAGTAAAACTATTTTTCACAACTTTACTATTGATTTTTAATCATCAAATATTTTTTTTAATATCGGAAAGTCTTGCGAATTGTGAGAGAGACAAGTTACTTTAATTTCAAATTAAAGATATAGTTTGAATAGAAAAATTGATAATTATATGAACGTAAACCTGTTATGAATCTGTTCGTCGTTTTTAAAAACATAATTTTCCAGATAAAGTATATAAATAAATTATAATATAGATAATTTTCTAAAATCTATTTTTAAATAAATGTATAAATGTTGTATTATAGGTATTCAGTTAAACATCAAAAAACAATTAAATTACAAATTAAATGTCTTATAATGTCATTATAATGTCTTACATAAAAAATGTTTGAAATTTTTTTCAATAATTGTTACATTAAATAAATATTAAAAACTTCAATTTTAATTTGTATCATTTAAGATTATCTAAATATTTTATTCGTTTCCAGCTCAAAATCTTATTAATAATATTTCTTTTATTTTTAGACCTGCTAGTGATATTTCTGTACAATATGGTCGCTTAAATATTTCTTCCGGTTTCGATGACAGTGTTATTAGTGTAATTGAAGTACATAATCACGAAAACTATAGTTCATTTTTATTGAAAAATGACATTGCACTTCTCAAGGTATTTAGTTGATTTTATATTAAATGAATTGATACTATATTAATTGTGTTAATTGAATTAATACAAGAATATGTGATTGCTTAACAACTGATTGTAAAAAAGTTGCTACTTTATATTTGTTTTCTAAATATACAATTTATATAACTATCTACTAGATTTAAATACATATGAAGAGCATGCTATATATAATTACATTGACATCTATATAACACAAAATCACATACATGTGTATATATGTGTGTAATGTGTATGAAAGCATAATACAATATTTATAATATTCATCTTTTACAGTTAGCAAAAAATATTACATACACAAATTTAATTCAACCTGCAAAACTTCCAAAGCAAGGACAAGCAACTCCTGGTGGTAGTCCCGCACTTCTAGCTGGGTGGGGATTACCTTATGTAAGTAGTTAGATAATAATCTCATTTTATTAACTAGCAGAAAAAGATAATATTAAAGTAATTATCGATTAGACCCTTTCTTTTTTATTATGGAGATTAACACTTATAATATTTTTCATTTATCATTTTTTTAAATTTACATTTTGTAGACCGGTGGTTCCGTAATGAAACAATTGCAAAAAGTTAATATTTCCATTGTTGCTAATCCTGACTGTGAAAAGGCCCATGGTACTGGAAGAATTTATGATTCCAATATATGTGCTGGCGTTCCTGGAGGTGGTAAAGGTCAATGTAGTGTAAGTTAAAACAATTATAAAAAATAATCAAGGTTAAGTTAATCATAGTAATATAAAAAAAGATCTTATTTTATGTTCTCTATATTTAGGAACACAGTCACCAAAAAGAGAATTAATTTAATAAATAAAATGTATAGTGATATATTGAATCTATATATTGTCAATCATTGCACAAACGTAAATATGCGTATATATATATATATATATATATATATATATATGTGTGTGTGTTTATGAACGAGTGCGTTTCAATATGTGAAAGTTTAATGAAATTATTTACACGATGAAAAATTATAGGGTGATTCTGGTGGCCCACTAACAGTTCGTGGAGAAGTAGTAGGATTAGTATCCTGGTCTGTCAAACCTTGCACGGTTGCTCCTTATCCAGGTGTGTTTACAAGAGTTAGCAGCTTTATTGACTGGATTGAAAAGAAAATTAAGTAATGCAATAAATTTTACATATGCTAAATAAATATTAATTAATTTAAAAAAATATTTTTTATTCAAAAATTGTATGTTTTAAATATTATCGACAAATAATTACAAATATTTGAACTAACATATGTGTTTTATTTTAATTAATTCTTACAAACTCTCAAATCAATATATATATATATATATATATATATATATGCATATATATATATATATATACATATACATATACATATATACATATATATATATGTATCTATATACATATATATATATATATATGTATATATATATATATACATATATATATATATACATTTTATTAATTACTTTTATACACTCGTATACATGATTATTTTTCTAATCATATACACTAGTTACATTTTGTTACCTTTATAGTTATCTAGTGTACTTTTATTTACATTTTGTTTCTTTCAATCGAACCCAGATATAAAGATACGTTTTTATCCATACCAATAAAGTATAGTTCTATTCATGCAAAGATGTAATAAGTAGATACATTTTAACTAACGTTAAAACATTACGGATTCACACAAAAAATTTCTTCAAAGACGATTTCATTGCAATTTGTTCCGGATAAGTATATTATCTTATACTGTAAATAAACATAGTTAATTTTAAAATTAAAATAAAAAATAACTGCAAACATTACAAAACTAAGAGTTGAATTGAACCCAAAGTCAATTCGTATTTTAAACAAACTTAAATATTAAATATTACTACATAAGTTGATCCACTAATAAGTCAACATTTTGACGGTGTACATGTAAATTATTTATTTTTATCAATAATAAATAAATATTGTGACATTGTATATATGTAATTTATTTATTTTTATTTCTAAATTATTTTTAAGATTTAACTCGTTTTATTAAATACTCAAGAAAACTTACAGACTGAACTGGTCGAATACTCCATAAAATTATATTAAAGGGTAAATGGCTATATCTCTGATATTTATCTCTTTTTATATATCATAAATGTAAACTAAAATATGATTTTTCAAGAAGATTCTCTATAATGCACAAAATTTAGACAGATCAATTTACCTTCTAGATATGTTTTCTATTGTAAAATAGAATGCCTTTATTCTCATTTTCAATAAAATGTTTGCTTTAATCTAATAATTGTGTTACTTGATTTGAAATTGAACTAACAAAAAAACCGTTGAGGTTTTTATGGCAAGATATCGAGTGGTGAATAATTGTATTAAATATTAACATTACCTATAATAATTTGAACCAAAATATAGTAATTGATTTGGGAATACTCAAGGAGATGTATAGAATACCTATGAAGAGCTTAATATAAAAAGCAAGTCTTCAATGGTGATTAGGAACACTAAATATTGTATAATGAAAATTGAGGAAAACCTTCAGATTATAAAGCGTATTAAATTTAGGTAGAAAATGCGTCAAGAAATATATAAAATATGTATTTTATTATTAACAGATCGTTAACAAGAATCTTATCGAAAAATATTGATTCTTTCTTGACTACAGAAATAAATAAATAACTCCAGAAGTTGATTAGCTTTACATTCTTACCGATTTCATTACAAAATAGAAACACGACACTATATTAAGAACAAAATTATAAAAAAAATATATTTTGTCGTTATTTTAAATACTTTTTTGTCAGAAACCATCATTATTATGTTACAAAAATATTATATTCCACGAATTTAACTCAACATATGTGAAACACTAACTGAGCTTTCAATTTTATTTTCTATAAAATATACAAGACTTTCAATCGCCTAAATAAAAATTTTCTTTAATAATATTATAAATAAATTATTATTTGCATAATTTTTTCGAAATTGTATTGCATGGGACAGCACTGGAACAGCATGGGATTTATATTATTTTAAAAGGAATGGTATAAAATAAATTGTAAGATAAAATCAAAAAAAAGATGAAGAAAATATAATTCATTTGTGAAACATAATTAACTGGTCTAAAGTAAAATTGAATTAGTTTAAGTATAGGCCGAATTGCTCTTTCTTCCCCAGCGGATGTTTTTATCAAAATACTTCAATTATTTTCCAAGTATTTTTGCGATGATTAGCACATTTTTTTTCAATTTAAATATATTAATTTTTCATAATGTAAATTTTCAGTATTCTCATCGCAAAATAAAGTTTGGCTTCTGAATCAAAAAAAATTCTTGAAATTAAGCAAATATATCTAACTTCATTCTCTACAATTTTAATAACGGATCTCTTCACCATGTCTATACATTTACAATAAAACATAATGAATATTTTATTAGACTTCACTATATATATATATATATATATATATATATATATATATATATATATATATATATATATATATATGGGCGCTTCGCCCACTTGACAATTATAAGCATGTACATGAACCGAATGAAACAATAAACATATTTTTTAAAACTTATTATGTCTATATAATTATTATCACACATATATCTCAACGTATTTATATATATATATGTATATATATATATATATATATATATATATATGTCCATATATATATATATGTATATACATATATATATATATATACATATATATATATATATATATATGTATATACATATATATATATGTATATATATATATATATATATATATATATATGTCCATATATATATATATGTCCATATAAACATCGAAGAAGGATTATTTTTTACAACGTTGTAGTTTTTTGTGGATAATTTTGAACATATATATATATATATATATATATATATATATATATATATATATGCATTTATATATAATAAAAACAATGAAACTTCAATCAAGATATTGATATGAAACAATATTTCAAGTACCATCAAAATATTTATGAAAAACTACTTATTCAGTAGAAATATTGATAAGATTTAAATCTTATAATTGATAATTCCAATAAAGGTGAATTATCTCATCTCCTACTATATAGAAATACCTTATGCAACATGTTTCTGTAGCTATAAAAGAAATATTTTTTATAAACAGAAGTATATTGAATGAAAAATGTTACACATAATATTAATTTCTACTTGTATAGTGGGCATTTTTGGTGAGAAATAATTTTTATTAATATTATATATATACGAGGTTAGACAATTAAGTAATGCGACCGATTTTTTTTCTCGGCCTGTGGTAACACTGCGAACCTGTAACTTTGCCACCGTAATAGCAGATCCCTACTCTCTCGATTGAGACCTTGACCACCCTCGTACGATCATTTCTTCGCCAGCTGTTTAGTGTTTTGTAACAACGCGCGAGTAGTGCATGTCACGAAAATGGAACAGAGAAATTTAGAGCAACGGTCTCGAGCAGGTTGAAAGTGATCCTACTCTTCTCGATCGAGTTATTACTGGTGATGAAAGTTGGTTCTTTCAATATGACCCCGAAACTAAACGACAAAGCCAACAGTGGCTGTCCCCTGGAGCACCAAGGCCAAAGAAGGCGAGAATGAGCAAGTCCAAAGTGAAAACCATGTTGATTTGCTTCTTCGACAGCAAAGGGGTGGTTCACAAAGAGTTCGTACCACCTGGACAAATCGTAAATCAAGTATTCTACCGCAATGTGTGCTCAGAGTGCGTCCAGAGATCGCGAAGACTTGGTTTCTGCATCACGACAATGCTCCCTGTCACAGTGCGTTCAGTGTCTCTCAGTTTTTGGCGTCTAAAGGCATCACGACGTTACCACAACCGCCCTATTCACCGGACATGTCACCCTGCGACTTTTTCCTATTCCCCCATATGAAAAAATTCGTCAAAGGTCGACATTTTGACTCCGTTGAAGATATCCAAGAATCTGTGACGAGGGTACTCGGAGAGGTCCCACAAGAAGTGTTCCAGAATTGTTACGAAAACTGGAAAACTCGCTGGAATAAGTGTATAGATGCGGGAGGGGACTACTTTGAAGGGGATCGCAGCGATGTACCTTAATTTTTAAATATACTCGATTTTTGAATTTTGTCGCATTACTTAATTGTCTGACCTCGTATATATATATGTATATAAGTTTTCCCAATAGAGACGCAAATTTTTAAGAGGTTATATTTTACAGATGTCAAATTGTCATCTGTGCTTTTTTGACATTTGTTATGTTTTTCTTTTGCCATTTTTAGTTACAGATTCGTACACTAGAAAACAACTCATTAAAATAATATAATTATTATCTGATAATGGTTGTTCTATAAAAAATACATATCTTAAATTACGCTATACTTATTCATGATAACTCGTTCATCTGCATCAACAATTCTTCGAGTAGTGAGTAAATTTCAAGATGCTGGATAGGTTAAAGATAAAGTAATAACAACACATATTCGTACTGATCGTTCTGAAGCATACATTAACTTGGTTCGTAAAAGAATATCGGAAGAGTCAAGAATGTCAATTTTGCAACGTTTATAGAAATTGGATCTTTCGCAGATGATCACATGGCTTATTTTCATAAGGATTTTTTGCTGAATGCTTATAAGATTCAATTAACATAAGAATTAAAGCAAGTAGGCCATTCACTGCGTCGGAGATTTGTTAATTGGATACTAGAATAACAACACGTTTTTTTTGATAAATTCCTTAGCGATGATGCCCATTCCGAACTATCTACGATAACAGGTATAACTGCTGAATAAGCGGTAAAAAATTCGAAGGTAACCGTTGAGAAGTCACTGCATACTCAAAGAATGACTGTTTGGTGCGTACTTTGGTCTGGTGGAGTTATTTGTCCTTGATTTTTTGAGAATCAAGCTGGTTAAGCGACTTCTCTGAATAGAGAAAGATACAGAAAAAAGGCACCCATTTTATTTTAGAAAGATTTGGACGATCTTAATCTAAAGGACATGTTGTTCCAAGAAGTTGATGCAAAAAGTCATACAGTTGTTATAACAATTGATTTATTGAGGATGAAATTTCTGGTTACTTTATTTCCAGAAATGGAGACATTAATTTCCCACCGAATTCCTGTTATTTAACACAGTTGGACTTCTTTCTTTGAAGTAATGATAAAAAATAGGTGTACGCAATAATCCTAAAACAATTTTCGACCTAAAAGAGGAAATCCGAAGAGTACTTGGTAAGATAGTCCCACGGGTGTATACGGATGTCATTGAAAATTTTAACAAAAGAGTGGTTACTTGTAAGAAAGCATGCGACGGTCACTTACTCGAAATTATTTTTCATTTATAAATGCCATCACTAACTACTCTTTACAATAAAGAAATTTAAAATTTTAACGCCAATTTTGTTTCATATAAAATTAAAAAAATGAGTCCTTATTGGAAAACTCTGTATGTTTATGTGTGCGTATGTATAAATGTGTTTCAGTCTGTAAAATTTTAAAGCAATTATTTGATTGAAAAATTATAAGCTGATTCTGGTGGCCCACTAATAGTTGATGGAGAAGTAGTAGGATTAGTATCCCGTTTTATCAGCCCTTGTACGATTCCTCCTTATCCAGGTGTGTTTACAAGAGTGAGCATCTTTATAGACTGGATTGAAAAGAAAATTAATTAATGCAGTAATACCTTACATGTTTTAAATAGATGTATATTAATTTAAAATAAATTTTTTTTAGTTAAATATAATCAGTTACCAATTACAAATATACGAACTATTATATGTTTTATTGTAATTATTCCTCACAAGGTACCGTAAATTGAAAATGTATATATATATATATATATATATATATATATATATATATATATATGATTACTTTTCCAATCATATACACATTTTATCTTGATATAGAACATATTTTGAAACAGTCATTTTCTACTTATATTGCACTTTTGTCTCTTTCAATTTGACTGTAATATAACGATAAGTTTTTTATCTATAAGTTTAAGCTGAAAAAGTCCTTTTATAATAATTTCTTCGTAGACAATTTTATTGCAAATTGTTTCAGATAATTACTATTATCTTAAGCTATAAATAAATATGGGTGATTGATAAAACTAAAGTAAAAAAGAACTTCAAACGTTATAGAAATAATAGTTGGATTGGACTCAAAGTCCATTCGTATTTTAGACAAACTTAAATATTAAATATTACTACATAAGTTGATCTCATAATAAGTCAATGTTTTGACGGTATATATGTAAATTATTTATTTTTATTTCTAACTTATTTTTAAGATTTGACTCGTATAATTAAACACTCGGCAAAAAGTATAGATTGAACTGGTTAAATATTCCATAAAATTATATTCAAGAGTAGAGAGCTGTCTCTGACATTTGTCCCGTTTTTATATATCGTAAATTTATGTTGAAATATTTTTTTTCATGACGATCCATAATATTGCAGAAAATTTCGACAAATCATTTACTTTCTAGATGTTTGCTATTGTAAAATTGAATGCCTATATCCGCATTTTTAATCAAATGATTACTTTAATCTAATAAATTTATTACTTGATTTGAAACTGAATTAACAAAAAAAACTTCAACCATTTTATGGTGAGATATTTGGAGGTGAATCATTATTTTAACAATGAACACTACCTATAATAATTTAAATCAAAATGTGGTAATTGATTTGGGAAAAATCAACAAATATTTAGAATACATATAAAGACTCTAATTTAAAAAAATGTGTCGAATGATGAATGAGAACACTAAATTTTGCATTCTAAGAACTGAGAAAAAATTTCATATTCTACAATGTATTAAATTAATGCAAGAAATGCGATAATAAATATTTACAATATATTCTTTATTTTGAAGGTATTGTTAATAAGAACACTATCGAAGAATATTTATTTTTGGTTGACTTAAAAATAGGTAAATACCACCAGAAGTTGATTAGATTTACATTCTTAAAGATTTCATTACAAAACAGAAACACACCAATACTATATTAAGATATTTGCTGACAAAAATAAATATAAATCATCTTATATTTTTACACAAGTTCTCTTTTTGGTATATATTTGTAGAATAAAATTACAAAAAAAATATATATTTCAGATATTTCAACTTTTTCTTTATCAAAAACAATCGTCACTGAATTACAAAAATT
>CM068316.1:29351605-29431605 GCA_034766995.1 Acanthacorydalis orientalis
ATATATATATATAATATGTGTGTGTGTAATGATTGAAATATGATTGGTAAATTGTGATATTAATCATATTTTTTTTGTATTATAATCAAATTTTATTTACACATTTCTAAAATAAGTTTCAAGTATTGTTTAGCTAAGTATTGAACTCAAACACTAACAAAATAATACTTGATTTTTTTTTAATCACTTATTTTTTTTGAATCATTTCATTTATTATTGCTTTTCAGATTGTGTTTATTGCTATTTCTTTTATGATTTCAACCAGAATTTTATTTTTCTACATATTTGTTTAAAAAAAGTTTTGAAAGAAAATTTAATTTAATTTCATGATTGTGCGTAATTTGGGGTAAAAAAGGCTCACACTTTTATTAGTATTGTATTTCTTTGTTCGTGTACCAATATTTTGTTTTTTTGAGGAACTCTATGGTATATATATATATATATATATATATATATATATATATATATTTATATGTATATATATATATATATATATATATATATATTTATATATATATATATATATACATATATGAAAATATGTTATTATTTAAATTTATGTATGTGAATGTATGATTTTCAAATATTTTTCTACACACTAAATATCCTTTCACTGAGTAATATGACATAGTTTACTGGTTTATTTTAATTTTATCTATCACCAAAAAAGTCTTAGATTTGCTGGCGAATAATAGTATATTTCCCAAATTATGAAATCAATATATTTTTATGTATCAATTTTAAATGTTTGAGTAATCTTAATCAGCATCCTTGGAAAGAATTAAGTTTGAATATTTGTAAAATTCAAGTTAATTATTTTGGATAAAAATATTTATTTCACTAGTTATTAATGAACTTTATATTTAAAATAATTACCCCTAGAAATATTTTGTATGTACTCGTAGATTTATTTAATTTTTTATTATCACACTTTTATTTCTGGAGAAGGCATTGCAGCTATTTAGGAGTTTTTATTATTTTTTTTATAAGAATATTTTCAATGATTTAAATTTTATATTTGTTCAATATATCATTGTATATCATTTCAATATATCATATTAAATGTTATAATTTTCACATTACAAATTACAAGCTTAAACATCTTCTTATATATATATATATATATATATATATATATATATATATATAAAAATGTTGTGTCGTCATACATGTTAAGCCATTGGGCTTATTTTAAAGTGTTTTTACACAAAAAACCCTGTGAATCCTAATATCAGATCACAGTATTTTAAATGTCTTACCGCCCTCAAGAGTTCATCTCTTTTATTATATTTATACGTATTGTCGAATCAAGATTAGGTATTTTTACAGTCCAGTTCATTCCATGTGTTTTGTTTTATCTTTATCTCTCATTGAGAGAAATATTGCTTTAATGAAATATTCTTAAGCGTTTGGCACACATACATTAGCGTTTCGAATTAAGGGGTGATTCGAATGCAAGTGCGCAAACGGGGTGTTTTTAATTTATAATTTGTGTTCGGGCGCTAATGACCTCTGTTGTCGATGCGCCCTTAACCCCCAATAATCAATAATCATATATATAAATATTAGAAAACGTTTAAGCTTGTAATTTGGGTTGGTCAAAAATAATTGTTTTTTTCTATGTAAATGAAAGGCGAATTTTTCAGGGGAAACAAAAAATTTAGTAAACAATATTTAGTAAACAATCACCCATTTTGTTCGATCATATGTTGCCATCTTTCAGGCAACTTTATGATTCCGTGCTTAAAATTATTGTTATCTTTTATGATAAAAAACAGTTCCAACAACGGTTTGATATCCTCATAAGCAGTGAAGCTTTTACTATTCAAGGCGTTTTGCAATGAACGAAATAAATGGTAGTCTGATGGTGCCAAGTCTGGCGAATATGATGGATGTGGCAACACATTCCATCCAAGCTGCAACAATTTTTGACGAATGACGAAACTTGTATGTGGTCTAGCGTTATCATGGCGAAACGCAATACATTTGCGATTCACCAATTCTGCACGTTTCTGTTTGATGACATCATTTAAATTATCTATTTGATTATAATACACATCAGAATTAAGGTTTGCTTCCTTGAAAGCAGCTCAAAACACACAATACCTTTGAAATCGTACTTGACTGACAGCATCACCTTCCTTTGAGGAATATCTGTTTTTGAAGTGCTTTGACCAGGTTCATCACGTTTGCTCCACGATATTTTTTGTTCAACGTTGTTGTAGATAATCAATTTTTCATCACCTGTTATCAAATGTTTCAAAAATGGTTCGTTTTCTTCACGTTTCAAGAGAGAGTCGCAGATGTCAAACCACTTAGTAAGATGAATTTCTTTGAGCTCGTTATGACCTAAATATCGACCTTACTAATGTATCTAATTTGTTTTAAATGGTTTTTAACGCTTTATTTCGATATGTTAAGATTCTCAGCAACATTCCTTATCGTTCAACGCTGATTTCATTCGATCAGTACCTTTATTTTGTCATCATGAACTTCGATTTTCCTTCCTAAAAGTGATGCATCGTTAACAACATAATCTTTAGACCAAAATTTAACAAGCCTATTCTGATACTGCAGTAGTTTTAAAGCATATTCACCATACACATCACATAAGTGTTTATGATTCTGCATCTCGTTTGTTTTTCCTTTTCGGGAGTAATATAGCATAATATAATAAAAATGATATTTCGATTTTCCATTTTAAAATCGACGGCAAACAACCAATTGTTAACGAAATCGTGAACTTTCTTTTTCCAAAACAAGCTTGAAGTGTCAGGTGTCAAGTTACATAATGAATTTGCGGTTTAAAATAAAGATAGTTACACTTCAAGACATGTATGTTTATCTATTAGAAAAAAACGTTATTACATTTTGGTCAACCCAATACATATATATATATATATATATATATATATATATATATAATATATACATACCTGTAGTGATTTTCATGCAAATAAAATGACTAAAGTTTAAATCAAATGACACCAAACTTATTAAATTCTTGTAATTTAATATGAATTTATTACGTTAATTTGTGTATTATTTATTAATTAAAAATATAAATTAGATTTGTGTTAATATGTTTAAATATTTATACATTTTTCAAAAATATTGTTTTTATATATGTATAGATATATATATATTATATATATATATATGTATATATATATATATATATTATATATATATATATTTGTATATATATACATATATATATATTATAAATAAAATCAACTATATAAATTGATAATTAAAGCTTCATGTATAAATTACATGGCAAATTTAATTCACAATAAGAATGTTTTTGATGTAAATATTTTTGTATGTTAATGCAAAACAAATATAGTCTTACACAGACGACAATCTAATTGTCAAAGAAAGCTACTAATACACATTTAATGAACGATTTGATTTCAACAAAGAGTTTTTTCTTAATAAAATTATGCATTCAGTTCGTTTGTATACCTACATATATACCTACATGTATACCTACATATATATATATATATATATATATATATATATATATATATATATTCATACTGAGTTATATGTAATTAATGAATATAAAATTATTATGGAAGAAAATTAGATTTTTAGAAAACTACTCTGTATAAATATTCATCAATTATTCTTATATTCTATTCACAGTTATATTTTTTGAAAAGGAAATTAATAACAAATTTATTCTCCTTAGAGTTCAATACGGCTTGTTCTCATCAAATTATTAGATTTACCGATTGTTAAATATGCCTACATTTTAAATTTGTAATAATATATTTAATTTTAATAATTTTTCTTTCACTACCATGTATAATATCGACCATTTTCAATATTCATCGTCAAATTACAATCTAATGACTATACGAGACATCCTTTTTTGTATTATATTTTTATCCTTATAAAACTATATATATATATATATATATATAGTGTATCAATATTTTGATAATTTGGATCATGATCTTTTACAAAACACATTTAAATGTTGTGTTATAAATCGTTATTCTGTGGATTTAAACAAATTATAAGGATACACATTAACCATTCTAATTAAATTTAGATTTCCAATGAAGCAAACTAAATGGTCGAAATCCCTATAGCTTTTAATGACAAAATTACTCCAATCACTATTCAATTAAATATCAAATTTTCCATTAATTAAATACAGATTTCCTTTAAAGTAAAATAAATAGAGAGAGATTTTAAAATAAATAATATATTATAGTGAATTTTCTAGCGAAATTTAACAATGAGGTTTATGCTGCTCGAATATTCTCATTTTTTCAACCACGTTTATCTAATAATATAAAATATCGTTTATAAATACTGAATTATTTTAATCGTGTAGATGAATTATTATAATTCTTGTCTGTATATATATATATATATATATATATATATATATATATATATATATATATATATATAATATATATATATATATATATATATATATATATATATATATATATATATATATATATATATATCATTAAAACTATGTGTATAATAAATTTAAAATTATGTAAATAGTAGAAAAAATTTTTATACATCTAAAATACACAAAAAATTAGTTTTACTTTACCATTTAAAGAGTTATTTTAAATATCGTGGCCTACATGAAATATATTTTTCTATTTATATTTACACACAATTACTTATTTAAATTTAACTAATAACTAACTAACAATAAAAAAACTACATTATCATTTTCATACAAAACCTGTGTCATATAATCGCAGTTAGTATTAGGTTTATTAGTATTTATTTGGAATTTATGAGAGGCAGAAATGATAAAACAATTTATGTTATATTGTTATATTTTATACGTGAATTATGTTGTTTTATCGTTAATGGTGTTAATTATTTACCAAATGATTCAGTTTAAAATTAATATTATATGCATATATATATATATATATATATATATATATATATTATTAATGAAGTTATTAATCTTCTTTTTAGTTTTGTGTATGTTCTTAGTCCGTACAAGTTGCATAGATTCAACGCTTATCAGATGATTTTTTTCCAATTTCTATTACTATTACTAATTATATCGTTGTCTATATATTTTTTAATAATAGATTTTTTAAAATTTTAGAAGAAAATAAATTGATAAATCGTTATATTACTAGTGAAAATCCTGCAATATTCAATAAAAATATATCAGATGACAAAAATTATTTCGAAATTGAAAAAAAATATATATGTATAAAAATGTACTTATAGAAAAGAATACATTAAAGAAAAATTATTTTAATTCCGATGATAGTAATTTTTGAATAAATTTGTAAATTATTTGCTTACAACAAATAAATATTATTCATTGAAGAAATAAGATATTTTTTCCATGGACGAATCAATTATTGCAGCTTTACATTAGATTGGTGAGAAAATAATCGCGGTTTTGGTTTTCAGAATTCTAACCTTAATTTTTTTAATGAAAATGTTATTTCATTGTGCTCACGTTAACATCATTTTAAATTGTATTTTTCGATCTATATTTTGGTACAATCGATTTTGGTTTTATTATGAATTTTGTTTCAAATTGGGCTATTGGATTAAATGGGAAAGAAGCAAATAAGAGTATTTTTTGTATGAGTTCAAAACGGGTGTTAAATCAGTAGATATTCCCCGTCAACTAAACGATTTCGTATAGAGGATGAGAGCCTTGAAGATGAAGAAGGTCGGGGACGTCTTTCTTCAATTCATAACGACTGACTGAAGGCGATAGTTGATCCAGAATCGCACACAATAATTTGAGAGCTTGCACAAAAGTTAGTAGTTTGTCCTCCAAACAGTTCTGTATCACTTAAAACAACTAGGAAAATCATCCAACTTTGCAAGTGGGTTCTGCGCGAACTGAACGAAAACCAATAAACCGCAATTATTGTTCCACCACCCTAATATCATAAATATGATGTCATATTCACTTAAATGCGCATAAGCAACAAACAAAATTAATCTTTTTATCAACTATTAAACATTTTCGATCTGAAAAAATGTGTATTGCTTAATTTTCATCATTTGATGATTATTGAAGTAAAGAAATGATATATTAAAAAATACAATTACTGTGAATCTTACAAGATTTTATAAAATTCATAACATTATTTAAGAAGTGAATTTAAATTAATAAAATCATAACCCATAAATTAAATCTAATTTAAAATCGATATAAGAGAAATGTTTCAATACTCAGAAACACATTATGAAAAACTCGGCTTAGGTATATGTCTTGTATCGTTATAAATCGTTTATTCTAAAATAATAAATACTTTCTTTTTCAAAAAAATAACAAATATATTATGATTTACATTGACAATGTTTATTAAAATGAGTATTTTTTTAAGAAGAAATAAAAAAAAATATTTTTGTCAATAAAAATATAATTTACAGTTTATAATAAATTTTGTATAAATTATATTTTTTCATATATGAAATATATAAAAATATTTTTTGTACACTTGTATATATTATACATTTTTTTGACTCAACATTTATTCGTTTCATATGAACCTTCAACTGACAATATATATATATATATATATATATATATATATATATATATATATATTCTCAGTTAAGGGTTAAAAATATATGTTGAATATTTTTACTAGTTAAGTAAAAATTGTTTTATATAAAACGAGTGAATGTTCAAAGAGTCAAAAAAATATAGAATACATACAAGTTCACAAGAATTATTTTATATATTTTATAGATGAAAAAATATTGCTATCTTTTTGAAAAAATAAAGACTTTTACGTTCTTCTGGTTACAAATATACATCTATCACATATTTTTATATTTAGTAGGAGACGTTTATTACTACAACTTTGTCAAAAACATATTTCATTTACTGATGGGTTTAGAAATACTATATCGGTAATTTCGATAATTTAAATTGTAAGAGAAAATGTCGTGAAATAGTATGTATTTGAAAAGTATACTTCATTATGCTTTTATTCTTTTAAGTAAGGACAACGATTCATTTTTAATTACTTTAATGTAATTTGTTATTTCAGTTGATAACTCCTTTTTCTGAATTTGTATTTATTTTCAATTCATAGTTATTTGTTTTCAGTTTATAATATTTTTTCTTTATTATTAATGTTTATTTCAACAAGTTTAATACTATCACTACTATTTTTTAATTTATTTATATTTTTTCATGCAAACTACCAAAACTTTATTCTTATTTTTTTAAAAAATAACATTAATTTCCGTTATTGATACCAATTTTTAGTATATTATTTTCAAACTTTTTAACATCAATCTTTTTTCATTCATATGTACATTCAAATCATTTTCCAAATATTATTTCCTTATATATACATTGTACTAAACAATATGAAAATAAGTAACTGAAACAAATAATTTTCAAGGTGAATGAATAAGATTTAAATTATAGGTATTTGCTATCGTAGTAAACAATCTTGTTAATGTACGAATATGTTTTGTTTATTTTTACAATTTCTCTCGAACAATAAAACTATTGTAGAGCATAAAGGTACCAATATTATATATATATATATATATATATATATATATATACATATATATATAGTATATATATATATATATAGTATATATATATATAGTATATATATATATATATATATATATATATAGTATATATATATATATATATATATATATGTAAGAGTATAATTACAGATTATTCTATATAATTTTCGTATCCATTAATGAATATATTAATAATAACACACAATTAAAATATATAAATATCAAAAAGTTAAAAAATTAAAATAAATGAAATTTGAAATCTAATTCTACTGTAAAAAAGTATTGCTGTATTTCAAGTGACACAGGATGAGGATTTTATGAGGATATTATATTAATGATGTTTTATTTTTCGAGATCTCTATTATTATTTATGGAAATTTGTTTTAATGAAAATTGCTGTACTTTTTGACATATTCCAACGTTCGAAATATTATAAAAAAAACGTAGTCAGACAATACAATAAGCATTTTTAAAGTGATCGATTTCACTTTATATAATATCACGATAACTTATCACTCTCGCTTTATATGCTAATGTCGTAACTTTGGCTACGAGGCATCGAGTGATAATTGCCGTTCAACAGGCGCAAAAGATGCCGTAGGCATATAACAATATCAACGATGTTTGCATCTAGACTTGTGTTATGTACATGCCAATATATTTTTGTTTTGTATATTGAGCTATCATGCCAGTAGAGTACTTTTTTATTTCTGTTATTGAATACATTTTCGATTTTTACAATTTAGTCTTAATCTAAATATCATTTAATTACACACTCTAAATCTTATAACAGTGAAATAAATAATAATTTATGTAAATTTTATAGTTGTTTTCGTTATTAGAATTGATTGTTTTTTATCAAATTTTAGCAGATGCGTTTTTTTTTCTTTAAAATTCTATAGGGGAAAAAACACGAAATAATAAACTAAAAAGTGTTATTGACTGTAATTTTTATGAATCTAACAATAACAATAGCTGGTTTTTAAAAATAATTTACACAAGATTCAGTTAAGATTAAATATACCACTACCATTTTGATTTACAAGATATTTTTCAAAATAATTTTTGATAATCGATACGGTAATTCAAGTTTTTAATTAAAAAGGAGAAAAGATCAGAGGTTAGGTTAGGTCAGATCAAATCTCATTGTTTTCACTTAGATCAAATCAGTTCAGGTAAAATTAGAACGATGTATTGATTCTTTGTAAGTACAATACAACATACACACTTTATCTAACTTATGCATATTTAGATTTTATTGTAAACTTAATCTTCTTTCACCTTACATAACTTGACCTGATCTGACCACATTTATTTAACAATTGTTTAAAATATTAAAATTGTTGATTATATGTCAAAACAAGGTAGGTTCTGTATAATATTATTCAAATATCAACTTTTAAAAAGCATATTGACATTTTAATATATATATATATTATATCATATATATGTTCGTGGATGGTTCGATAAGTATGATAAAAAAGCAAGTTAAACATCGTTTTTTGGAAAAAATCGATTTTACTTCCCAATATAGTCTCCATTGAGGGCATTACACCTGGTCCAGCAACTCTGCAAAATATGCATTTAACGGCGGCGATAGAATCCTTATTCGATAAAAATTTCTTCCCACAGAGCAAAATTTTCAAGATTGGGAACAGGAAGGAGTCGGATGGAGCCAAGTTCGGAGAGTAGGGTGGATGAGGAATGAATTCGAAACCGAATTCGTGTAATTTTTCCATTGCGACGGTAGATTTAAGGGACGGCGCTTTGTCCTTGTGAAAGAGAACTTTTTTGTGCACAAATCTTGATCGTTTTTGTTTCAGCTCTTTTTCCAAACGATCCAATAATGTTGCATAATAGGCTCCTGTTATCATTTTATTCTTCGTTAACTAGTCGATCAGGATGCTTACTTTTTTATCCGAAAAACAGTAGCCATCACCTACCAGCTGACAAAACGGTCTGTCTTCTTTAGTGCACTTTCACCAGTCGTTGTCCACTGCTTTAACCGCTACTTCGACTCGGTTGTGTAAGGATGGATCTATGTTTCATACACGGTAACGAATCGACACAAAAAATCCTACTGTTTTTTTTTTCCATTTTTGCGAAAACTGCTACAATACGCGCTTCA
Source organism: Acanthacorydalis orientalis (assembly GCA_034766995.1). Taxonomy (NCBI): domain Eukaryota; kingdom Metazoa; phylum Arthropoda; class Insecta; order Megaloptera; family Corydalidae; genus Acanthacorydalis; species Acanthacorydalis orientalis. Next base: position 29,361,270 of record CM068316.1, read on the forward strand.
AACATCTGTAAAACAACGCGCCGCTTCTGGCTGAAATTTCACCTATGCTAGTTTGAAAAGTAACATTTGATATCTGTGTTGTCATCAAATGAATGGTGACACTTCATCATAGAAATTTACCAAACTTATCAAACGACACACGTTTATATATATATATATATATATATATATATATATATATATATATATATATATCAGATACGTTTCCTAATACGTCCTATTTATAGCAAAACAATACATAATAATAATGTTAAATGACCTGACATTCTGACCTTGCCTTGCTTTAATTAATTTTACATGATCCAGCAGAAACGTTTCTTCTTTTTTATTAAATAAATTCGATTTACGTTGATAATTGTTTAAAATTCTTTTAAAAAATTTCATAAAAACTTAAAAAATTTAATAATAATAAAAGTATACCAAATTTCAAAGCATCTGAAATTCACCCCTTTCGGAACTTTAAGTGAACTTATAATAAAAAGAGATAATTTCAATATAACATTATTTATTAGTAATAAAAACAAAAAAACTATTAATTATTGAAAACTCGCCTTCTTAAAATTGTAATGTTACTTTACAAAACTATAATATTCAATATTAGTTCTGAATATATGAAAAGTTAAAAATAAATTAAAAAAACTATATATTACAATTAACGTTTTCTATTTTATTTCGGCAGGCGCTTATGACCTTAGTTGTTAACGCGCCCATAAGCACTAAATAACGAATCAGTCATTCCGGCATACAATAATTCCATTTTAAACCTCAACTCGATTCAATAGTAAAACGTTCTTCTATTTTTTAATAAGATTAAATGTTTTGTACCTCTAACTGGCCTCAATTGTAAAATTCAAATCATTAAAATGAATTTTCAATTTTTTTTAAATAACTTAACCGTTGGAAAATTTACTGAAATTTGTTTGGCTGAGATTTAATTATTTAAAAAATACATTAATTATTAAGTGCACAAATAAATTCAGTACCTTTTTTATAAAATAAATGTTTACAGAAAAATGGAATACATTTCAGTTCTCAAAATATTCCCTATTTTTTATGTAACTTTGCTTCATCTGTCGGGTAACTGACGAATCCCTCGTCAAAAAAATGGAATCTTTGATTCGATCAAATCTAAAGCTGAACAAGTCATTTCCGCGGATTCGGTAGCATTTTTTCACAGAAATGTGAAAAGTATACAATGACGAATATGCTGGTTTTCGGATACCATCGTATTCACTACTGTTTTGTGCGGTCATGCTAATTGCTTAGATAAGATACATTGCGTTTTTAAATGTTAAGTTTGGCACTTGGAAATGCTAAAACGATGTGAAAATATTTTAATTTAAAACAGATTTATGATTGATTCAATTTAAAGGCACAGAATTATTTTTTACGTTTTATATACCAAAAAAACATAAAAGAATATACATATGCAGTGTTTTTAATATTGGATTATACCCTAGATGTTTTAATCTAAAACCGTAACTATTGTTACATTATTTTAAAATTAACAATTTTATAATACATACACAGATAACAATGATTCATTTTTAAAAAATAGTTGTAAAAATTATTTGTTTTGATTATCAAATAGATATACGATTTATTAATCCTTAAATTGAATAAAAAAGTTCAAATTACATTTACTGAATAGTTATTTAATATTCAACATTTTAATACTATTTTTATCCATAGAAAGTATTCTTGCAACATTAAGAGCATTTTATTTCTATGTTCATAAAATTTTTCTTATTTGAATTTGTAAAGAAATGAAACATTTTACTGTTTTTATTGCAACATACTATTCATTGTTAAAATATTATTGTAAAACGTAAAACACAGGACAATAGAATAGAGAAAGGTTCGTAATGCATAATGAATGTGATATTAATCTCATTTAAAATTATTTATTTTTTAGATTGTTATTCTTACCGTACGGGGTATTTTCTGTTATTAAAAAGCATTTACTCTCCTACGAATTGTTCAAAAACGAAAACAACTTTTATTTGGTTGATTTGGTAATATATTCGATATAATTTATTTATATTGTTGTAACGATTTATAGTAAACAACTGCATTAATACCTTACTATATGTATTACATCATCTTCCATTTGTATATTTACTTCAACCGTGTTGCAATGCCACTCTTACACAGATACGTTTGTATGCTGTATCAACATTTTAGTTTCATAATGTAGGAATTAATGAATTTATTTTAAAACTAACTTATTTTTAATAGAATAAATGAGTAACATTAAAATTTCAAATAAAGTAATATTAAACTTGAAAATAAAAATTATAAATTATTCCATATTAAGAGATAATTGATATTTAAAATCATTTGTTATCTAATTTCATAATTAATTAGTATTATTAATACATAAAACAAATGGGTAACATTTTTGTATTAATATGAACGATTTTTTTTTTAATTGAATTTAGCAGATTTGAATTTCTTGTAAATATAATTATGTGCTTAAATTTCTTTATTTTATATTAACTACGAGTATTTAATTAATGATCATTTTTAAGAGAAATTAATACTTATTAATTATTAGTAAGTAACATACATTTTGTTAATATTTTTTATAATGAACTTATCAACGATATGACAAAATAATATTTATTTTGTCCATAATAGCAGAAACAATAACATTTTTACAATTGAATAAATTTAAAATACAAAATTCTTGTTTTTCGTTGAACTTCGTTGATATATTATGTCTTAATTTAAAGTTTCAATCAACTTTTAATTAATTTACATTGAAAACTTTTTCGAAAATATCTTGAATTAATGAAAGTCAAACAAAATATTTATTTTTAAAAAAGATGTTTCTTTCAGATCCAAATCCTCTAATGTTTACTTCCTCCTGTACAGACGTCATGTAATTTTTAACATAATACTCATGTGTGTATATATATATATATATATATATATATATATATATATATATATATATATATATCTATATCTATATATATATGTATATATATATATATCAGACACTGTGTATAAATTTACTTTCAAAAGACAATTATTTTCTTACCCTCTAAATCACATACAAATCTAATTATAAATGTTAACAATTTATTATTAATAATTTTTATTATCGTTTTTTACACATTTCTATGATGGTTCTATAATCATTTCTGCGTTAAAGTACAGAAGAATATTTCTGCAAAATAAATATTTTTTTATATATCTTAGCGTTCTAAAGATGATGAAATTTTTATAGAACAATGTTCTTCAAACTGTGTTCCGTGGAACCCTGGGGTTCCGCGAAACCTCTTTAGGGATTCCTCGAGTTGAAGTAAAAATTCAAAGAATTCTCGAAGAAAAAACCCAAAAATTTAAAATTCAAAATAGTCAATTTATAATAATTTCTTTTACCTATTATAATGCCTTAAAACTATATTGATACCTATTATGTAGTAAAACTGAATTTATGAGTACACATTACGACCCTGCTCAATCAGATGTAAATAATAAAATTTGATTATGTAAAATGGCTAATTTTCAAATCTTGAAGTGTACGTTTTTTGAGTTTTCTGGGAATGGTAGAGGTTCCATAAAAAAAATAAAATCCTAAGGGTCCCGCGAGTCGACAGAGTTCGAAAATCACTACCATAGAATATGCACATAATTAAGAATGAAAAATGAATGTTTTTGAGCACAAAAAATTGTTGTTTGTGGGATGTGAAAATTATTAATTTGTATCAATTTTAGTTTATGTATTTTAGCGTGAAGTTCCTTAATTATACTTATATTTTTATATTCGATATAAATGTTTTTTTTAATTCGAGTCAGAGCTAAAATTCGTTTGATAGATAATTTTATAATATATCACAATTTTAATAATTTATCAAACTGAAAATAAATTTACATGAATTTAACAAAAATATTTTTTTATATTTAAATATGAAGTGAATAGGCAACTATAGAAAATGGAAAGATCAAAATACGAACTTTTCTGTTCATAACAAATCTTTTAATATGTTATGTCCTCAAGAGTTCTCCAAAAACAATATTTACATTTTTTAATTTCTCTTTTTTTAAGTTTTTTTTAGTTTTTTGAAGTTTTATAGACAACATACTACAGTGGATAGAAAAACTAGCAAATAGTACAACTATCTCGTAGAAAAGCGAGGCAATGCTCATTTATTTACATAAATATGTATGATGAAGTCTTTTTTTACATATATATGTATGAAACAATATTATTAATAATATCAGTATTATTTAAAATAATACTGTAGTTATTATAATAATGCAATTGAAAATAATTTTGTAAAATGGAAAAAATAAAATTATGGAAATGCAATTTGATTTTTTTAACTCTCATATTCTTCTTTTATAATCAAACCAATAAATTTTATATGAAATACAGCTAAAAGAGAAAAAAGGAAGTTTATATAAGAACTTGTATATAGCCCGTCAAATTGACGGGAAAATAGAAAGAAAAATCCATTTATTGGTTTTTACAACATAATATATTTAAATATAAAATATACCTAAGAACGAAATTTGAAACCTATCCAATATGAAAATTTCCATATATACCACATTCGCTAGATGGCAGCAAAAGGCCACGTTGCGGACAAAGTGACGATAAATGAGGATTTTTATTACTAAGAGAAAAGAAATAGGTTAACCGTAAAAAATTATTCATCTGTATAATTTGAGCATACATTAATTAAATATTCCTCGCCTTAAATGTTTTTCTTTGTATTTAGACTCACGTGAGACTCACTACCTGTTATTTTGTGTTTTAATACGAAAACATGCCTATAATTTCAAAAATTATTGATCTACAACGACAATATTCTATATGAAATAACTTTATTCATAATAAATAATGCAATGGTTGTTTTATATTTTAAAACTAAAATTATTTATTACAGGAACTCTTTGTGCCATGAACTCTTTCAAACTGAAAATTTAATTCGATTACTCTCATTTAATTTGTTTACATTTAGATGTTTCTGTATTAAACTAAATAAATAACAAGATTTAATGGAAAGAAAATACAAATGAAAAATCAATTTAATTTCATATTTATACATTAACGAAATCGGTACATTAAAAACAAATTTATTTTTTAAAAGGAGCTTGTTTATTTGTTATATAATATTATGAATATATAATTAAAAAGGTAAAACGCCGTATGTTAAATATATTCTTTCCTCTACGTGTTCCAAGTAATGGTAGATATAAATATTATATGACGATCTGAAAGCATATCATTTGTGCCATACATAAAAGGACATTTGCTGATGTAAACAAATGTGAACATCTTAAGTATAACATGCAATATTATATTTCGTTATACACAAAGTAACTTTTATTTGTATTATATATTATAACATTTCAATTATTCTCCGTACGTTAAATATTTACTTACTGACATGTATACAAAAAACGATTCTGTTTAGATTAATTTATACCACTTTTAAGCTACTTTACTAAAGTGAAATATACAATATTACTTTTTATCAAAGAATATTTGTACATTATTAGACAATATATTTGTTTTTGTTATTATTTTTCATGTATATTTTTCTTGTTTTTTTTTTAATATACTTATATACAATATATTTACAAATGATTTATTTTCTTCCGCTTACGTTTTAATTTTTATTTTTTTTTATTAAATTTATAATTGTAGTTTTCAAATAAGTTTAAGCTTTAAAAATATAAATTCATAAAAAATATCTGTAAGGATAATGCATACAAAATTGGAGTTTGAAGGTAGAAAATAATTTTGTATATATTTGGCATTCAATGTCTAATAAAATAACATTTTAATTGATAACTTAATTTCATATCATCAAACCTAATAGTCTCTTACGGCTGTTATTATATGATTATTTATTATTACTTCTTTTATGATACTTTTCATTTTGAAAATCTTCAAAAAAACTAATACTCATTATTTTAAAGTAATAATAAATTATTTGCATAATATTTTAGAGTATTATTTTTACAATAAGACTACTTTTATGTCTTTTCTCGTTACTAAGACGGAAATATATTATCAAACAAATATGTATATTGTACATTTAAGGAAAAATGTAAATAATGTCTATAAGAACCTATGTGTTACTTTACTTGCACAGTTTAGAAACTTATTAACCATCAAATAGAATAACTCTTAATGAGTTATAAGGAATTTCGCTAAAGCGTTTTAGTCAATTTTAATGAAATTTTACAAAAACGATTCGTCATTCATATCTCCATATACATAATAACTTGGAAACAATTGTAAGTATTTTTCTTAATGTTTCATTATTTTCTTCTTATTATACTTGGAAAATGATATTTTTTCTATTAGACATATGTAAGAACACTAACAAAGTAAACTTTTCTTGTATTTCCGAATAGGAAAAAATAAAAATCTTATAAATTTATATCAACTTGTTTGTAGGCACTAATGAATTTATCTGTCAACGTACCCCTAAACTACAACTATCATTCTATCTGTATCAAATTGTTTATATTTTTGTAAGTACCCGAAAATTTGTAAATGGACCTTAGTGAATATATTAAGTGCTACGGAAACTCCCGTACTTTTTTTATACATATACATACATACATATATATATATATATATATATATAACGATGCGTTATTGATCACTAGTAATTAATCTGGCTTGAATAAAACCGGTTTTAAACGGAAGATCAACATATATAGATTACTCGGGTAAAGCATGTGAATTAGTTTCCATTCACATTTCGAACATAAGTGAAGAAAAAGTACATTTGAGACATAATATACTTCTTTCGTTCTAAAAATATTTATCCATTCTGTAGATAGAAAAAAACGTGTATGAAGTGTTTGAAAATCTACAATAACAGCTCCAATAGGCCAAAGGTGCTTTATTAACTTTTGTTAGGATGATTTTTCTTTGAAAGGTGAACCTAGATCAGGAAAACCATCAGATGTAAATGAATAAGTTCTACGAATAATACAATAATAAATTCAAATTTTACTTTAACGCCCATAAATGTGGGTTGTAAGCTTATAATTCATCACACAACCTCGCTTTAATATTGAACCGTTTGGTTTTGTGTCAAATCTTTTTGTTTGGATACCACATGAATTAAGCAAAAAAGATTAATGGATAAAATTTCCATACAGGCTTCAAATCTAACCTGTAAAAAAGACAGCTATTTGGACCACCTGATAATTAAAGATGAAGAGTAGATAGTGGATTACAAAAATGTGGCAAGAAAATAAGCCTATATTTATCTTGGCAAAACTCCTTCGTCAAAAGTAGGTGTTCATCATAAGAAGGGTATGCTGTGTTTTTGGTGGGCCCGCAGGGACATGATATATTTTAAGCTTTTGAAAGAGGTGAGACTGTCGATGCTGATAGTTATTGTATGCTACATGAGAACTATACTGCAGAAATTTAATGTAAGCGTCTATCTTTTGCCAACCAAAGTGGTATAATACTTAATCACGATAACGTCAGAACACATGTGGCAAGAGAAAGCATTAAAAAAATTGGTGTATTGAGTATAAAATCTTATTTAAGCCACCATATCTTCCAGGTATTGCACTATCAGACTGCGATCTATTTAGATTGTGGCAACAGTTTTTGGATGAAAAGGAAAACTTAATTTTAAATATGTTCAAACGGCAGAAGAGGAATCGTTCGCCTCCAAAAGCGAGTTTTTCTTTTCCAAGGGATTGAATAAGCTACCGAAATACTGGAAAATACTTCTATCTGATAAAATAAATTATATTTTGGATTAAATATTAAATAAAAAATAAAAAGTAAATAATTTTTATTCTTTAAATATTTTTATTTCAAATTTGTTTAAGTACAACAAACACCACCGATGATTATTCTAAGTGGGTATTTACAATATTGGCATATACACACGTATAATCTATGATTTTTATATTTTAAGCCAATAATCATTGCATAGTACTAGGTTGGTAGAAAAATAATTGCGGTTTATGAATTTCAAATTCATATACACTTTTTAATTTTAGTTGTTTTAAGTGGTCCAGAACTGCCGGATGACTAACGATTAACTTTTATGCAAATTCTTGAATTATTGTGCTAGGTTCTGATTCAACTAACGCCTTTAGATGGTCTCTATGAACTGAAAAAGGACGCCCAAAACCTTCTTCATTTTCAAGACTCTCGTCCTAAACACGAAATTTTTAGAACCACTATTGCACCGTACGTTCTTTAACAGTTCACACACCAAAAGCATCGTTTAGTTTACGAGCAGTTTCTGCAGCTTTATCACTCATTTTGAACTCATACAAGAAAATTGATCATATTTGCGTCTTTTGTATTTTTAATTCAATAACACAATTTGAAGTAAAATTATAATAAGCCCAAAATCAATGTTGCTAAAATATAGACTGAAAAAAATGCACTTTAAATTAATATTAACATAAACACTATGAAATGGCACTTTCATTGAAAAAAAATAAAGTTAGAATTCAGAAAAAAAGCAATTATCTTCCTACCAACCTAGTAAAATAGTATTTGTTTTTACGAACATAAGTAGTTTCCTTTCAGATGTTTATCACTGAATGATTGTTGCAAATACACTGCATTTAATTCGGGCACGTTTAATTATGTTATATAGTTGTTGATTGTACGAATAACATAATGTTAATATCCGTTGCAATGAATAGTAATGCAAAAGTACTATAATTATTGTAAAGGTATTCAAAACATTGATCAGATATCACATATCTATTTTTTTTAAATTGTGTTGTGATATGAACCATCAGCATAAATCAGTTGAGTTACTTACTAATAAAAAAAAATGTTTCATTCGAGTAGTACTTTAGTACAATTTTTATTAATTTTATAAAATATTAGTTTATCTAAATTTTATATTTGTGTTGAGTATTCAAATAAAATAATATTATTTAAATTCTCTATAGGAATACATTTTAAAAAATGAAACACTACTGTAAAAACTGTATGACGAAAAAAATTTAATTTGTATTTGTTTTGAAAGAGAAACTTATTTTCAAATTTGTATATATATATATATATATATATATACATAATTGTTATTTATATATACTTAAATATTGCAAATTTAAAATTCTTCAGTTTGGATTCCACTTTATTGTGTAAACATGGTTTTTGTGTACATTATATACAATAAATTTTTATTAAAGTAATTGAAAGTCAAGTGTTTCCAATATTTACAAATGTAACAAGTTTTGTAATTTTCGAAATATTTTTGTAACTGTGTTTACCTCTTTTGTAATTCGAATTCCATTGAAATCAATATTAAGTCTCATGTTTACAATGTACTGCGTAACACTGAACTTAATTATCTGTTTTTGACGACAGGTTTACATACACACGTGTATTTATAAACATATATATATATATATATATATATATATATATATATATATATATATTATGTACATATATTCCTTTTGCATATAAGGGTTTGCCTGTAATAATTATTTTACCGTAGATGTTCTTCAGCTAAATATCTAAATATATTTTCTGTGATGAATTTATGTAAACATTGATAATATAATATATTTTTTATTAAAAAATCATATGATTTAAAATTACTCCCAAATAATTTTTTTGGAAATTTATAATAAACATTTTTATTTATATAAAATTAATTATCTTTTGATTATTTGTGCAATATTTTTATCTGATCTCATATGCATTCGTAAATTTATTTTTTTTAAATTATATTAACAACATTTTATATTTACTTAATGTTTCACAATTGACGATTTTTAACATTAGTTTTCTATATATAAAAAATAATTCTATCGTGAAATTTCCATACAATTTTTTTTATTTTTATGTAGAACACCTCCTTGCAACGTACCCCCCTCCCCCCGCTTCACTTTACAAGTATCAAGTTAACTATTTCTATTCCCGATCATCAAATATTGGTTCATGGATATCGCGTGGTCTCTGTTCTGATTGGTTGACATCAGTCACATATATCTAGCTCTATTACGGTGTGCAACTAAAGAGGTGTATATATGATTTCATTATAAAACTGATAAGAAATTTATTCAAAATATTGTATTCACTGAAACATTAGAGTAAATAAATTGTTACACATTTTAACATTGTATTTTGTCGTTAATTTTTATAAACTTTTCCAATAAAAACTTTACGACTTACATTTTACACAGATTATTTGTGCGTATAATTTGTTAATTTCTGTTCTTGTTAGGAGAGAGCGAGCAAGATGCAAAGCCTCCTAGTGATCAGCGAATGAGTAAAGGGCAGAACCCCCCGGTTATTAAAAAAATATTCTATTGTACATAGTTTGTTTACCTAAAACTGTTGTCTTCACAATTTATAGCAGTATTTCACTATAATATTTCATTACGGAAAAAGGTTAAGGAAAGTGTTATTATACGTGACTAGAATTGAGAACCATTTCACAGATGTAATCTTATTTGAATCGGTATTTTTTCAAGAGAAACAACGAAATATATTTACAATAAATATATTGGACCTTTAGTAGTTAAACAACTAAATTATAAAAAAAGCAATTATTAGTTATTTTATTTTAATGCATACATAATCTATATATATATATATATATATATATATATATATATATATATATAAATTATGTAATCTACACAGGAGTTTAATCTAAAAGTATTTAAGATAATGTTATTGTTATTCATTTATAATCAAAAATCAATATTACTTGTTTTTTTTCTTCTATACGAATCGTTTCTAGTTAAATGTAAGTAATTAAAATTATTCGATAATATCTTTTTTATTATTAAATAGTCATTTTATAGATATTTCATTTGTTATAAATACTTTCGTATTAAAGTAATGAATTATTACAAAATAAAAACTATGTGCGTTGAGCGATTTTAGGTTATTCTAAATTAAAGATTAGAATTAGCTTAAAATAGTTGCACTTTTATTATTAAGTTCATAAGTTAGAATTGTTTTCTTCGAAAATTAATTTAAATTAATGAAATATTTCACTCTAGAAATTAAATATTTTAGTCATTGAAACAAAAAAAATGATCTATTCACGTTTTTTTGTTAAGTTTATAAACAAATTCTGCTTTATTTGGGATTTCAACAACTTTTATAATAATATAGATGACAAAATTTTAAATTTATACGCTAAATCTTCTTTAAACAATGTAATAAAATGTATGAGCGAAATTTGGATTTGATCGTTATAGAACTATAAATTATTCATAAAAGAGTTAATATTTAAAAGAAATAGACTTTTCTATTTGTGGATTAGGCTACTTTTGCTACACATGACTAATATATGGCACTAGCTATTATAAGTTTCTTTCACTCTTAAATAAGTGTGTTAAGTAAATATTTTTTTTTAATAAATATTAAACTTTTTCTAGTAATTATCATTTTTAGTGTGATACTTTTATTTCATGTATGGTACTTGAGCAACAATTATGTTTTAAATCTTTCCTACTATTGTTCGGGTGTTAATAGTGACAGCTTATAATTTTATCAAACCTTCACGTGAAAATGCGGTTGATTAATATTTAAATTCAACTCGTCGTAAAGTTTAACAAAAGTGTTTTGTTAATTCAAAGTTGTTTCTCCTTCAATTTACGATAAGAAATGAATGGAATAAAGTTATTAATGCGTCATTGCGAGTATTACTGCATGCAAGACTTCCAATCTGCACTATGAATAAATAAATTAGATCATGTAACAGTTATCAACTATTATAACTAATTACTGCGCTATATCTAAACTTTGCGGTAGTTCAAAATTATCAATTAAATTATTATTTATTTAATATATACATACATATATATATATATATATATATATATATATATATATATATATATATATATATTATAACAGAATCCTTAACATTTGTGAAATATCTAGTTTATTTATAATATTGATATTGTATTTTTAAGTGTATATGATTATATATATATATATATATATATATATATATATATATATATATATATATTGTTGGTAGGAAATTAATTGCGGTTTTTGTTTTCTAAATTCCAATCTTGATTTTTTTCAATTAAAATTTTATTTAATCGTGTTTATGTTAATTAATCGTTTTAAATTGTTTTTAGGTCTGTATTTTGGTAACTCAGATTGTGGTTTTATTAATAATTTTGCTTCAAACTGGGCTATTGAATTAAAGATGGAAAAGAAGTAAATAGGAGCCTTTTTAAATGAGTTAAAAACAGGTGGTATAGCAGTAGAAACTGCTCGTAAAATAAACGATGTTTTTGGTGTGAGTTTTGTTAAGGAACATACGGTAAGTGGAGGTTCAAAAAATTTCGTTACGGGGACGAGAGCGTTGAAGATGAAGAAGATCACGGGCGTCCTTTGCAGTTTATAACGACCAACTGAAGGCGTTAGTTAAATCAGAATCAACAATTCGAGAGCTTGCACAAAAGTTAAGCGTTGTGTCATTCAAAGTTAAGTCATTCAACAGTTTTGAACCACTTACGACAGCTAGGAAAATCAAAAAAGCTTGACATGTATATGAATTTTAAGGTTATAAGCCGCAATTATTTTTCTACAAACCTAATATATATATATATATATATATATATATATATATATATATATATATATATATATATATATATATGTTTAGTGAGAGAAAGAGAGAAATATATTTTTTTATTTAACCACTTTTCCACTTGATGATAGTTGGTTGGTTATTGAGTTTTAGAGTCTTTTGACAACAAAGGCCATTGCGCCCGATCCACTTTACGAAAAAAATATGAAATCAAATTGAAATAATATCTGTTTTCTATATAATATAACCGAAATTAAATAATATATTTTGAATTTTTTTTATGAAGATATTTTTATGTAAAATTGTATTAAAGATGCAAAACAATTATTTTATAATCACATTTTATAGTACCTATAGACATTGTAAAATATATTCAAGTTTAAACAATATTTTAAAATTAATATTCAACAGTTATTCGCTTTTCAGTAATTACAATAACAAAACATCGAATTATTGACTTAATTAGTCAATGAATGTAATTAGGATAAATTATCTTGTTTGCATTCAATTAAAAATGTTTTGTATAAATAGACATTATATAATAATTATATGTCTCAATGTTTTAGAGGATAGTTTTAATAGTTCATTTCGGAAGTTAGCACCTATAAAATAAATTTAATTACTCATACTTACCAATATTTGTTTACTATTTTATGCTCTTATTTCCAGATTGAACTCAATTAAAACAAATCGACATATTCGTACTTTCATTGCATCAATAACACAAATTTATCATAAATATTTCTTGCACAAATAGCTACACTAATACATTTTTAAACTTGTAAACCTGTTAATGACTGAAAATGTACTTTATCAGCTGCTATATTTTCTCACTAAGTGAGTTGGATTGATACTAATTCTTTAAAATAAAATAGAGATAGATATCATGTTAACGGTGAATCATAATAATAAAATAGTTATTTTATGACTAATAAATTATAGTAACAAGTTATAAATAAACTACAATTTTATCAGTTATAAATAAATTTTGCTTTAGGTATGATTGATAAACTGAAACTGGTTTCTCATTATCTAGGTAATTTTAAATTAAATAAAAATTTATGGTAAGCAAATTGCAATAATCATTGTGAACATATTTGGTTTAAACAATATATCTATCAACAGGAGTTCCAATAATGAACAAAGATTTATTTTTTGTTTACTACTCTTTTCAATTAATTATTCAAGAATGAAAACCGCAGAAGCTTCAAAATACGGTAATGCAGCTCACTTAAGACCCAATCACGTTTATAAAATATTGAATATTTACCAATTAGTTCTTTTGTAGTTTTTAATATTGACAATACTAAAATATTTACAGTTTATAAAAAGGACAAGAAATTTTATTAAATATCTCTAATTATTTTTTTTTTAATTTTTAGTCTTTCAGTAATTTAAATATGGAAATTAAAATAGTTTGCTTTCTTCCACAACAGATTATTGACAGTATTTTTAACTATATATGATAAATGTAATCACAAAGTTAAAAGTGTCTTTGTTATTCTTATAAAGATTCAATCTAATTTTACGTTAATGCTTGGAACATTAGGTTGGTAGGAAAATAATTGCGTTTTTTGTTTTCTGAATTCTAACCTGAATTTTCTTTCAATGAACGTGTCATTTCATCGTGTTCGTGTTAATATAATTTTAAAGTTCATTTTTTGGTCTGTATTTTGGTCACAAAGACGCTAGTTTTTTTATTAACACTAGATTTACAAAACCTGTAAATTTGACGGATTTCAGATTAAAAATAAAGAAAAGATAACTATTATTTTTTTGAAATATTATATTGACTTTTATTGATATAATGATATGAATATATATCTCTATAATGATATTAATGTATTCAATTTATTCAAATTTCTACCTTTGCTTAACTGTTTATATTAGGTGTGTGCAAAAATAATAGATGTTTTAATCATTTGAAAACCATGTAAAATCTGTAATTATTTTTGGACCAACCTAATAGTATACCTATTTATCCGGACACCCGTCAAATTGACGGAATAACAAATTTTGTGTTGAGCATCCTAAAAGTCTCTATTTATCAAATTATAACTAAACCCACGAAGTGATCTGATACAGTAGAGAACAAAGAAAACTACAATGTGAAAGTGAATATCGTATTTCGTCCTTTGAGAAATGAAATAGTATATATGCCATACAATTTTCGATTGAATGGGAAGAATTGAGCTCACAGACTTTTTTTCGTTCTTCTCATTATTTAGATTACTATTATATTATTATTTGGAACACTGTTTTTATATAAAATTGGAATTTACTTGTAAAAAAATTACTTGCAAAAAAATTACTCTAGTTGGCACTATACGTGTAAATAAAAAAAATACCAAAAACTGCTAAATCTAAGAAAGATAATATGGTCCTGTTTTCCACACGACTTTATAAAGAAGAAAATTATGTTTTATCAATTTACAAATCAAGCCAAATAAAAAGGTATTATTATTCAGTTGAAGACATAAATTTATAAAAAATAGGAACGATAATAAACGTGTCCCGGAGACAATTACATTCTACAAAAAGACCAAGTTTGGAGTGGATACATCAAATGGTACGAAAATATAGTCATTGCAGAGTTCCGTAGATGGATGAATACATGGCTTCTTCATGTATTTTATAACATTTTAGAATTAGAAGCTACCAATGCGCGGATATGGTACAAGGAGACTACTGGACTAAATATATTGAGAAAATATTTTATTTTTTTATTGTCTGAAGAATTGTGAGAGACAACAAAGAATTAGAGAGGGACTACTGAGATGAGTGTAAGACGACATACAAACCTTCGTCGAATATAGGAAATTCCAATAACAATCGGAAGTTCTGCCAAATCGGATTTTGTAAAAAAATAAAACCAATAATATTTGCCGCGAGTTAAGAAAGTTTGTGTGGGGAAAATGTACTCTCAAAACAGAATTTTATGTAAAAAATATACTATCAATGCGTGTCAATAAAAATGTTATGAATAAAATAAATAAATTAATCCTTATTATCAAAAAACTTTATTTTAATGTATCCGACAAAATAACAGATTACAATAAAAATATGTATACAATAAATTCCCGCAAATCTAGTGTTAATTTTGTCTCAAATTGGGTTATTAAATTAAAGATGGAAAAGAAAAAAATAAGGTTAATATTTTGTATGAGTTTAAAACGGATAGTAATGTAGTAGAAATTTCTCGTAAACTAAATAATGTTTTTAGTACAGATACTGTTAAGGAACGTATAGTGCAATGGCGATTCCAAAAATTTAGTACTGGGGTCGAAAGCTTTCAAGATGAAGAAGTTGGCAAGCGTCCATATTCAGTTCATAACAAACAACTGAGGGCGTTATAATCAGAATCACGAACAAAAATTCGAGAGCTTATACAAAAGTTAAGCGTTAGTCATTCAACAATTCTACATCACTTAAAACTGTTAGGAAAATCAAAAAAGAAAAACAATGTATATAGATTTGAAGATCATTAACCGCAATTATTTTTCAAACAATCTTAAAATATTATCCTATGATTTGTATTTGTAAAAAATCTACGTAATTAATATACGTAAGGTACATTAGCAAAAAAAGTTCATTTTGTAAAAATACAGTTACCTATTAAGAGTAATGGTAAAATATATGAAAGTGACTAATGAGTTTATAAAATACTAAATTAATTTATAATGTTAAAAAATTAAAATATTTTGCTTTTATCAAGAATCTGATTTAGTTGAAATAATTATCAATATTATATCATATATTAATAAACTGAAATAGTTTTTACGTTTTATATCTCTAAATATATAAAAAAAATATGAAAATATGAATATATAAAAATACACTGTATGCTACAAATCAAAGTAGCATAAATAAAAGAACCTAAATCAGTTGTAGGACATTCACAAACTTTCTTATTATCACTGTCATACAATCCTAGCGTTGTAGCCGTTTTTCTTTACAAATACATACATACATATATATATATATATATATATATATATATATATATATATATATATATATATATATGTGCTATGATCTAAAAATAGGACGCGCAACAGCGTGTGACTGGAAACGAATCGTTACGAACCTCCCGTAGAATTTGATGCGGGAAATACGAACGGAATAATATTATATTTGTTCACGTTTCTACTCAGGTTTTCAAAATTTTCGACATGTTGAAATTTAAATCATCGTTTTTGTGCTTGAACGAATCAGATAAAAATTGAATGATTTAGAATATTTTATTAGTGTTTATATAACCTTGAAGAACAAACACATAACAAACAATACTTACTTTTTAGTGTTTCTTTTTATTATGGGAAGCACATTTTATTATAAAAAAGATATATTCACTTAAAATCAAAATAAATCTAGTTATTGTATATATATATATATATATATATATATATATATATATATATATATATATATATATATATATGTATATATTAACCTAATTTCCTACAACATGTATACACTCATTATGAAAGCCGTAATTAACCAAAAAAAAAGTATTATTATGTATTAACACATTATATACATTTGAGATATTTTATAAAGAAACTATGGGAATCCGCCCCCTACTTGCTACACTCTCCGACTCCGAGGGTCTCCGCTCCAACTCGATTTGCTCATATCGCGTATATTCGCTCAATATAGTAATATATATAGTAATATATATATATATATATATATATATATATTATATACGTATATATTGTATATATATATATATATATATATATATATATATATATGTATGTATATTATATATATATATATATATATATATATATATATGTATATTATATATATATATATATATATATATATGTATATTATATATATATATATATATATTAGTTTGGTGCAAAAGTAATTGCGATTTTCATGTATCGAATATAAAGACGCATATATCAGTTAAAATTATATTTGTTTATCAAAATAAAGACCTTGAGACTGCACTCATTTCTTCCAACGGGAAACAAGTTTGTATATTCCTACAAGATATAATTATGTATTCCTGGAATTAACGAGTTCATGGAAATCGATTTAAGCTGATGCTTGATATTTGAAAACCTTTTCTAGGAAATTAGTCAAATGTTTAAAAAAATAATAATCTGTCGCAGACAGGTTCGGAGAATAAGATGGGTGAGGTAAGGATTCATATCCCAGTTCATTTAATTTTCTTAAAGTCATTTGTAAGCCGTGTTGTTGGGCGTTGTTAAGAAGAAGAACTGGTCTTCTTCGATTGATTACTGCTGGCCGTAAACGATAAAATTCTATTGTACTTTTTCAATTTCCATACATTTTTTTTCTGTTATTATTGTTTCACCGGGAACTAAGAAGTTGTAGTTAAAAATTCTACTTTCCGACCACAAAATAGTGACAATTTTTTTTCATGAAGCTTCCGGCTTGGTGCTTCTCCTCAGTCTAACCACTGTGATGAACATTTCAGATTGTTGTAGAGAATCTACTTTTCATCACATGTAACAATGCGATCAAAAAAGGGATCATTTTTTTTATATAAAAGAAGCGCAAAGGATACTTCGTATCGCCTAATTGGGTGATGTTCGTTTAGTTCATACGGCACCCATTTATCCAATTTTTTTGTTTTTCCAATTGTCAAATGTCGAACAACGTTTGAATGATCATCATTGAGTTCTTCTGCCACCTCTACAATTATTTTATGTGGATTTGCTTAACTAATGGTTCTTACAACATTACTGTATATAACTAAAGAACGTCCACGACCCTCCTCACCATCAAAGCTTTCGTTTCCGTTACGAAATTTTTGGGATAAATACTATTTTACAATAATATTCCTTAAATATTAATGTTATTATAGATTTCTTTGCAATTGATGATCAGTTATAAAAAAGTCAAAATTTATATTCAAATTATATATTTAATAAGTTTTATTATCTCTAACATCTAATTGAAAATATTATCTATGGAATATAGTATTATTCTAAATAGAAAATATTACTTGTAATAAACAACTTAATATATATATATATATATATATATATATATATATATATATATATATAAAATAATGAAACTCGAATAAAAATTTCTTTGTGCTGTTTAAGAAACATTACAAATAAATTATCATAATCGTTCTATAAAATGTTAAACTACAATTAATCAAAAAATAAAGGAACTAAATATTTAAAGATCAGATAAAATTTTAAAATATTTTTTTAAATAACTATCTAATTCACAAGTAGAATATTAACTACGAAAGCTAGAAACTCCAAACATATGTATTATCAACCAATTAAACAATCAGAATTAACAGAAATAATAACCAACTTGCATCTCTTCATTTGAATGCTTATGTTACTTACAGTAATAAGAAAACATATATATATATAATATATATATATATATATATATATATATATATTTATATATATATATATATTTATACACACACATAAATATATATATAAATATATATATCTATATATATATATATATATATATATATATATATATATATATGACTATAATTTACTTCTACAACTACTTATATTATTCTTTTTTTTGTTTCAGATCTACTAGAAACTCGTCGTCTGACTGTTGATAATAAGTGTAAACATTAAAGAAATAACTGCCAGTGTTGCGAGAAGAAAATTAAATAATTCTTAATAAAAAAATGTATATATTTTCATTCATTAATAGCTATTTATTAGTTTATAACATGTATATATATATATATATATATATATATATATATATATATACATATATATATATATATATGTATATATATATATATATATATGTTTATGTATATATATATATATATATATGTATATATATATACGTATTTTTATTTTTATAATAATTCATTGTGTGCATGTGTCAAAATTTCCACTATACGTTTTTATTAGTGAATTTTATTGAAAAAAAATATGTAATAAATATATTTTACTACACACAATTAGAAAGATAGAAATTCTTTGTTATTGTTTGGTTATTGTATATTATTTAAAAAAAAATAGTATAGGACAGCATTTTTCATTAGTTGAAAATAAAATACAGTAATATTTACTAATCTTTATTACATTAAAATATTTTTTGTAATATTTACTACATTAAATATTATTTCATGTTTATATATACATGTATAAATATATATATATATATATATATATATATATATATATATATATACAAGTATATAAGTATTTAGGTTAAATCAAAAGTATATATCTGTCCAAACCACTTCAAAGTAACATGTAATTTTTATTTAGTAAGACAAATTATACATTCTTTATCTATCTGAAATCGACAAACATTAGGATATACTAAATAAAATCAAAGTAGTTTTATTATAACTCATTATTTTTAATGAATTTAATACAAAAAATATTGGTGTATAATTATATAAAAGTAAAACAACATATTTTTTTAAGAAGAATGAATATTATTAGTGCTTAATTGTATATTTGCTCTTAAATGAAATTTTCTGTTCTATAGATAAGAACTTTGTAAATTAATATAATATTAATTATTTTATTTAATAGAAGATTTCCAAAATTATTTATATATATACAAGAAGATTACTTTTTTATATGAACGACAATATTTTATTTTTAATTAGATTTAATTTTTAAATGTTATTAATTAATATAGATTTATAAAATGAGTCATATGATTACATTTCAGGTTATTTGATTTATATATCTTTGAACATAATACTGAAATAAGTCTCTATCTTAAATCATTTATAAACATATGCATATTTTGGACACAAATATTTATAGTCTAGACATGAAATTTACAGTCTACCTTAAGAGTTACCTTATGCAAAATTTGCATATCAAACGATGTCTAGAAACCCTTTTGAAATTTTACATTAAACACTTTGTTTATTTTATTTATTGACAAATTGTTTGTCAAATTTTATAATTTGCATAAGTTTATTGCATTTGTGAACATAAATTTTGAGATCTTTACTAACATTCACTTCATTAAAATCCTAATTAAAAAATCCACAAATAAATTATACATCTGTTTGTCAAATATCCGAATAATTTTTCAGTAAAATAGCACAATATAACGTGAAATTTAATATTATATAAAATACATTTGTTTTAACTTTGTATCAATAATGATTACGATAAAGTTTCAGAATATCTAATTTTGATAGACCTTTGAAATTTGTTTTCATTCTGTATGCTATATATATATATATATATATATATATATATATATATATATATATATATATATATATATGTATATACATATACAGACAGACAGTGGCGCACTCAGGATTTAATCTAGAGGGGGAGGGAGTTAAAGGGATAAAAAATTTTTCAAGTGAATTCAATAAAATTCATTAGGTAATTGTAAAAATTAATTTAAGAGTAAAATTCAGTTCTGTTTTCTTTTTACAAAGCTTTTGAATTACTTCAGTTGTGGTTCCATTAATCTTTCTATTTATAAGAAAAATTTTTGCGAGGTGATTTTGTTTCATTTTCTAGTGTTTTTCCCTTCTTTTTGGAGGGTAGACGGCTCCTTGGTTCCCTTCTTGGGTACGCCACTGTATATAAATGCATACAAGGAAATTTATATGTGCATATATATGTATAAATGTAGATTATTATAAATGCATATATAAATAAAAATTGTATTTATTGAATATATACATTATAAAAAATTTTTTTTTTGTCGCAAAGTAAAATAACGTAAAAAAAATTTAAAAGTGTTGATGAGTGAACTAGAACTTCTTAAAAAAAAAAATAAATTTAGTAATCTATTGTAAATTGTAGTGCAAATATAAATCGTATGTAAAAAAATCCAACAAGTAAATCTAAAACTGAGAAAAGTGACCGATTGTGAAGAAATTTCGTTTGTGTACGGTGTGCCACGTGCTAACACAATTTTACCGTTCCGACGTCTATCGATGCCGGCACCCACCATGTTTGCTAAATTCAAAAGCAGTGGTGGGGGCGGCGCACAAAGCCCTCTTGACAATAATCCAATTAGTCAGTTTTTCGAAATCGGAAAACAGACTGCAAGCGCTGGACCAGAACTTGTTTGGAAAATTCATGACGCATACAGGAAAAGTGACGGAAAGGTGAGTGCTTCAATTTGATTACATTTATTTCTTTATATATATATATATATATATATATATATATATATATATATATATGTGTGTGTGTGTGTGTGTGTGCGTGTGTGTGTGTGTATATATATATATATATACACAAGTCACATACATGCAAATACAAACTCACACATATACATATAGAAAATAAGGATACGTTATTTATAATTAATATTTAAGTTGATTATGTTTGAAAATAAAATAAATGAAGAGAAATTGCATGTCTAGTTTCATCTGCGGAACATATTTTTAATTATTTAATATTTTTGTAGATAAGAGATGAAATAGAAAGGAAAAATAATTAGATATTTTTATTTTGAACCCTGAATCGGAATATATATATATATGTAATTTGCTTGTTCAATATACACTATCTATACCGAAAGACACACTGAATATATGCTTATATAAAACTCATTTGTGATATACTATAACTTTCCTATGCTCAAAATATAAAAAGGTGGAAGATTACTCTCAAACTTCTTTTCATATTTTTTTTCAAAAATAGAATAAATTTATATGAGTTTATTTCCTTATACAATGTTTAAAAATAAATGACAAATAAATTTCCATTTTTAATATTTCATTGCAGTCGAAAGTAATGAGTATATTTAATTATGAAAATATAAAAAAAATTATTTACATCCTATAAATCTATTTTACTGTTTGTACAGCTCATATAAATAAATTTTATTATTATAAACATACTAGCAAGTATGCACGTTTTTCTTCCTATGCATATATATATATATATATATATATATATATATATATATATATATATATATATATATATATATATGAGGTTTGACAAATTCAGTCAAGTGATATAAGGTTTTATTTATAAAAAAGATTCTAAATTAAAATAGTTCTCTTCAACAGCTATATACCGTTTCCAATACCTTTTCCACTTCTGAAGCACTACCTGCAGGAACTTTTGAGAATTTATTTTAGATCAGCCTCCAATTTCTTTAGAACTTTAGAATACACATCTTTAGTTCTTGAAACAAAATAAAATTTCAAGAACAATATTCAAAAAGTCTGGCTTGCTTTCTTCTCTTTCATATAGATCTTTGAAGATTTTCCTTATGTTCTATTTGTGGTCTTTCATGAAAAGACAATAAACAAACTTCGTTCAAGACTCTTTCCCAAACCATTTATCAAAGTTTTTTGGAAAACCCCTTATTTGTACCTGCTCTGCAGCTTTTTTAACTCTCAATCGCCCTTTGAAACTGATAACTTTGCAAATATTCATCACTTTTTTATCGGTTTCGATAACTTATGATCTTTGATTGATGGTCTTCCTTCCTTAACTACACAAAATACGTGGTCCAACCATCACATTTTCTCCAAAGATTGTTTCCAAAAGTTGAAATGTATCTATCGCTGTTTTTTCAAGTTTAAAACAAAATATCATAAGGATGAGCTTCCCTTCATTCAGTTATCTTAAAAATTGAAGGGAACAAAAATGACTATAACTATTACGAAAACCACTTTATCTCTTGAAAGAAATAACTTTTCTATATGACTATACTCAACTCACAACTGATGGACGAATCACATTATGTTACTAGTTGCTTCCTCAACTTACTAAATATTGAAGAATGCGTGTAATATAGATAGTTTTGGTCAAAATTCGTATATGTTTATATATATATATATATATATATATATATATTTATATACTTGTGTTTTAAAATTTTAAAACCATGTTGAACTATTTATGCAAATTATTTACATTTCCTTAACAAAGTATCATATTTTGAAGTAAAATAAAAAAGTGTATTTAATTTCAAATTAAATAAAAGATTATGTCCATTATCAAAGGAAAAATACCTGCTCTATCTCCTTTCTAAAGAAATGCACGTGCACTCATTTAAAAAGCGACATTTCTGATTAACAACCTAATGTATATGAAACCTTAAACCTAAATTATAAAATCATTAAAAAAGATACTGCTTTTCAGACGTCAACACATGAGTGACATGAAATAACTTTCAGTTGATATTAGCATTACTTCAAAGATTACATTTTTAACATATTTGTTTTTATAATTTTTTTGATTCTTTATATTTTAAATTAAAAGATTTTTTTATTCATTTTAAGATTAGAATAATATATAACTCCAGAAAGATATTTTTACAAAAAATTCTTTACTTTTATACCATTTTTATGCTTCTTTTTCTGATACGAAATGTTACTAAATGTATATTAATAAATTATCAGCAACAGAATAATATATTGCAAAACAAAACTTTGTATATATTTTATGTATCTTGTAATGTTTTATAATTTATATTCTCTTATTACTTGCATTTGGTAAAATATACGGATTATTTTCTTACATACGTATCACTTAGTTAGCATGTATTTATTTTAATTGAATCTATCTACTGAATATCGTTAACATTGATTCCCAAAAGCTTTATGCTTACGGAATTTAATCATATCCACTTTATCACATTTCATATCCAGTATACTTACATGTCTTCATAGTAGTTGCGACGTTATTTTATTTAGTTCTTTTTCTAAGATTTTCTTCAATGTTTTAAAATCTTGAAATTTTTGAAATTAATTATTATTAAATCTTAAATAAATATTTATCATATTATAAATATTATTATAAACTTCTTTACACTTAAAATTTACTTATTACTGTATTTAGTTTCACTACACATTATTTCGTCATATATTTTTTTGTTCAAATATATAATGAATATAATGAAAATGCATTTTAAATCCTTAAAAGAACATGAATATTTTAGTAACTATTTCATAGTAATTAATTAATAAAAATAAATATTTTTTTTTTAATTTGGTTAAAATACTTTCTTATTTCAACAAGGAAATATTTCTTATTACAACTAATTATATATTCTACTTATATCTCTTTGATAAATACAACTGTGTTATTAGAAATTCCAAAATATTATTTAACATTGTTTTCATACTATTTTTAAGTGTATGTATATATATATATATATATATATATATATATGTATTTATATATATATATATATATATATATGTATATATATATATCTAAATGAAAATAAGCGTTTTATTTTTACTGTGTTTGTGTCTGCACTTTCAAGATAACACCGAGCATTGCTATTAAAATACATAAAGAAATACACACTTTATAAAAATACGATATGTTTTATATTTAGAGTACAAATATTAAAGTGTGAATTTTTAATTCATATTGAAAATTTAATTTCATTATAGATGTTTAATATTAAATAGCTACGATTTATAAACTATATAAAATCATATTATTGAACGGAAAATCATATTGTTATATTATTTAATTAATTCTAATTAATTAAATTATAAATTTTAATAATCAAATAAACATTAATTTGAAATCAATGGAAAAATAAATAATTATGAAATATCAATGATATAACTCACATAAATTTATATTGAAGAAACACTTTGTAAATCATTACTTGACAAAAATCTAATATGTGATGATTTTCTTCAAGACCAAGGAAACGTAAAATAATAAAAAATATGAACCAAAAAATATACCTATCGCTTTTGAGAAAACAAATTACTTTAAAAATGACTCAATGGAATTGAATCAAAAAATTATTAGATGTTTTTAGAATGAAGTTATGATATAATAACTTAGAAAATATACAGTATTCAAGACATTAAAATAAAATTAAAGAAAAATAATTCTTTAAAATCAATATTAACAAAAAACGTATGTGTTAGTTCGTAAAAGTTCTATTTTATTTAACATTTTATTTAATTTTAAGTCAATTGAATTAATAATATTTTCTATACTTTATCCTTCTCGTATTAATTCTTTCTTATTTCTGTTGAATTATTCTGCTAAGAGTGGCTTTGATTCTAAATGCATTTTCTGGTAGATAAATATATATGTATATATATATATATATATAATATTATATATATATATATATAAATATATATATATATAATATAATATTATATATATATATATATATATATATACATCCATCAAGATATTAGAAGATGGTGTTAGAGCAAAAAGTTATAAGTAAATATTAAATTTGCAGAAAAATAATTGCGGAAAAGTTATTATGACCTTCAAGTTCAAATACATTTTTCTCAGTTAGCTGTTTTAATTGATCCAGTACTGTTGTATGACTAACGCCTAACTTTTGTTCAAACTCTCAAATTGTTGTTCGTAGTTCTGATTCAACTAATGCCTTCAGTTGGTCGTTATGAATTGAAGTAGGACGCCCGCGACCTTCACCAAGAAATTGCTCTTATTTGCTACTTTTTCATTTCTAATTCAATAGCCCTTCTAAATCAAAATTTTTAATTAAACAAAAGATTTTCTTAATGAAAAACAGACCGAAAAGTGCACTTTAAAATGATATTAACATAAACACAATAAAATGATACTTTCATTGAAAAAATAAGGTTAGAATTCGATAACAAAAACCGCAATTATTTTACTACCAATTTAATACTTTGACAGTGATTCAATATAATTCATCTATAAATAATTATACAACTAGTGGTCGTTACTATGGAAATATATAATTGTAACTATAATGTTCTTATATTTGATAAAAATAAAGGTAAAAAAATATCTAAAACATACATCCATTTTTACAGTCGTTATAAAATATTTTATACAAAAGATAAATGAAAAATATAGTACTATAAATTATCAAATGTGTTAACTGCAATAAAAATTAATACATAATATTGCTGGATGATGGTTTGGATATGTCATTTTTTAAAACGGCATTAAATGTCAATGACAATAAAAAATTAATGAAAAAATTTAAAAAAATATTCTTAAAACATTCAAAGAAAAAGAGATATAAATTAGTCTGGAATGAAGAAGAATGAATTCATGGGTAATAAAATAAACTATATTTTGAAATAATTATAAGTGATTATTAAGAGAACAGAATAATACAAATCATGTTCTATAATAGAATTCTAATGTATGTGATTTATTCTCAAGTATGTATTCCTCTCATATAATTACATGTAAATTCACTTTATGAATAGTGAAACTATATTTCTGTATATTAATAAACATGAAGCAGGTTATAAACTAGTTTAGAATTGTTTGAACTTGTACAGTTATGGACATTACATTACAAATATAAGATTTCTAAAAGAGATGATCGTTATAAATGAAGGAAAAAAATACAACTTTTATCTGTGTTACATATGACTAAATAAAAATATAGTTTTTCCAAGCTATTCTCATTTGTAACTTCACATCTGCAAACAGAGGAACAATAAAAATTATTGCAAAGAATAAAATTTTTTATGATTGCATTTGACTTCAAGTTCATAAAAAAATGGCAACTGAAAGTATTTGATAAAAATTATAAGTTCCTCGAAGAAAAGTTCCGTTCTATTACAGAAATTGAATATAAAAATGATGTTCATAATTATATATCACAATTATAAACTCTATGATTGATAATTGCTAAAATATGCCATATATATCGAACAACAGACTGAATACATGCTTATATTACACCCATTTGCGATATAATATAACTTTTCTATGCTCATAATGAAAAAGGTGGAACAGTACTCTCTAACTTCTCTTCACACATAATTTAAAAAATAGAATAATGTTATATGAGTTTATTTTCTTATACGATGTGTAAAAATAAGCAACAAGCGAATTTCTATTCTCAATATTTCAGTGTAATATAAAGTAATGAGTATATTTAATTAAGAAAATATTAAAAAAAGATTTATTTGCATTGTATAAATATATTTCACAGTTTTTACATCTCATATAAAGAAATTTCATTATTATAATCATACTAGCAAGAATGGATGTTCTTCTTTTTCTTGTACATATATATATATATATATATATATATATATATATATATATATATATATATATATATAAATGTATATTTATATAAATATAAGAAGTTTGACAAAATAATATTCATTCAAACGATATAAAACTATTTTTAAAACATATTCTAAATGAAAACAGTTCCTTTCAACATCTGCACACCGCTTCAAAGGTATTTTCACTTCTGAAACATTACCTGTAGAAACATATAGAATCGCTCTTAGATCAGCGTCCAATTTTCTTTTAACCCTTCAAACATCTTCAGTTCTTGAAACAAAATGACGTTGCAAGAACAATAGCCAAAAAGTAGCTCGGTTATACACATTATATATTATATACATAATTTCATCAAAAATATATGAACAAAACATGTGCGTCTAAAGATAATAAAAAGGTATATTAGTGTAAAATATTTTAAAAATATTGTATTGCCTGATTTTCCTCTCTTAAGGTAATAGAAAAATAATTGTAGTTTATATACATATACGGTACCCATTTTTCAAGCTTTTTTGATTTTTCTATCTGTTTTAAATAATCCAACCTACCAACTCTATCTCCACACTCTAAGATTCCTAACGCCTACCTTTTTTGCAAGCTCTCGAAATATTGTGCGTGGTTCTGATTCAACTAACACCTTCAGTTGGTCGTCATAAACTGAAGTAGAACGCACACGACCTTCTTCATTTTCAAGACCTTCGTCTCTAGCACGAAATTTTTGGAACTACCATTGCACCGTACTTTCCTTAACAATACCTTAACCAAAAACATCGTTTAGTTTACGAGCAGTTTCTGCTGGTTTTCCACCAGTGTTAAACTGATACCAAAAAAAATCATTTCTTTGTTTGTTTTCTATCTTTAATTTAATAACCCAATTTGAAGTAAAATTAATAATAAAACCAAAGTCGATATTATCAAAAAAGAGACTGAAAAATACACTTTAATATGATATTAATATGAACGAGTTGAAATGACACTTGACTGAAAAAAATTAAGTTTGGTGTTCAGAAAAAAAAACCGCAATTATTTTCCTACCGAACTAATAATTTGATTTTATTACCTTTGATTTTTAAAAAAAATTATAACAATTTTAGCTTATCTAATTATTTGCAGACATTTTTGAGCAAAGAACCCGTCAAAAATAATATATATATATATATATATATATATATATATATATATATATATATACATATTAATATATATATATATATATATATATATATATATATACATATATATTTATATATATATATATATTTATATATATATATATATATATATATATATATATATATATATATATATATATATATATATATATATATATATATATATATATGAGGTGAAATAAGAATTAATTTAAATCATTCTCTGAATCTATACAAAAACTTGTAAAATAATGCTTTCAATAATAATAATAATATTACTATTTAATTAGTTTTACTGTTACAAATTTCAAATTCCTTGGTTAAAATTTCGTTATATATATATACATTAAAAATTATGAATTAAAATATTTTTATTGAAATTGTTATTCCTGTAATAAATTTTTATAAATTTTTCCGTACATAAACTGTTTCCATACTTTTTATGAACGTATGCGGATATTGTCTATGTTTATGTATGACATTTATTCTATTTTCTATTTAGCAGAAAAACAATTGTCTAGTATTTTGAACATTTTCACCAATATTTTGTTTATTACTTTCGTAACTTTTTTACTATCACTAAAGATATGACATTAACAATTGTAATCAGTTCCTCAATATTTTTCATATTACAAAATTGCTG
Organism: Acanthacorydalis orientalis; assembly: GCA_034766995.1. Lineage (NCBI taxonomy): Eukaryota > Metazoa > Arthropoda > Insecta > Megaloptera > Corydalidae > Acanthacorydalis > Acanthacorydalis orientalis. The sequence goes on from CM068316.1 coordinate 29,390,584, forward strand.
TCATAAATCATAAAAATAATAACTTTATAAAGTTTGAGACAATGTTCTTTTTCTTAAAATAAATTTCATTACATCTTTTATTAAAATGAAGTTTCATTAAAAATTTTAATTAAAATAATAAACCGCCAGAAATTAAGATAATACTCGCATTTAATAAAAAATTGAATTCAGTATGTTAGGAATAAAATATAAACGTTCAATATGTGCAATTTCTATTATAATATTCTTACTTAATACTATTGGTATATTCAAAATCATACATTTTTATTCATACTATTTGTACTTTCATTTATGTTTAATATTTTTAAACTGGATTTTATACTATAAAATATTAAAAAAAAATGTTTAATATAGTATTTATTTTAATCACGTACTTTTCTTACAGAACTTCATAAAAATCCATTTATATTTTATCAGTTATATTAATTACCTTACTTGCATTGAAACAAAAATATAATTGCAAGGTAACTACTTACCGTTAAAGAACTATACCAATTTGAATAATTTTCAAACCTTGCTCATATATTTAAATTAGAGGTATTTCTGAAAATTGTGTTACACGTACTAGTGGACAGTAACATTAATATAAATTAAGACATATGTTTGTATAGAATATACGTTTATTTGTGTAGAATATAATACTTATTTCAGTAGATAATTTTGAAACAAACACCTATTAAAAACCAGTAATACGAAGATCAGAAAAGTAACACGAACAAAAATCTATATACACACACAAATATATATATATATATATATATATATATATATATATTTGTACATATATATATATATATATATATATACCTATATTTATATATATATATATATATATAATTGGATTGAAACAAAAGTTCGTAGCGTTTTTCAATAATGTCATTAATTGTAGTTTCGCCCCTAGCTTGATTATATGATCTGACTTCCTCTATGTTATTTTGACAGGTGAAATTTCAACGTTTCTTTCACTGATATTTTGTGCAATTTTGTGATTTTAACTTTGTTAAATTTAAAAATGAAAATGGTGAAATATAAGGTGCATTTTCTTCATTTGATATGTTTTATTTCTGGAGAGGGAAAAGCACTGCAGAGACAGCCGATCCGTTTTTTCTTCTCAATGACTCATCGTTTCAAAATGTAATCTTAATTCAATATTCAGTGAAAGGAACTGTAGGTTGAGGCTCTATCCATTAAATTATTTTCATTTAATCAATACGGGGCTCAAACATCAAGTTTTGAAACGTATATAAGCTTCTCAGTATAATAAAATACCATTAATAGTCAACGTTAAATCTTAAATATTTGTGAATTGGCTTTCAATAAATTACAAAAATCATTAACTTCACTAGGAAAGCCAGCTTTTGATTTACTAGACAAGTCAAAATCAAAATTAATCAAACAAATATCTTAAATTTTTATCAGTTTCTGCATCTACTCCACACATTTTACAAATATTTTTTGTTATTATGGAAAAATTTAATTCTTTTTGAAACACAAACAGTATGATATGTGGAAAATTGAAATTTACTATGATGATTGTCAATAAACACTAATTTAAAAAATCAACAAACTACTTACTTACCTAAACGACATTAGTTAACATAACCTATTGAATGGTATATAACATTTATAGATTTGTAATAATGTTGCCCAAATTAAATTACTCTAACACCATGTATTCAATATCAGATAGGACTTTGGATTTCGACTAGTTATTTTTAATTTTAAATTTGTTATTCAAATCTTAGCATTTTCGGTTAGTAAGATTTTTAATTCATTACTTTTCACTTAAATCGATTTTGTACTTACGTATCATAAACAGGTTCTATATTATTCAGTTATGGAGCTGTTAATTTTCATAATTTGGCAAAAATGATATGTTTTAGTTGTTTATAAAATATTATATTTCGTTGCTTGCCCACATTTTCAAACTGATATATAAAATAAACTGTATAAATCAATTTGCTACACTAGTAAGAGGGTATCTTTGTAAACATCCTGGAACTGTGCCTTTTTGAAGAGTAACACAAAATACTCCACATTATAACAAAAATCTTCAGCCTACGCGACCTCTGTAGTATTTTTGAGATGTTAATTGTGAACATTTATAGTCGGAATTTATACTAAAAGAAAAAAAAGTTATAATTTAATGTTACTATTTAGTAAACCAGTGTCCTTTTTAATATTTTCAAGTTAAATTTTATTTGAAAATTTAAACTCTATAATGTTATAATATATTATACTTATATGAATGACGTATAGGTGCATTAGTTAAATAAAAATAATTATTTATAAAGTGAATATAAAATTACATCTATATATATATATATATATATATATATATTGAAATAACTAGATTAAATAAAAAATATCTTGTGACTTTGACTATAACTTAATTAACATTGTAGTAAAATGTCTTCTACATAAAATTATTTAATCTAATGAATCTAGTTGCATGGAACCCATGACTCGTGTTTCAATGATAGGAATTATGTGTGGTTTTGGAGATTTGTTGGGATTCAAAATGTATTCAGATGGAATTAAGCCTTGGAGTCTACAGTCAGTAAGTTCGAACGTTTGTATATAACATATAATGCAGATTACTGTGTTCATAAGAACCTCAAATCACTATTCAATGTTATTAATCATTACTCTCCATGAGTCCATATAGAATAAATATCTGTCATTTGACAAACATCTTGACTTTAAATATAGAAAAAAATTTACATAAAAAATTGTTACGAATAAAATAGTGCACATTATTAATAAAGAACAGCACTTTGTTCGATGCACGTGAATTTCAGCTACACAAGGCTTCCATATAACAAATAATGCCAATATTCAAGTTATATTCAATAGTGTGCAGAATTATTGAATGATAAATAATTTGAATTGGGTGTCATATTCTATTTCTTTTTTCATACTTAAAAATATCTATGTAAATTTTTGATCAAAATCAAAGCACGAACTAAAAAATATTAATTTAGAAATTATTTACAACTTAACTCTCCATCCTAATATTTTATTCAATATTTTGAAATCACAATTTAATCTTGTTTCATAATATATATATATATATATATATATATATATATATATATATATATATATATATTTATATTACATATTTATTAACTAACTTATTTGGTTTTTTTATTAAAGTAATATATATTTTAATATAAAAATCTAGCCCATTCTTCCATAGAATAAAAACCCACATTTCTCGTCACATTTTCCGCAAGACAAAGTCCACATTATTCGTCACTTTATCCGCAGGACAAAGTGAGCGATGTGAGAAATGTTTACTTTGTCAGCTCAGATAAACGCTGTAGTATAATATATAGTTTCGCTCTTAGGTATTTTTTATATTTAAATATATTATTATGTAAAAATCGATAAACAGTTTTTTTTCTTTCGATATTTCTATCTATTTTCCCGTCAATTTTGATAAGGTATATATTAGTTATTTTAATAATAAATTTAATGGGAAAATGGCTAATACGTGCACTTGAACAAACTATTTAAATACTAAAATTTTTTTTTAAAATTTCAATATTATCATTTATATTTAAGTATATTTATAAACAAAAACTTGTAATTTTACGTAAATATTGCAGAATGTACTGAAACAATATTCTCAGATTTAATCATTATTAGTGTTATAACACGTTCTTCATGCTGTTTACATACAAGTTTTATTTATATGTTGATTTATTATTAACTTATTAAAAACAGACTATTATGTATTAGTTTTCAGGTTTGTTTTAATTTTCCCAAAAAAATTCTTTATATAAATTGACTATTGAAAAATATACTTTTTCAAGAACATATATATATATATATATATAATATTTGTAGACTATTTTATTATATATATATATATATATATGTAAAGTAACTTGTACATAAGCAAATTATATATATATGTATATATACATATATATAAATGAAATTTTACATTTAATCAAAAAAGAACCCGTAAGAAATCCTAGATAGATATACATTATAAATACACGAACAACGAAGGTTGTTATATTCCTTTGAAATTAAATATATTTATAAAAAAATAAAGGGGAATTTGGATTATCTGTGTCATCATTTCACGTCAGATGAGATAAAAACTAAAAATGAACACGCTATTATTAAGGTGTGTCTGCACGAATGAACTGTTAACTTTATTTTTCTGTATTCAATACTTACTAACGGATCAATAATCAGTATTTTGAATGTTTAACATTTTACATTTATTAAAATTATAACATTTTTCAGATTTACAAACACACACACCAACACACATTCATATATATATATATATATATATATATATATCAAAGTTTGATATATATATATATATATATATATATATATATATATCAAAGTTTGATTTTTCTTCTAGTTGTTCCCTGAAAATATTGTGTAAATATTTTGATCTTTTTAGATATTTGTATATTTAGAAATGTTTTCTTCAAGACATTTCCTCGAAATGAGATACATTATAATATGCTTGAAAAATCAACTTTGAATACAGAGTTATTTTTTATTTGAAAGATAACAAACTGAAAGAATGCAAATAGATTTCGCTAATGTATTCTTTTTGTTTTAAATATAAGGATTTTCAGCTTATTTAAAGTTTGATTCAACTTATATTCAATCATTTTTTGAACCAATAACTGTTACATTGATAGAGTTGGTCAAGTATTTGCATTAATAATACAGAAGACAATAATTGTATTCGTCTTCTTATAATCCTACGGACTGTTTTTTTTTCTTACCTGCTAAAGCTGGTTTCAATATTTCTGTAGTATTTATTTATGTTATGTTGAAATAATTGTTTATAGATATTAAATTGAAGATATGAATATATACTTTTATAAATTACATATATTCAATTTGATAACTTAAGTTTACTCAGTCTAAAATGACTTATAGTGTGTGTATGGTTGTGGAATACAAGTGAGCAGACGTGAGGAGATAGTAATTCTTGTTAGAGTTATGTGATGATCGTACGAACAATTGAGAGGTGTATGAGAATCAACATGTAAGGAACAAGAGAAAAAGTGCAAGTAGACTCATCAACACAAAACTATAGAAGCATTATTCATCGCAAATAATTACTTAAAATAATTCAAAACTAAATAAAAATGTTATCAACAACAAAGTTCAAGCCTAACATATAATCGCATAATGTTGTTATTCAATTTCTTCATTTTATATAATATGTAAAAAATAGACAATTTGATCAGTTTTCGGAAAAATAAGACTTTAACAATAGTATTCTATTTTATTTCTTCGATTAGTTTTTTATTCTCTAATACAGAATTGATTTTACTGTTTTTAGGTATTATAATGAAATACTGTCATTCTTTATTACATTGTTAAATGAAATAGTACTTTTTTAAACGGAATTAGATATTGAAACCTGTATGAATATAGTTTTTATTACAAATATGGCAATTATATTGAAGAAAAGTCAATATTAAAATTTTTTGGGCGGTATTTATAGGTGATTCAATTTAGACGTCCACATAAAAGTATTAAAAAAATCGCAAAACTTTAAAAAATCATGTTATTTTTTATTTAGTATTTTAGTTTAATTCAATACTCAATTCCAATTGAATTAAAATACTAAATAAAAAATAACATACTTTTCTAATTTTTGCGAATTTTTCATACTTTCATGTGGGAGCCAGAGAGGAGCGGTGAAAGGAGATTCATTCACTCAGCAAACATCGTATCGAGTAGACATGTTTGTACGATGCTTTTTTAAAATTCAGAGAAAATAAACAGTGTTGGTTTTCAGTGCTTTCGTTTTTAAATTATTCTGATATGAAAAAAACAGTTCTATTGTGAATATATATATATATATATATATATTTATTACTACCTAAAAGTTTTCTGCATTATATATAAAACGAACCATTAAAATATTATTTAACATGATGTTTTATTTAAACGGCCTTTTCACATCTTTTATTGAACTTCTAATCATTATAAAAGTAATTTTAAACTTTATTTTCAAACTGTTCCAGAGTAACTTTCTGTTCTTTTTTGTTAATCTTTAGTTTTTTGTTCTTAAGATCAGCATTTAATTTTAAAAATTAAAATTAAATCTGAGCTGTTAGAATAGTATTCAATCTATATGTAACCATATTATTGAACACCCTTCTTTGTTATAACAGTAGCGTAAATTTGAGTTTTATCATATAGCAAACAGACTCCGTGACATTTTTCCAGGATAAATTGATGCTATTGAGGAATAAGTTCATAATAAACGGTTAAATTTAAAGTAGTGATTTGTTCTTTGAAATCTATTGATAATTTGTAATTTTAAAAATATGATTGCAATCCCTTTTTCTCTTCTTTTGCCTGGTTATAACCTTTTTCGAAATCTGTTCAATTTTTCTATATCATTCCGTGGAAACTCGTTTCAATGTAGAAGAATTGAACATAATCTTGGTTTCAGCATCGGTCATTCGTCATTAAAAAATCAATCGCATCTTGTCTATAAATACTAAATATATCGAAACATTTTTAAAACCTTTTTGAACTACTGCAAAAATTCTAGACCTCAATTTTAAATCAGTATACTGATATTACTAAATTTTCTGTCTAAATGAACAAACTATACTTCATATTATTCTCTAATACTATTATACATTACTATTTTATTATTTAACTATTACCTTATTATTCAAACTGACCATTATTGCTATTTAAATTATAAAACTGTATTATGAAAATAAGTACATGTAAAATAACACCAACCACTTTCGTAATATGTCATTATGTAATAAATATATATTCATGTTCATTCATTCATACTGCTAAATTTTTACGAACTATTTAAACAATAACTGTTTTAAAAATTATATTGATTTTTTGAATTCCATTTTATTTTCACAAACAGTCATTTAATACAATTTATTTTACAGAATGATTCCTTTAGCTAGAGTCAGATATCCTTCACATAGGTCATCTTTGACTGGTCCACTTTCCTAACAAAATAATTTCTATGAATATTTAATTCCAATGTACAATAAGCAGAATTTGTAAAGAGAACGTATTTTTTGTTTGGTTTTATTTAATTTTCATCTTTATTTTATGATTTTTTATTACAGCTCCATGTTAAATTCCCCATTTTTTCTAAAATTATTACTTTGCTCTTGCTCTAACGACTTTCGCTTCTGAAATGACTGCATCATAATTTCAATATATAAATACACTTATTTTGTATGTTACTACATAAAATGGATTCTGAATATTTTATCACACGAATACATCGGATCGAGAACTTTTAAAGTACACTATATATAATATGGATACAGTGTTAAAAATTAATATTTCCTCTAATGATTAGTCTCACAATAATATGTTAATGTTGAAGTGTTCATTTTTTATTAATTGAAATATTTTATAATTTTTATAATAAAATTACTTTTTCATAAATTACGAGTATGTGTAACGTGCAAATCTAAAAATTCTATTAATAGTTTATTAGTTAGTATTTAATGAAAAATACGTTCTATAACATTAACAATATTGGATTTGATATCAGTTCGTGTTGATTCTTATTTCTAATTAATGCAAAAAATAATATTTGGATTCTCAAAAACTTTTGCAAACGTTTTTCTGCAGCAAGTAAATTCTAAATGATATTTAAACCATTCAGTATAATTTTTACATTCAGTAGTAACTTTAATTAATAAATTTATGAACTATTGCTAGTTTGACTTTAGCAAAAGTCAAACTGTATTTTCGTATGTATAATTATGTACTTCCAAATATAATATTAAAAAAAAAATATTTTCCAAATATTGTAATATAGATTTAAATAATATAAAATTTCATATAATGAATACTTATAAAATTCCCTTATATAAAAACCCTATAGAGTATAACTTCTAATTATTTATCTGTAACTTTTTCGTTGATTCAAATATTAAAAAATAAGATAAATTTACACAAGTTAAAATATGCTCGGTAATAAAATACAAATTAATATTATAATATAATACTAGACTCTATATTTATTCTGAATAAGTTTATGCAATTTTTTTTATTATATTATTTTATTATTATTATATATATATATACGTGGGTTGTTTGACAAGTATGGTAAAAACGTATGTTGACACCGTTTTTTGGAAAAATCATTTTTATTTCTCAACATAGTCTTCGTTGAGGGCTATACACTTGGTCCAGCAAGTCTGCAAATTACGTATTGACGGCGGCGATGACATCCTCATTCAACAAGAATTTTTTCTCACCTAGCCAAATTTTCAAGTTCGGCAAGAAAAATAATCAGTCGATTTACGGGATGACGCGTTGTCCTGGTGAAAGAGCACTTTTTCGTGCGCCAATTTTGGTCGTTTTTTCAGCTCTTCTTTCAAACGGTCCAATAATGTTTCCTAATAGGTTTCTATTATTGTTTTCCCATCGTTAAGTAGTCAATCAGAGACACGAGCACTTGCGGTGTCACAAATTGTGAAGGAAGGGGAACAATTTTTTATTAAAACGTCAGTTCACACAGAAACCGTATCAACGCATATATCGATCTATAAGTTTATATCTATGGAGTCACAATTTGTGGTTTCACCGATACTCATGTGAAACCGCTCTTAGACTTTCTAACAATAGAAAAAAGAAAATGTCTTTATTTAGCTTTGACTGCATCAATACTTTAATTGCGTGTTAGTACGAAATAAGGGTATTTTATATATATATATATATATATATTATGAAACTTTTTGTATGAGAATTTTCGAATGGTTTTGTAACGATTGTTGAGAATTAATTACCCGATATATAGATATAATTTATGGAATAAAATTGTTTCAACTTGAAGTGACATGAATAATATAACTTAAAGCAAATACAATGAAAAATATGTAATTTAATTCTCATCTTAATTTTACTGGAGATAGATGAATTAGTGAATAAAAAGATAAACCGATGTAAATATATTTGGAGATAATTTGAATATTACAGAATAATTTAATTGTTTAAATTATCTTAAATTTGACACAAAATAAGTATTGACAAAAATTCATTTGAATTATAATAACCGATTGTAAATATATGAATTTTTAATAACAGGAAAATAAATATCGTTTATAAAACTGAGCTTGTGATAGGTTGTTTTCAATTTTATAAATATTCAAATGAATATGTTTGTCGAAGATTTAAAAAAATATGAATGAAAATTGTTACATTATAACATATTTTTATCTTCTGTGTAATAAACGAATTCAGGTATTAAACACAAATATTTTTAAATGAATTGTGATATTGAATATTGATTGAATCAGTTATAGACAGAATTTACATTTTTAATATTTATATATTTCTTTTAACATTTTTTTTTCTTAAGAGTGATAAGTTCATAAATATTTATTTATATGAATATTGAATGAAATCATAATATTATTTTGTTTTTTGTCAATATTTTTGTTTTATAGAATTATTATTTTACATACTTTATTAAATATTTGTATTAATATATAAATGCATATGTATTTATGGGTGAGGCTTGTGTTTCTATTTCCAAACAAATCAATATAACATAGTACTTACACCTAAAAATATATAGTAGTAGTATATATATATATATGTGTGTGTGTATATATATATATATATATATATATATATATATATATAATGTATAAATCATCTTTAAGCTTTAATGTTCAGTTTTGATTAAATAGCTCTTCAAAGTACTCCATTTTCATTTTAAACTACCGAATGCTTGTCTAATTCACAAAATCGTAATTCGTCTATATCCACTTTATTTTAATATTATGTATCTTTTGTGATTTTAATATTTTTTCGATAACAAAATGCACAAACTCTCAGTCACAAATTTCTGTTGTCCATGTCTTATATTCTCTTCTTATAATGTACGACTCTCATTTTCATTTCAGACTGATGTTATAAAGTCTGTTACTACTATTTGTTTTCATATAAATTTCATTCTCTTCTTTAAGCCCCCTTTCTGTTTTAACGTACATTTTTCAATGATTGTTTTTGTTATATGAAGTGGTATTATTTTAATATTCGTGTGTGTTTTATTTAAATAACATATATGTGAGTATATAATAGAATATTAAAAATTGAAAAATATTTTATAAATAAAAATATCAGCATCGGTTTAAATCTTAATGTTATTATGAATCTAAAATATTAAATTTATTTCAAAGTTATCGATTTTTTTCAATAAAGGTAGCAGCCATGTGTAAAAAGATTTGATATAAATATATTTTTGTTCGAACGCTAATGCCCTTAGTTTTCGACGCGTCCTTAAAGCCTAAGCTTATAAATAAATTACATTTAATAGTTGATCATTAGTACTGACCATAAAATATTTCTATGAATTTAAGCGTACCTCTATAAAAGAACTTGCATGTTAAAAGTATGAAATATACTCTTAGACTAAAATAATGTATTTTAGTGCTACTTGAGTGCAGTATAATTGGCCGTGTTTTATTTATATTATTTATTATTTAATTTATAGATGTAATTAATTCAAAAATTCGTTTGTCTGCAGATGATTGTACCATTTACAAGGAGATTATATTCAAACCAGACATTCCCACTTATAAATTAATAATAAACAAAATATTTGTTTGGATGGTAGTGGTATGAAATTTATTCTATCCAAGAGTATTTTTTAGATTTAATATATGAAAATTTACTTCATTGTAAGTCTCTATCATTGGTATAAAAATAATGTGATTCGTGCAAATCCTGTTATAATCCAATATCCAGTGATTCAAAGAAATACCTAGGCATCACACTAGAGATTTCTTTGTCGTTCGAAAAGTATTGTATTAATACTAGAAAAAAATCTCATAACAGTCCAAACTATAATAAAAACGAGTTAAACATTGTCATTCTAAAATGAAATAATTTTATTTGAGACTAGTAAAACTATTTTTTTTAAATATGGTAGTATTATGAATTAGCAAAACATTTATATACACAAAAAAGCAGAAAATTTCATTTCAAACGGATATTTCAGATTAGATCAGTAAAGTGAAATGATTTAAAAATTCCAATTGTGAATATTTATAAAAAAATCATAATTTTGACTTGTATATTAAAATTATTTTTGGGATAACGTCCATGGCTAGAATTAAATCAAAAAATATTTTCTCTATACTTTATTAACACAATAGTTGTGCGTTTATGATTACATTAGATAATTTTAAAAATCAAGTAAGTGAAACTGTAATTTTTCGGACAACTGGGTGCCTTAAATAAATGGCATACTTGGATGTCCTCTACATTCACCAGTGAAAGCCTTCAAAAATAGATTAAAGAGGAGAACAATTAAAACAAAATCATTGAATATATATATATATATATATATATATATATATTGGAAAATATGTAATCGACTAATGTGAATTTGTAGCCATTTTGATTCAACGCGTCACTGTCAGTAGCGCGTTGGCTATGGTGGAGAGCACATGTGGCAAAATTAAAAGAATCTGTTTCTCGTTATAATAACGTGTGTATATTATTAAAATTTATTATCAAAGCAACTCGTCCATTACAGTGACTTTAAGTAAATTACGTCAAAGTTTTGGTCGAAATAACGTACCAAGTATCAATGCAATTCGTGAATTAGTGCAAAAGTTTGAAGAAACTGGTGCTGTTAATGATTGTAAAAAGTCTGGCCGTTCGTGAAAGTGTGACCGAACACCTCGAAACTTCTACGAGACGTCGTTCTCAACAACTGGGGATTAAACACACATCTTTACATAATATTTTGAAAAAAGACACATTTACGGCCGTATAAAATTCTACTTACACAATAACTGAAGTCTAATGACCATGCACAGCGCTGAGATTTTAGCAAATCGTTATTACAGCTGAATAATAAAATTTATTTTTTTGGGAAAAAAATAATAATGAGTGATGAAACACATTTTGATCTCAGCGGTTCATTAATAAACAAAATAGTCGTATCTGGAGCTCAGAAAATCCTTGCACTATTCATAAGCGATCTTTACATTTTCGTTGTGTTACGGTTTAGTACGGAATTTACGCAAGAGGTGTAATCGGTTCTTATTTTTTTGAAGACAATGCAAAAACTCTCTTATTGTCACAGCTAAACGTTATCGTGACATGATACGAAACTTTTTTTCATCCGAAATACTGGAACGCAACCTTCAAAACATGTGATTTCGACAGGATGGAGTAACTCGCCACACAGCAAGGGTAACAATGGACATTTTAAAAACAATGTTTCCAGGACGATTAATTTCTCGGTTTAGCGATATAGTCTGACCTCCTAAATCGTCAGATCTTACAGTGCCTCATTTTTTTATAGGATTCTCTCAAATACAATGTGTACAAGAATATAAACAACTATTGTGCAACTAAAGGAGACAATTCGTAAAAATATTGCTGATATACTCCTTCAGACATAAAAAATTTATGAAAAATATGATTAAGAGAGTTCGTGCTTGTACAGCATTCAGAGACGGGCATCTATCAGATGTTGAATTTCATACTTAATTGCAATGTTTAAGTAAATGACTTACATGAAAATTATGCTTGTTTTGAATTTTTTTAAAAAAATTTATAAGACATTGAATTGATCACTCTCTTTTTCCCACCCTGTACATGTGTATGTATGTTAGGGTGATATATGTGTATAGAAGAAAAGTAAAATGATAGTCATATAAATTTAAAGTGGACAATTAATCGTTTAAATATCACATAAAAATAAATGTATTATATTTTTGTAAAGCACTAGAAAAATTGGTTTAAAAATACAATTATTCTATAAAATGTACTTCTTCGTTTGTTCTATAATTTCATTGTTATATTATAAAAGCAGCCATAATTATACATTTTTTGTGTATGACTCTTGGTTAACAACTTTGAACTATTTTGATTATAATATTATCTTTATCAATACTCAAATTTCAACTATCGTCTGTGTTGCGATTAAAAAGACTAAACAGTGGTTTATTATAAACGGCATTTAATTCTGTTATCCGAACCATCTCAGGACAAGCTCTATTTATAGTTTATACTAATCGATTTCTGAAACTCCAAGTACTTGATAAGATCAATACGTTAGGAAATAATATATTTTAACTAAACTACGTTCTTTTCTAAATTGTCAATTAATTAATAATAAATTTTTCTAAAAAAACTAACTACATCCATTAACAACCTGTCTTTTTAAAACGAATTACATGTTCTTAAAATGTTATCATCTCATTACTACTTTTTTATATTAGATTTTTATTTCAAGAATCAACGCTTTTTATCAATAATTCTATTACAGTAAAGCGTTTTTGTTTTTTTATCATATTTGCTCAATTCAAAATGACACGTTTTCCTTCGAGACTATTTAACATAGCAGTTCTTCTTTTCACTTTTTTGTTTAAATAGTGATCCTCGATAATACAGTTTTTGTTCATTTATACCCAAGCAGAAATTTTCTCGTATTCAGAATCTATAAGAATGATAAAAAAGGATGCCCACAAGCGGATAACTTATAATATGTTTATATACAATATATATATATATATATATATATATATATATATATATATATATATATGTATATATATATATATATGTATATATACTAAATTTTTATAATATACGAGGGTCATTTGATAAGATGATATATTTTTATGATGTGGCACCACCATTCATTTGGTAACATCACGGATTTTAAGTGTCACTTTTCAAACTAGCATAGGCAAAATTTAAGTCAGCAGTGACGCGTTGTTCACATTCATAGTTTGAAGTTATCATTGTAGCAATTGTCGTAAAAATGGAAAAAACAAGAAGGCTTTTTTCCATCAATTTATCACTATGGATGAAACATGGATCCACTACTACACTCCTAAATTGAAGTAGAAGTCAAACCAGTGAACAATGACCTGTGAAAGTGCTCTGAAGAAGGCGAAAACAGTTTTGTGGACTGGGAAGGTGATAGCCTCTGTTTTTTGCGATTCCCGAGGAATCATACCGACCGACTATTTAACGAATGGAAAAACGATAACATGAGCCTATTATGAGATATTATTGGACAGTTGGAAAGAAGAGATGAAACAAAAACGGCCAAAACTGGCACACAAAAAAGTGCTCTTTCACCACGACAACGCACCATCCTACAAATCGATCGTGGAAATGACAAAATTGTACAAATTAGGCTCCCAATTGATTCCTCATCCATACAGTTCTCTCTACTTGACCCCGTTCGACTTCTTTCTCTTCCCAACCTGGAAAAGTTGGCTCAGTGGGACAAAATTTTCGTCGAATAAGAACGTCATCACTGCCATAAGTGCGAATTTGCAGACTCACTGGACCAAGTGTATAACTCTCACCCTCAAGAGACTATTTTGAGAAACAAAATCGATTTTCTAAGAAAAACAATGTTTCACTTACTTTTTTACTAATACTTATCAAACGACCTTCGTATATCGCATAGTCTAGGCAACAGATTTTAGTACACAGTAACAGTTGTGATATATTTGTTTTCTTTCTAAATATTTTGATAATATTTTTTTTTAAATAAAGAAGTTAATATTAACAAACACAGATTTATCGATTATCTAAATATATTTGTGAAACTGATTGAATATATTGTTAAATTATATTTATTTATCATAATTTTAATAATTGTAATTAAGAGATTAATAGCAAATGTTATTAAATCATTGAATCTTTAATATTTTTAATTGTCAGTGATATTTGGTTTCTGAATTACAAAAAAGTAATGCAACTTACTTGAACGTACGGTAATTTTTTGTCTCATGTTAAACAAAGTTTTAATATAATAAGTTAACAATACATGTCCTTTCAGTAAAAAATGTTAAAAATATTTCTTTTAAGTCTTTGTATTCCATTAATTTTAATGATTATCAACACTAACTCTTTACAATAATACTTCTATCAATTACCAAGTACTTTTTTCCTCTTTCAATGATTTGAATTTGCAAATGTTCAAATCATAAGAAAGTTTATTAATCTAAAATTTTATTACAAAAAATGAAATTAAAATCAAAATTCCTATTTTTTTATTTTGAAATACATTTTCTATTTAATCATAAAATTAGAGACTGATTCATTTTAAACTATGAATTTTCTATTATTATTATGTTTTTATTAATATTATATTAACCAGAAGTAATTTTAATGAAAAATAAATGTTGAATAAATAGTTATAATAGTCCACATATAAAAAATAAAGTATTAGCTCATATTTGTGCTTTTCAGTGTGTTGCTGTAGGAAATAAATATATATTCTTAATATATTTAGATATATACAAAGTAAAAGAACTTATATTTTATTGATAATATACATGTCTATTTACTTTATTATTTAAATATTTTTTTTAAACACGCTATATTTAACGAAAATGCATGCTCACTTTTTATAATATTTAAATTAAAACTGTCCTTAAACATTTATGTCTTAATATAAGTGCTTTTTTTAAATAAACTCTTGATTTAAAAATTATTTGAATATTCCATAAAATTAATATATGTTTTGATTTAGATTACAGTTTATTAGCTTGTTGCTACCTTAGGTGTGTAAAAATTATTTATAAAAAGTTGTTTTAATTACTTAAATAATTTTCCATATTATAGATATGTGCAAAAGTTTTAATCTTTGTTGTCAAATTTTCACTTTATTTTCATATAAAATACAATTCTGGAAAATTATATAAAATACAATTCTGGAAAATTATATAAAATACAATTCTGGAAAATAGTTTCATTTATTTTCTATAATCTTCTAACATCTATCGGGTAAATTTCGGATTCTTTCGCGAAAATAAACATCGGCTTGTATAAAATGTAATCGACGACTCATTTTTGTATCTCAGCCACATCTCAAAAGCGCTGACCAGCTAAAGAGTTCTACATCGGACCGAATAAACAATAATCCAAAGGCATCAGTCGGATAAATACGCTGCGTGCTGAAAAACATTCCAGCTCAAGTTAAAGATGGTTTGTTTAGAATTAAGAGTAGAATTCAGTCTAGCGTTATCGTGCTATGACCTTCCAGCTTCCTTGTTTCATAAATTCTCTATTCCGTAACGTTTCATCGGCTGTATATTTCAATTAACGACCAGAGCACTTGACAGTAATCATTTTATCCTGTTAAAGGAGTTCATAAAACAGCATACGCTGCATGTCCTAGCAAATACACAAAATGACTTTTTTGGTATTGATGTTTGGTCTTGCTGTTGATGGCTGGTTGGGGTTTATCCATGAATGTGTGCATTTATAATTGTCGTACTTAATTCATTTTTCATCAATGGGAACATTTTCCTTCTTACATTACTTAAAAAACAACGAGATGCATGTATTTTGAGACGAAGGACTAGGAAGTTTTCAGAGAGTTTATGCGCTACTCACATTCAAAGTTTTTGAATTTTTCTCATTTTATGTATTCACCTCGAAATTGTTATTTAATCAATTCTCATTTGTTTTGCGAATCTCTCTTGAGACTGCGACGAATTGTTATTCAATAATGTTTAAAAGTATCGACCTTCGATTTCCGCAGTGTTTCAGAGGGTGGTCGATCATTGATATCAGAATCAACAGTTTTAAAATTTCGGAACCAATACACACAAATATTGTGGTACATAAAATTCTCACTAAAAGGAGAGCTAATTGATTCGCATGCTTTAACGGCGTTTTTTTATTACTGAAATTACTCGTATCGAATGAATTGTAGAATAAAATACTTTTTGTCACTCATAATGTTCATCACTGTTTTATGAGGTTACGTTGATAATTAAATGATGATATATATTATTTCATAGACTCAATACCTATCCATTAAAAATACGAATAGGTAGTAAATTCTCTGAATTTTAAATCATTGAATCATACCGTTGAAAAAAGAACGAAATCTTTTTCACTCACCTAATAAATACAAGTAAATCTATTATTCATTAGAGGTTAATGCATTATTTTACGTGAAAATCTTTTTTGTACCCACTTACAATAATTTTGTACTTATTACATTGAAAAATGTCTTTCTTAAATCATCACGTCTTAAAAAATGTACAGCCACGTTTACAAAAATGTTTATATTATTCATAATATTTGAAAAATCAAGTTTCCGTAATTTGAACTTGTTTCAAATATCCAAGATCTAATTCCATGTGATTTTTTTTCATTTTTATACATAAAAAATCATTTAAAATTATGCGATTTTCCATAGAACAATCTTGAATTGGCATTTTGGATGAATCATATGGAGATATGTTAAAAAAAGTAGAAAGAAAAATTTCTTGTTCAGTGTATTATTAAATATATAAAATGTGATAAAAACTTCTTTGAAAAATTATAAAATATATAACTGTTCAGAAAATTTTCATAATGCCCTATGTGTGTTTTTATTACTTTAAAAATTATTTTTCAAAAAAATCAAATGAGTGTTTCAAGTTATAGGTTGAATAAATTTTAATATTATTTTATCAAAAAGTGATATTTAATGAGATATGAATTTAAAATAAGACGTACATATCGATATATCTTGAGAAAACAACAGAATATAATTAATTATTGTGCGAGCTTTTAATAAATAATTTATAGATATATTTGTTGATAGATATAATTAATATTTTATATTTCATTATAAATTTTATTTCAATACAAAAACAATCATTTTGAAGTATTGATAAACTGATCATATATTTTTCTGAAAATATTTATTCTGTTACAAAATGTTATTAACTATTGTTTAGGAACGCAAAATTGTTTATTTTCTTGTTCAGATTTATTCAACCATAATTATAATCGAAAATAAAATAAAATTTATTTTTCAACAGTTTATGAATTTTATTTAGCATTCAGAATATTTATTCAAATCTTTGAATTAACAATACTCTTTTTAGTATAAAATACAAAAACTTATTTATAAATACATAAATTACATGAATTCTAAGAGAATAATTAGATAATATTTTGTCCTTAGCTTGATGATGACATAATATAGTACTCAGACTTTTCTTATGGCGCCAAGTATCACTAGTAAAAGTAGTATTATGAAGAGTATGTTTACTCAACTTCCATTATAACAAATCTAAGTTCCTCCACCATCGTCCGGTCTCGGCGACGCTTATATCGTTAGCGCTCTGTATCTATATTGAAACGTCTCTCACGTCTCTCTTCAAGCAATGTCCTACATTATATTATGTATAGAATACATACGTACGCAAGCGAACGTACGTACAGCCAGGTGCTTCACTAACAGAGGTGGTGCGAACTGATATTTATAGCATGGCCGGGATCTCCCGTTAAGCATGAGTGAACGATCTCGTTGCCGTCTCAACTATACATATACTGGCGTGGAAATGTTGGTAAGTATATTTAAAGTTTTAATGAAAGTACCAGACATATAAATAAAAAGATAAATATTTGACTCTAAAAACTAGAAGAAACAATTTATTACAGAAATATATATATATATATATATATATATATATATATATATATATAAATACATACATATATATATATATATATATATATATATATATATATATATATATTATCAAGAGTAGTATTATATATTCCTTAATTATTAGCAATATCTAACGAGAGAGTAAACAATTTGTATACATGTTTTTTTTCAACGATATATGGTTGATTAAATAGAATAAAAATTACATATTAATTTACACTTATTACTGCTTTATATAAAAATGTATTTCGATATGGAGTTATTTTCAATTGAATTTGTTTTATTATGTATGTATATAGTTAAAAAATGTATGTATGTAATATACATACATTTGTTATAATAAACTGAAAAAAATATAATATACAAAATGTATGTATATAATAAATCGATTTAATATTATCTTTTGGTTTAAAAAGAAATCATAAATATAAATCTACTATTTTTTTTAACGTGATTTGTTTTAAGAATAATAAGTTTTATTGCATTCAATATTATTTAATTTTAAAAATAACAAATAAATTCCTGTTATTAATGTTTGTGTATGTATTATCTAGATTTAATGGGTGACTGCAGTTAAAACAAAATTTAAAGGTTCTTTTTTTTAAAATTATTTGATATAATTTAATAGAAAAGATATATAAAATTAAAACTAAAACTGATAACTTTTTATACTTTCCATTTTATTCGTTATGAAATGAAAGTATTCAAAATATAGTTTATGATATTTGGTTAAATTCACTTTCAGGAATAATTTTTTCACTTCACTGCAAACTACAAAATCTTTTTATAATCCGAAATTTTCAATAATTGATTATTAATTATTTTTATTGAAAATATTCTACTTGTGGAGTGAAAAATTGATTTTTGAAAATGAAATATTTCAGTAAGATTTCTATGGTCGTTGCAGCAACGGCTAATAGTAGAATTAGGTAAATTCTGAACGAAGGGCGATGCTCACAATTCTTGGTACTATAATAAGATCGGTCACATGTTTTTCTATGCGCAGTGCATTCCTCATAGAACTGACTGACTGAAACTCGAAAAATCATTTTTTTCTACCCCTCACAACTAGAATTAGGATCCCTTCTTATAACCTTCTTGGCACAAACTGATTCCGTGTAGAACAGGATCAGTTAGATTAAATTATTATAAAGCATACGTTTAGTACACAACGTTTGCTTTAACCACCTTTTAACGACTAGAAATAATCTGCAGTGTTGAACATGAGTTTTGAGTGAGAAGTTGGTCGTGTGACATGTGATTATAGAGCTTCTTGTCGTGTGTGATACATATTTGACTTCCTTAAAATTGGATCTTCCTTATATATCTATAATTATTATACCTATGTATCTTTCATTAACGCATCTCCAACAACACACTTTCTTTCTGGTTATTTTTCATATTACTGGTTATGCAGACATTCGTTATTCAGAAAATGTGTCTATTTTTATGTTCTTTTCAATTATGAACTGCACAACATTTTTGTATATTTTTTCATATTTTTTTCCATATACGGATATTTTGAGTAATATTTTGTATCATTTTAAAAAAGCTTTAAAACAATTCTGAATGTAGAAACTTATTAAAAGAATTATTTATAATTTATGAAGAAGGTCAAACTCGGGCTATAGTTTACGTTTTTAATTTAGTTATTAATAATTCCGATGTATTCTTTCAAAAAAAGTGTCGTTTATAGGATGAAAAAATACTTCTTTTGTAAAACTTAATTTAATCACAGTGTCAGAAATATCTTGGAAAATTGTATTGTTCTTGTTTCCATACACATTTTAATACAATTTCTGTTTTTTTTTCATAATCAAGACATAAATACTAAATATATAAAACTGCAATCACAGTACTGGAGATTATAGGAAAAAAAACCATATTCACCATCTAACATTTTATTGAATCGTTTAAAGCAATAACTGTAGTCAGTTTATAGTTTTACAAGAAATCCTTAGGACGCGAAAAGTTTTTAAATGCTTTGAAAATTATGACATCGTCATTAAAATGGATATAATTTAAAATAAAAATGAACAGTAAACAGTTTGGAACATTTGATGAAAATAATTTTATAGTATGTAGGGAATGATTTTTTGTAAGTGTATTTCTGATTTATTATGTTCAAATCACACCTATTTTTCTATTGATTTCATCTACTACTTCAGTTATATTTTCTAGCCTTTTAGACTTATTATAAAACTAAAAGAATATTGTCACAAATCGAAAATGGTCTTTTCTTTCAAATATTATTTTTTCATATTTATAATTAAGGGTTTTAAACACTCTTGTAGGGTAGTAAAGTTTCGTGAAAATTCTGTTCGTGTCTTATTTTTACATAATTTTAATTTTTCTTAACTCTACATGTAGATATACTTTCAGTTTCTTTTTATAAACAATTCTTAGTTATTCAAAAATATGTCTTTTGCCTATTTTTCATTGCAAAAAAGAAACGATGTGTTTATAAAAACAAATATTTTTCTGTAGTGTATAATTTAAAAGAGATTAGTATTTAATTTTCATTTTATTCAATTCCATGTAAATATGATCCATATTATTAAAGAGAGTATACATTTTGCTTGTCTTTTTGTTTAAATAAGATCTGAGTCTGAAGTTCTTTGAAGAGAAAATTTAATCTTTAAATTAATTTTATATAATTATATCATAGTATAATACTAAAATATAAAAAAATACAAAGTTAAGACAAATAAAGCATTTAATTTAAATAGTATAGTTAGATTTACATAAATAATATTTAATTAAATTTGAAATACATATAAACTTACATTCAATCATTCACGTCTTTATTTTCTCTCATCTTCTCTCTTAATCTCTTTGTATATACAGGTATATATATATATATATATATATATATATATATATACATATGCATGTATGTATTAGATTGGTAGAAAAATAATTGTGGTTTTAATTTTCTGAATTCTTACATTATTTCTTTTAATCAATATATCATTTAATTGTATACCTATTAATATCATTTTAAAGTACATTTTTTGAGCTGTACTTTAGTAAAATCGACTTTGGCTTTATTATTAGTTTTGTTTCAAATTGAGCTATTAAATTAAGGATAGAAAAGAAGCAAATAATAGAAATTTTTGTATGAGTATGGTAAAATAGTGGAATCTGCTCATAAACTAAACAATACTTTTGGTGTGGGTACTGTTAAGAAACGTATGGTGCATGGTGGTTTCAAAAATGTCATGCTGAGGACGAGAGCCTTGAAGATGTAGAAGGTCGCAGGCGTCTTTCTTCAGTTAATAACGACCAACTCAATGCGTTAGTTGAATCATAACCACTCATAACAATTCGAGAACTTGCGCAAAAATTAGGCGTCAGTCATACAAAAACAGTTCTGAACCTCTTAAAACACTTATGAAAATCAAAAAAGAGAAAAATAAAGTACATAAACCGCAATTATTTTCCTACTAACCTAATAAATGTATATAATCATGTAATTTTCACATTAAATTTAAAGCATAACATTAATATGTAAACTTTATAACGACCAGTTTTATATATTCTAATTATTTAAATTATCACTGCTATAAATAAAATTTAAATCATAATATTTGTACGCAATATTTAAAGTACATTTTATTTCAGTGTTAATAATTTACACCTTCATTGTAATGATGGTAAAACGAGTCCTATCATTGTACATATTTGTATTTACATTCTATATTAAATGTCATGTTGTACAATATCATACATATATGTACACACCGTATCATATATTGGTATGTTTGCATGGAATTTTATAAATGTCACATAATTTAATTAGTTACTTTTGATTCATGTGATTTTTCGTTTTATAATTCAATTTTTTAAAATTATGTAGATAAATTTTCTGAACCGTATATTATTATAAAGTGATAACAAATAATCTTATTATCTTAAACAGTATTTTCATAATCGTTTGTATTTATTTCGGCTATTACTGCTTTTATTTTTGTCTAAAAAAATTAATAACTTATAATTTTATAGATATAACTACAACGACTCGGTTAATATATCATAATCGTATTTAAAAAGCTCTTACAAATTATTAAAAAAATGAAAATAGAATGACAATAAAGAAAAATCTTGATATTTGATATTTTTCCACTTTTTCTGCATCCACTATAAAATTATAATAAATACTATACTGACAGCAAGTTTAAAACTAAGAGTAACTTGTATTACAGGTATTCTACTTTAAATATATAGTAAAGTAGAATAAACTAAAAGAAGGAATGAATAAAATATTCATTTATTGAAGTATAGAAAGGAACATAGTTAATAATATATTTTATTTTTTTATAGTTATACTAGTGAACGATAATAAATAATCCTGATATTGAAAAATATTATATATATATATATATAAAACTGAACGATTTTTCAGTTTATGACAAAAGTATTTTTATTGTTTTTATCATAAAAATATTTTTTATCAATTATGTTATTTTCATTATTACAAATAATTAATTCTTGTATTTTAAAAAAGTTATAAATTTTATAAGAATAAAAGTTTTTCTTCTAGAACACAAAAATATCTTACAGTTGTGTCTTTCTCAAAAAAATATTATTATTGCCATTAAAAAGTTTTGAAGAGATTTGAATAAATGTGTAATCTTATTGTTCGAGAAGAATATTTTAATAATAAAGAACTTTCCGGAGATATTCTCTACGATATATATATATATATATATATTTATGTACATATATATATATATATATATATATATATATTCTTATAGACATTAAATTATATATATGAGAGAGAAACAATAATATACATGCGTATAACACTTACTTGAATATATAAATCACTTTAAAGATAATTTTTTAATACTGAAATCCATATGAATATTATTCATCATACATTTTGCAATGAGAGCATATCCGTAGTCTTATTTATTTACTATGAAAACAATCTCAATATATTTAACAGACTAGCGAAATTGTAAAATTTTACATTTATTATTATCGCCTACTTGTTGATAAGATTGTCTCAGATGAGAAAAAATTAAGCAGGGTCTTATGTCAAAAATTTTTTTATATTTCACGGTAAAATCGGCCGAACGACATATTTCTAGACACAAAGAGAACGTTTAATTATTGTCTTGAGAAAATATGGAGTAAAATCGCTCCTAAGTAAATATTAAGTTTAGAAGAATTAAATAAAATAATTTAAGAATTTAATAAAATTTCTCATTCCAAATAAATAATGCATGTTTTTTGTTATTTTCACATTATTCTGACATGACGTTAATTTATAGTGCATTTGATTCACGGCTTTTTGTATTCTGAATAAAAATTATTGCAGAAAGAATAGGTATCATCATTTCCATTGCTGTAAAATTAATTATATCTCTAATATCGCAGGAAACTTAATATTTTTTTTTTGGTGATTTCTCTTTATTTTTCCACTGAAATTTTCATTAAATTCCACCACACCAGTTATTCATTCACGTTTATTTTTTCTGTTTTTAAAAATTATATTTTATGAGAAATTGATTGATGAAAAATTATATTTTTATTTTATATAATGAGTTTTCCGAATGAGGTTTTTAAATAAAATTTTAAACCACCCTTTTTCTAATTTTTATTAGAAAAAGAAAATGGATTCTGAATTTTATCCTGTATAGCAAGTTTAAGACAATAACATTTATTTGAAGTCGAATTAATTTAATTTATGATAATATGTTTTTGATAAAAAAATATGAAATAAATTCATTCTTGAATTCAACTTTTAATAGCTTTAATATATTCTTTTTTTTCTAAATTTAATATGTTCTCGAACATTCGTACTATTTTTTTACTTAAACTTTAAGAATTAATAAAGTTCCATTGAAGAATTTGATGACAATTTTATAACACAATTATTTTTCCTGGCTGCCTCAACTGCTCTGATCATATTTCAGTTCTTAAAAATGTAAAATATGAAATTAGACTTAAATATACAGTATTTAAATATAAAATTAGAAAAAAGTATCTTTTACCGGTATGATATTAATTAAATTGAAAAATTTAAATGTGACTATATCACAAAAAAATATGAAATCTTATAAGGATCAAAACTAATTTATCGAAATATTAGCGATAAACTAAAAATATTCAAGAAATATATACATATATATATATATATATATATATATATATATATATATTCAATAGTATAAAATGGAAAATCATGGAAGAGGTCTTTATCAGTGGATTGACAGAAGCACATGATAATTATATATATATATATATATATATATATATATATATATATATATGATATTGATTAATTTTACAAAGTGATAAATATATTTTTATAAATAATTTAATTTTAAAATATATTTTATTGTTTTTTCTCTCCATACAAACGTCATTTCACATTATTGACACATATCTTTCAGCATGTCATTCTATTACACATAGTAAAACTGGATAAGGAGTGTTTAATTTTCAAAATCTTTAACGTAAAATTAATAAAAAAGGAAATGATTTTAGCCAACTTTACTATATTAAACTTATAAAAAAAATTTTTGGAGATAAAAATTTAAGATAATTATTTCCTATTAAAATTCCAGCAGGAAAGTGTTAACAAACAGTTGAAATTATATGTTAAAATAAACTTTAGACCGATAGATAAAATATTTTAAGATAAACTGATTTTTAAACCAAATTCCTGTAGAAATAATATTTATGTACTTTCAAGAAAATTTTATTTATAGTTGTATAAATTATTTGCTGTTAAAAGTAATCTGCTTCAGTTCAGAGGTTCTTACGGATTATCTTGTCAGAAGGAAAAAAATATTTTTTTTTCAGAATAGTACTTAGTCAAAATCGTAAGTAATACTTTTTCTGTAATATTTCTCTGAAAACGATGTAAAAATATTTAATATTTATTAAAAGTTTAAAAGATTTTTTAATTCTCGGGTATACAATTCAAATAATGAAAGCTACCTGCGGCAACACAGATTATATATATATATATATATATATATATATATATATTAATACATAAAAAATTCAAAACTTGAATAGTAGTTTTATACGTGAATTCATTTTGACGCAGTATCGATTTTCTCGGTTAAGATATGTTTTTTCTATTGTATGTATAGATGTTATTGTTTATTGACAAGTAAAGACACAAATGTGCATATAAAATTATTAAAATTCATACAGTTTCAACAATGGAAGTTATTTTTTTTATTACTACGTTACGTTTATTGGAAATGTAAAGTCTTAAAAAGGATGTGGGTTCGGAATTTGGTTTATGTGTATGAGTCATAGAGTTGGAATCGAGATCAATAAAAATCTCACAACTCCGAATTCAAAAGATGGTGTTGTTATGTTTTTTTGATTTATTGAATTATAATTTTATTTCTCTTGACAATTTCTATTATCTTTCTAGTTTTTAAAATTATTTAACTTATAACAATTATTTCAAATTTTCATAGCAATTTTGGCCAATTTTTACTTTTTATCTTTAAATTTAATTGGTACTTATAAATTAGAACTGCTATTGCTAGTTTCTTCCCAATTCAGAGAATTAGAGTTTTTGAGTTCGATTTATGCTGTGAGAAATTATTCGTTAATATTTAACATAATCCGCAATTTTGTTACTTCCAAGAATCAATTGTTACATCCAAGAAAATATATTGTCTCAAAAAACTTATCTTTAGCACCATTCTTAAACCTATATAAAAAAATTAAATATAATTTTATACAGTATTCGATTTTGACTACGTGTTAAACAAAAAAATTAACAATCATATTTGTGGTCATAATATTTGTAAACTAAAAACGAAGTTTGTAGAAAATATTTTTCATTTATTTTGAACGATATTGTACTCATGTGTTACTTATTTATATTCCATATATGGTTCGTAATATACTACAATCGGAATCGGAAGTCAAATTTAGAATCGATGTCGAATCGAAGTCGAATTCGGAATTTAAGTCAAAGACGGAACTGAATCAGAAATCATTTTTTCCGACACCGCAGCCGTGGTTTTGAAGATCTAAATGTTGATAAAATTAAAAAATATTGAGTTATCACAAATTATTCCTAGATAACTTAATTAATATAGTATTTGAATCTGATTTTGAAAATGAATTTTAGATCGATTCTAATAAAAACCGGCTTCATTCACTGCATCCAATATTAACAAGATTTTTAATCTGATCTGAAAATTATAAATATCAATTCAAACGTTAAATGTGTATTGAAAATTTAACAAAATATAAAAAACTGTTACAGTAAGTTTTACGAAACTTGCAATGATTTAACCAAAAATAATTTTAAAGAAATTGTAAAAATAGAATATCAGAATGACTCTGAAATATAAGTGATTTTTTTTGACTGATGAAAATAAAAATCCAAATAGAATGAAAAATCTGTATGTTTCGGAATATAGAAACGAAACTAAGATTTGTATTAACGTGTATTTTTATGTTCATTTATAATATAGTACTATTTTCTCTTTGTTACGTTAATAATAATAAAATTAATGAAAATAAAAATAAAAAAATATTTTTTTGTAACAAATTGTTTTTCATACCATATTTTATTATTGGTCATCTTAGATTTTTACATTTCTCGATTGTATATAAACATTGTAGAAGGTATCCTTCGTATAAATAGAGAAGTTAATGTATATTTTATAAATTTTACATAAAATATGTTTTAATTTGTAACAGAAATATTTTTTTCCTTATGTCATATTCATCGCGATTCACAATGAGAATTTTTTTCGTCTACAAATCAATTTGACTGTCGTCAGTTACTGTATACTGTACACAATTTCAAATATCATTGAATTCTTTATTACTTAAATGTTACGTTATCGATTATCTGTCATATAAACCAAATTTATGGGATGAGGATGACGTTTTTACAACAAAAATATATCCTTCTATTCATTATACGATAGAAAATAATTGCACCGACTTACTAACTACAGAAAATAAAAACGGACAGTTTTCATCCAGCACAGGAAGGTTATTAAAAATATATTTTATTACCTAACAACGTTACACAATAATAATTCATATATTATGTCATAATTTATTATGCGGTATAACGTTGCTGTACATGCTTTTCATCTAATTGTAACTATCTGATGAATAAGACATATTTGTGGAATTAAATTAAAAACAGTACTAAAAATATCTAGTAGTAATAATTATCTTAATAACTTAGTAATTTTGGAAATGTAATTTTGGAAAATTGATAATAAATTGTAATATGTTATCATGTATATATATATTTATAGGATAATTCAATTCAAAATTTCACATGAAAGTATTAAAAAAATACAAAAATTATAAAATCACATGTTTTTTAATTTTTACGATTTTTTTTAACATTTTCTTGAAACGTAAATTGAATCACTATATATATATATTAATATATATGTATATATATATATAAATATATATATATATATATATATATGTATATATATATATATACACACACATAACACTTATGTAAAACAAGAAATATTTTATCTATGAAATATTTTCATGATCATTAATAATAATATATAATATTATACTCGTATCTCGAATAATAGTCGAATAAAAAATTAGATTATCCACTGATACGTAATACATGGATCTTGCTAAGATTTATTTTAACGAAAGTTATGAATATAACATATTCGTAATTATAAAAGTTATTTTCATGCAATTATTGACAGATAAAATGATTTTGTAAAAATAAATTAACAGACATACTCTGACTTTCTTAAATAAATTATTTTATGATTAAAAAATTAATCGAATTAAAATGTTTCTTAAATATTTGAATTCAAATTTCAAAGAGAATATTAATTTATAAATTTTAGATGAAGTGTAGAATATGATTGTATTGTAACAAAATTATTACTTTATAAATAATCAAACATTTTAATTTTGCATCAATTTCAAGTTTATACAAGTTTTAGTTGAAGTATTCGGTAAGAAATTTGCATTTTTTTAACAATGATTGAAATAATTTTAGATTTATAATGTGATTAAATTAAATATTATAAATTAATTAATACACTCAACATAGATTTTATTGTATAGGATTATTAACGATAATTTTGCAGTAGCTATTAAAGCTGATTGTCTTCAATAAAATGTAAATTGTGTATAAAATATTGAAAATATATTTCTTTGATCAGACTTGTATTATACGTTTTACTCCTACTTTTAGTAGTTGACACTAGATTAATTTTGAAATGCAAACGGTTGTGTTAAAAAAAAACTAAGATTGATCGATTACTTGTGCAATATATATTGTATAACCAAACAAATTTTCTTTCCTGATTCCATTTTTATTTTCAAAACTTTCTTTCCTCATTTGCTTTATTTCATTTTAAAGTTTTCTGAAAAAGTCTATTTTGGCATCGTAGAATATATAAATAGAATATATATAACGTATAAATCCAACAGAACATCTAAAAAAAATTTACGAAAGATGAAAGAGGAGAACTAAGAAGTGCATTAGAGCTAGCAACTGAAAAGGACAAATTTCGAACATTGTGTTTTTTCAAAAATGAAAGTTTAGTTAAGATAATCTCATTTTTGCCAACACTTGTATAGCGTACAATATTGAAAACGAATATCGTTCATATATATTACAGGATTTAGAAAAATAAAATAAGAATAATTTTACAAACATAACTGTGATTACTAATTTCTAAGTTATTTCTTGGCCTATTACATAAAATCAACAGATGAAATTGTAAATTAAAAAAAATTCAAATATATTATATAGTGTCAATAGATTAGACTACCGTGGCAGAAATTTTTTTTTAATTAGGATGAACGTGTAATGGATCCGGGATATAAACCACTACAAATATATCTTCTTCAAATTACTCTATGTTATAAAATACGATATATTTTTAGAAGTTGATTACTTAATATTTAGACATAAATGTGTAGCAAAAAAGAAATATTTGCTGCAAAATACTGAATTCGAAAAAATCTATGTATTAGGTTAGTAGGAAAATAATTACGATTTTTGTTATCTGAATTCTAACCTTAATTTTTTCCAATGAAAGTATCATTTAATTGTGATGTTCATATCATTTTAAAGTGCATTTTTCACTCTGTATTTTGGTAACATCAACTTTGATTTTATTATTAATTTTGTTTCAAATTGATCTATTCAATTAAATATAGAAAAAAAGTAAATAAGAACAATTTTTTGTATGAGTTCAAAATGAGTGGTAAAACAGCAGAAACTGGTCGTAAACTAAATAACTGAGGTTTTTGGTGTGGATACCATTAAGTAATGTACGGTACAATGGTAGTTTCCAAAATTTTGTGCTGGGGACAAGAGCCTTGAAGATGAAAAAGGTCACGGGCGTTCTTCTTCAGTTCATAACTATCAACTGAAAGCGTTAGTTGAATCAGAACCAAGCATAACAATTCAAAATCATGCATAAAAGTTAGGCGATAGTCAACCAACAATTCTGGATGACTAAAAACAGCTAGGAAAATTAAAAAATCATAAGAAATGGGTACCGCACAAACTGAATGGAAACCAAAAAAAATCGTCGTTACGAAGTTTAATCTATGCTTCTTTTAGGCGAGAGAAATGATCCATTTCTCGATCGTATTGTAACGTGTAACAAAAAATGAATCCTTTCCGACAACAGAAAGCAGTCTGTACAATGGTTAGATAAAAATGAAGCCCTGAAGCTTTTCGTAAAACCGAAATCACACCAAAAGGAAATTATGGTGTCTGTTTGGTGGCCTGTGCTTAGTATATTCCATTATATTTTTTTGAATCCTGCCAAAAACATTACTGTTGAGAGTTATTGTCAAGAAATCAACAAAATATGCCAATAACTTCAATGTTTGATCCCTGTATTGGTCAATTGAAAAGGTCCAATCCTGCTGTATGACAATGCACGACCACACTTCACATAATTGACCCTCCAAAAGTTTAATGAATTGTGCTATGAAACATTGCCTCATCCACCATCTCTCTGACATTTCGCCATCTGATTATCACTTATTTTACCATTTCGACAACTTCTTACAAGCGTAAGCTCTTCAGAACCACGATGATGCTTGAAGTACATTTCGAGATTTTATTAACTCCATAACTCCGGAATTTTACACCACTGGAATAAATAAACTTATAATTAAATAGAAAAATTCTGTCGATTCCAATGATGCTTATTTCGATTAATAAATTTAATTATTAGCTGAGACAAATGTATAAGAATTTGAAGGTCATAAACCGTAATTATTTGTCTACCAACTCAATAATTCATAATAAGATATTCTATGAATAAAGTAAAGAAATGTTATGAAATTTTTCTTTTTTTTTATTAATTTCACTTTCAGTGTACAATTTAAGTGTCAAACCATTCTTTGAATGCCAATTTTATATCCATCTTTGTAATATGAATAATTTGAATAATTTGTCATCGAACACGATTCTATATTTAGTACATTAAAAAAGACGTATATATTTTAAAATATATATAATAATTGTTACTTGTATTTGAAAGACAGTGTATCAAACACATTATTTAAGATATCAGAATTGAAATTGGTCGCAATGATAAAAAGCTTAACAAATAAAAAAATAAGGCAGTGAAACAAACTTGTCAAAAGCCAAACAAACTTGTAAATAGTTCCAGTACAATAGTTAATTTCACTGTCATAAATAAATTGTTCACTTTATCCACAAACCACAGAATTGTTTTTGATGTTCAATAATTGATATTTGATTCTTTTTGTTAGTTGTTTGTACGCATTTCTATAATAATTCTATCATCTTCAGGTCGTTCAAATATAGAAAGAATATATTTTTTTAAAAAAAGTAAATATCTCTAATAGGTATATTTTTAATTCGTGTATCTTTTCTTTAAATAATCTTCAGCAGTTTCTTGTTACCTTCTAATTACATTTCATATTACTATTTTTACACTAATTTATCGATTAGAAAACGTAAATATTTCTATGTCCCTGTCTGAACTATTTGAATTAATCATATTAAAAGATTTTTGTTAAAAATATTCAGTTTAAAAAAATGGCTTTGCTTAATCATATCTCACTAAAAACGATGGTGTCACTATCAAAATGTGAATAAACAACAATTTCAAACGTGATCAATAATCAAAAATTGATTACTTTCAATCATTTTTTTAAGATTTATAGGGTGAATGAAAAACTAATTTGTGAATATAAATTGATACACAAGAAAAATGATACCAACATTTAACAAATTGTTCTATTGTTTCTTTTGTTGATATTTATAAAAAAGTTAAATTTCAGTTTAATTTTCAATGTAATGAAATTCAAAAAGATGTAAACATATCTTTACTAAGTATTAACTAACAGAATGATATTATTATTTTTTTAACTATTTTAATATGAATTATATTTTAATGTTAATTACATCAATAATGTAATATTATATATATATATATATATATATATATATATATTATTTGGACGGGTTTTCTGTAAATAAGGATAAAACAATCTTAAATCTCGATTAATTATTTAAATTACGTCTTAAGTGTTATAAATCGTACTACATACTAAATTAATTTCTACATGAAATTAAAAATGATTATAATTATTCACTACATCACAATTATAATAACCATTGTCACTCCCTTTGTAGCTTTCAGTATCAAAAAAAAATTATTATTAACATCTTTTTATAGCCAAAAGTATTAAGATGTTTAATACTTATTAAAAAGTACTATCACAATATGATTAAGGAGATATAGGGTAAATAAAAATGTATATGAGGTTAAAATAATAAAATTAAAAAGTACATTTGGAAAAATTATTCTCATTGTGCATGATGGAAAACCCAAAACGCATCTCTTTGATAATTTAAGAGAATCGGATGATTATTGTTGATTGTTAACATCTCATGTGCTTATTTTATAATACAAACCGATCTACATTATAACAAAATTCTATAAGGTGAATTCGTAAACACCTTACCAATGAACGCACAAGAACTTGTCAATATGTGCGGATATTTGTAAAAAATTTTATAGGGTACCATAATGAAAGTGATATGTTTAGTGAAAGTGATATTGTCAGAAGAAATAAAGAGAGTGTATCACTATGAACAACAAACTAAGTGATTAAACACGGTGTAGAAGAATGTATATTCTTCCTGTATCAAACAAATAAAAGCATACTTTTTATTGGGAATTTCATGCTGACATTATTTTAGCCTAATTCAATACCACACGTTTAACCTTTTAAAAATGCATATTATGAGCAAATATTTATTTTAAATAAAAGTGAAGATATGATATATTAGTGACTTGACAAGAAAAAAACCCTTTTTAAAAAATCAAAATTTGACATACCGGTGTTGCGTGTTAACACAATAATTGCGTGTTATTTTACGTTAGGTCTGCACTGTGTTAAAGAAATGTAAATCTTCAAAATACAATAAAATTGTTAATAACATTCAAATGACTTCTGATGTCTTATTATAATAATTAGTGTTCATCATACTTGTTTCATGAATACTAATTAATTCGTAAGTAGTGATCAGAATATTCAAAATTTAAGACAGAGCGTGCTAGGGGCGTTGTGTGCACACTGAGGTATTTCTTGAACACGCTAGGTGCAAGCTCAACAGTCTACGTGTTAAAAAATTAAAAGCTGAACGCTGAAAAATGACAGTAAATTTTTTCTTGAATCGCTTTTGAATTAAAAAGAATACCCCCATTTAATGAAATAATACTTACAAAAAATTAGGCTGATAGAAACAAAATTATGGTTTTTGTTTTCTGAATCCTAACCTTATTTTTTTTCAATTAAAGTGTCATTTCGTCGTATTCATATTAATATGATTTTAAAATACATTTTTCGATTTATATTTCGATAACATCTACTTTGCTTTTATTATTAATTTTGTTTCAAATTGGGCTATTGAATTAAAGATCAAAATAAGCATAAAAGAGCATTTTTTGTATGAGTTCAAAACGAGTGGTAAAGCAACAGAAACTGCTTGTAAACTAAACGATGTTTTTGGTGTAAATACTATTAAAGAAAGCAAGGTGCAAAGTTGTTTCTAAAAAGTAAATAAAAGTAAATTTTTTTTATCTTTAAAACGGGTGATAAAGGAACAGAAACTACTCGTAAACTAAACGACGCTTTTGATGTTGGTACTGTTAAGGAACAAATGATGCAATTATGGTTCTAAAATTTTCATGCTGGGGACGAGAACCTTGAAGATTAAAAAGATCGCGAGCGTCCTTCTTCAGTTCATAACGACCAACTGAATGTGTCAGGGGTTAGTTGAATCAGAACCACGCACAACAATTCGAGTGCCTGCACAAAACTTAGTTTTTAGTCATCCGACAGTTCTAGACCATTTAAAACCAATTAAATTAAAAAAAATATATAAATTTGAAGGTCATAAATCACAAGTCTTTTTTTAATAATCTAATAAAATGAAACACTTTGACATAAAATTGAAAAATAATTCAAATCGTAGCTGATTTAAATAAAAATCACTGCTTTTATTACAAAAAATAAAATAATTATTTTTTAGTATCATAACTTAAAATACTTTCCAACGTATTAAGGCCAATTTTCGAATTGACGACATTTAGTCAATTCCAAAAAATTACTTATCGTTTTGAATAAATATTCTCTAAACATTTTTTTATACTTGTTGCATTCTCATACTTTTACAAATATTAATTGATCTTAAAAATATATGACAAATATATATATATATATATATAATAAACTACCTGATTAATTTTAAAATAATATTAACATTTCTGTGAAGCGTTATGGTAACTTTTTCCCGATCAAATATTTGCTAACAGCTTGCAATATATAGTGTGTGATCCTTGTGTGCTTAGTCATTAATCAAACATTGCTTTGTTTAACTTTATGTTAGGTTAAATATATGTAATAGAAAAGTAGGTGAGACACTTGAAGCAATATTTATAACAGCTAATAGATATTTTATTCATATTTTGAAGTACATTATATATATATATATATATATATATATATATGTTTGTAGAATCAGTAACACAACCTGATATTCTATTGTTAGATAAAGTATTTCAATAATGAAGTTCAAAATCAGTGTCATATTCAAAAAAAAAAATTTAAATAAATTGCTTACAAACAGAATATACCACTATACTCTCTATGGTAGATATATCTTGTAAAAGTATCAAAAATATATTACAATGAAACTACTTTTCAATTGGTCTTTGTTTAAGTTTTACTTTTTTACTCCAACTAAATATAATTCAAGTATATATGAATTGATATAATATTTAATCTTTCTATTCCAATCAATAAAATATTTTCTGTATCAAAAAATTATATCTTATTAATACAGTAAAAAATCTAAAATTAATTAGAATTAAAATTTTGATTGTTTTAATATTGATGCTTATAATATTCTTAGATTATTAAATATTATTTTTAAAGTTATAAAACTATATACATACCAAGTGAAAGATAACTTATTTTTTCAATCACTTTAATATTTATCGTTGCTGCTCTAAAGCACAATTTCAACAGAATTATTTTCTTTCTTTAATGATTTTGAAAAATACACAATTTCCTATTTAATTAATCAAGAATACATATATAAAAAAACATATATTTATAATGTTTTCTGAAATGTTTAATTTTCCTATAAATATTTAATAATTAAATGAAGTTATCTCATTCAAATATAGCAGATTTGATTTGTAAGTTAATTGATTTTAGAGTACAACTAACTAGATATTAATAAAATATAATTAATAAGGAAGCAAAAAACATAATATATTTTAATAATACAAATATTTAAATCCTATAAACTTTTAATACTACATTAATGAATTAAAAAAATAATTATATGAATATGAAAAAACAATTCGCGGGGAACAGAATATGAAAATTATTTATTTCAATTTGTCGATATTATTCTGGATTTTATTCTTAATAAAATAAAGAATAGAATACATCATAGTGGGAAAATTCTTTGAAAGATAATTCTTTATAATACAATTATTCGGAAGGAAACATTTTGATGCCGATATATGTGGTTTAGGGATGCGTCGGCCACTAAGGTTATTAATACTCAAGAAAATATTTCTAAAAAACAATTTTTCAAAACCTTAACCTTTAATTTTTCGACAAAACGTTTTTGTATTTGTATTTACTTCAGGTCAGTTCAAATTAGTTATGGATCAAGTCAGACAGTCACGGATCCAGAAAAGGAGGTAATGGAGTTGATTAGCCTCTTACGATTTTACATACGATTAAATTTTTCTTATGATTAAATATATCCATGAAACGAACCCTGACTTTTAAATAATTTAAGAAGTATTAATATTTAACGCTTATAAATATCAATACGAGAGTCGTTTGATAAGTTTAATAAATTTCTATGTTGTGGCGTTACCATTCATTTAGTAACGTCACGTATATCATGTATCACACACTTTTCAAACTAGCATATACGAAATTTAAGCCAGAAACGAGGCGTTGTTAACGTTCTACAGATTTTTGAAGCCAGGATTGTAGCAGTTGACGCAAAAATGGAAAAAACGAGCAGGATGTTTTGTGTCGATTCGTCACCGTGGACGAAACATTGATCCATCATTAGACACCTGAGTCGAAGCAGTAGTCGAAGAAGCAGAGGACGACTGGTGAAAGTGCGCCGAAGAAGACAAAGACTGTTTTGTCGACTGGGAAAGTAACGGTCTCTGCTTTTTTTGGATTCTCAATGAATCATTTTGATCGACTACTTAACGTGGGTAAAAACGATAGCAAGAGCCTATTATTCAACATTATTGGACCGTTTGAAAGAAGAGCTGAAACAAAAATGGCCAAGATTGGCACACAAAAAAGTGCTCTTTCACCACCAACGCACCGCCCACAAATCGACCGCGGCAATGACAAAACTACACGAATGAGGATTCGAACTGATTCCTCATCGACCCTATTCTCTAAACTTGGTCCCGTGCGACGTTTTCCTTTTCCCAAACATGAAAATTTGGCTCGGTGAGAAGAAATTCTCGTCGGATGAGGATGTCATCACTACCGTCAATGCGTACTTTGCAGACTCGCGGGAACAAGTGTGTAAACCTCAATGGAGACTATCTATGTTGAGAAATAAAATCGATTTTTTCCAAAAAAAATGTTGTTTAACTAGCCTTTTTACCACACATCAAACGACCCACGTATATGATAAATAAACATAAATACATTTTAAATACCTAACGAATATCAAAGAAGAATATTTAATGAACAAAATGTATCTCTGTCCTTTCTCTGTACCACTCTTTAAATTTGTGTGGATTATACATAATCAAATTTGGTTCTCTGTCATATCTCAGCATATAGCTCAGGTTAAATCAAATTAGGTCAGATCAATTTAAGTCAGATCAAATCATTTTTTTAAAAAAAACACTTAAAATAATTATATTTTTCAAAAATTATGTTTAAAAGAATTGTCTTTCGAACAATTGAAATAATTTTCACTTGAAAATTTTTTTTCTGACAATTTACCTCCAACTTTTATATACTTATTAAAGCTCACAATTATTGGAATTCCTATTCATATTAAAATATATATTTTGATATTTTAACAGGAACTCAATATAAGAAATAATAATTCTATTATGAAAGCTCACAAGTTGTTGAAAATTTCTTTTTAAAGAATTGAATACTATTAAAGAATATTTGTTTACTAAATACAATATTATTCTTCAAAATTAAAAGAAATTTTCGTTCTTATAATACATTTTTGCAAAATTTTTAACTTATAATTACGTATAATTATTAATCCGAATAAAACGTCATATCAACAAAATAATATATAACAATTAGTTTTAAAAGAAATTATCATTTAATTCTTTCAATATATATATATATATATATATATATATATATATATATATATATATATTAGTTTATTACTGATAACTTTCGTTTCTATTTCACTAAACTCTCTAACAACGTTTTTCCCAAACGTTGAAATCTTCTATTTAAAATTGATAACTTATATAAAGTCACTCTTTCATTCCTTTCAGATTTAAAAAATTCTTGAATTTTTTTACATAAATTATTTGATAACTCTCATAAAAATAGTAATCTGACAGCACAATGTCCACTGAATAAGTTTGATGCGAAAAAACTTTTAAATTAAGTTTCAATACTTTTCAATTTTTTGTATGTTTAGTATTTTGTGTGGCCGCATATTTTTGTTTAATAAAACACCTTACAAATACATTTTTACCTGTAATCTACTTATTTATTCTCTATAAACTTTTTATTGAGTCAAACAGTTCTATTTTTCTTTAAAACAATTGTTTGATTTTTAAATATTTTATTTGCGGTTTTACTTTTTTTAATGATTAATTCCATTATACTTCTTTTAATTCCATAACACTATATTTTGATTATATTATTGATAACTGTATATATATATATATATACATAATATACATTAAGTAAAAGTATAAACAGGATTTTAAACTACTCTAATTTTTCTTAGGATAATTTAATTCTACTTTTACCCATTGTATTTACGAGGGTAGGGAAAATAGTTTCTGAAAAATATTTGATATTTTATAGATGCATTTGTATTTGTAATGAGCCTCCCTAATTTGCCTCCCTCATTTAAATTCCTTTAAAATATATTCAGAAACGAAATCATAAATTAAAGCTTAGTTGCTTATTGTAACTTCAATCATCAAAAGAATTTTCTGTTGTAAACAAGCGTATTGAGAATTGTGTTTATTAGCGAATTCAAATTGGTCGATTAACTATTTGTCAATTTAACTAAATCATTTTTTGAGGTTTCAACCACTGTATTATTCTTTGTTATGTGCTACTATCAATCAAAATATAATCTGTTACCAATCCAATATCGAAATTGTTTTTAAATTCTTGTACATATAAAAAATGGGAAGTATTTTTTATTTTACTTCAGTATTTCAGTTATT
Source organism: Acanthacorydalis orientalis (assembly GCA_034766995.1). NCBI lineage: Eukaryota > Metazoa > Arthropoda > Insecta > Megaloptera > Corydalidae > Acanthacorydalis > Acanthacorydalis orientalis. The sequence goes on from CM068316.1 coordinate 29,429,002, forward strand.
TGACATTTGAGTTTATTCAATATCATAATGAATTCTTAGAACACTTCTTTATAAAGAATTCAATACATTTGTTGCCTCGTACATCATTATTTGAAATATTTTAAAAACTCCCATTTAATTATTGGAATTAAAAATCAATAGGTAAATAGTAAACTTAAATCGGTATTATAATATTATTATTCAAAAAAAGTTTTTATTAAAATAAGTAGAGATTTAAGCTGTAGTTCAAACATACACTACAATTTTTATTTTCAGTGTTTCAAGCTAACAGTGTGAAATCTCAACTACGATATAAAAAACTTCAAATTCATATTCATTGGTAATAATATGAACCAAATTATGAAATTAAAAAGTATACTACAAAATTGTCAATATATACATATAAATATATATATATATATATATATATATATATATAAATATATATATATAAATATATATATATATAAATATATATATATATAAATATACATATAAATATATATATATATATATATATATATATATAATTTGTCTAATTTTAAATAATATTATAACTAAATTTTTCCAAATTCTAGCCCTAAACACTAATATTATTTAGATTTCAACGTTAGTATAATTATAAAATAAATAATGATAAAAAAACTGAGATAAATAATTGAATATAAAATAATTAAAAAAAATAACTAAAGTCATTACAATGAATAAATATTTAAATACTCAAATGAAAATAAAAATTGAAACCATATAGTATTAATATTAAATATATATATATATATATATATATATATATATATATATAAAATATTAATTCTCGTTTTTATGACTATAAACCACTTGGTATACAATATTTACTATTGGAGTCTCCACTATTGGGTTACTATTATACACTTATTAGTGTTTCAGAATAATTGGTTCTGATTTTTGTAGCATCTTTTGTAACTTAGAGACTTATCAAGCTATTTGAAGATGGCAGAAATGATTAAATCAGTCATAACAGAACACGATAACAGTGACTGAAAAATAAACCCTTCAGAAGAATAAATGTATTATAAAAATATTTATATTTAAACAGATAATATAAGTAACATATCTTCATTAACAAGTACCAAATCTTAGCTTTACGATAATTATTTTTCAGAATTGATATGAAACACATTATAATTCATTTTTATAGTGAAAATTTACACTGATCATAATGATAAAAATGCATTTGCAATAACATGGCATATAAATTAAATAACCGTGTACTTCTACATACTTAAAAAAAGTTATATATAAAGAAAATAAAACAGTACAGATAAGTATTAATGATCTATTTCTCAGTACAAATTAATCATAATAAAAATGAATTATTTATTTGCATATATAATAAAAGTAATTAAAAAGTTATTGAAATAACAAACTTCAGATCAGGCAAAACCTAATATATATTAAATCTAATTTTTTAAATTATATTACGAAAATATTATAAAATTTATACAAAATATATACATTGAGATTAAAAATGAAATATAATAAAAAAGCGGTAAGGGAATAATATCTAAACAATAGTGACATAATATAACATAAACTCCATGAATTCACTTGAGATGAGGAAATAATATATAAATATGATTTTCTTTCTAAAAAATGATAAAAATATAGTAAATAAATAATATATTTATGAGTGAAACAAAGAACATGTTATTTTTATGGATGTGTTATCTAAAGATATAACCAATAATGTATAAAAAAATTCGGATGAAAAAATTAGAAAGAGATAAATATATATCTTTAAAAATATTAAATATAATCAGTATTTAATGTTTGTAAAATACACATTGTAACTTAAAAAAATGGTTCTTTCAATTAAAAATACAAACTTAAAGAAAAACAAACATTATATATATATATATATATACATGTATTCATAAATATATATATATATATATATATATATATATATTGAAAACTATCAACAATAATAATAAAAAAAAACTATGAAATAAAAAATCAATACATACAAATAAAAAAACTGAATGAGGGAAATAAATTAAATTAGTAGATACGCATGAAATGGTGGTTTTGTCTACGTTAGAATTTTTCCATATCATTTCCACAATGTTGTTTTCAAATGACATGTCATGTGTCATTTAAAAAGTTGCCATTCAATCTACCAATCAATATTATTATTTTATGTTACAGTTTAGTTCACTTTTTACATAAATGTGTATAATCGGGATAGATATAAAGAATATTTGAGTGATTTTCATGTACTAACACAAAATATACAATAATACAGTTATAGACATTCATATCAGAGGCAAATGTATCGAAAAAATTATCAGGAGCATCGTAGAATTTATTTCAAAAAATTCATTTTAGAGATTTTTCTTTAAGTTACATGGAAAATCACTTAAACCAAACTAACAATAATAAAAAAAAGGGTTTGAAGCTGATTAGTCGTAAAATTACAAATAATAAAAGAAAAATATAATATCAGATATATTGCATTATTTTTTAATTTTTTCGTAATTAGTCAACTTAAGAAATTAAACACAAGGGTAATTTAATTAAACTAAAAATACAAACTGAAAGTATTATATGTAAGCCAGTCCCTGCCTATTGAAAATAAAATACACC
>CM068316.1:29436605-29466605 GCA_034766995.1 Acanthacorydalis orientalis
GACATTTCAATATATATTTTGTAACACCTTTCTACTTGTTTAATATTCTATAAAACAATCTATTCACACTTTTCTTCCAAATTTACTTTCATGGGATGATTTCAAGTTTAAAATCGTTATTGAAAAATGTTGTATTAAATATTTCTTTGATATCTACATGTTAAAATATATATTATCTATTTAATATTTCTTTAAAATTTATTCTTTAATTACATTTTATTTTTCAACTTCATTAGCATACAATACGTAATTATGTTTAAGGAATTATATATATATATATATATATATATATAATATAATATAAATATACATTAATAAATTCAATTATCATATTTTTGAACATCATTGTATATAAGTGACTTCATTATAAATTTTATACAATCAGTATCTTGAAAATAAACACTTCAATAAAAAGTTCTTATATTATCGATTATTATATATCGACTATGCTTTGTTTAAAATATTTCCTCGAGGTATTAATTTTATTTTAATTTACAGGTACACTCGAAGGTATATCAAAAGTCAATATCCATTTTAAATATAATTAAAACATCACTTTCTTCATAATGTATTTTATAGGTAAACATTAATTATAAAAGTAAAATGGTAATTAACTGAAGTCATTATAATTAAAAAACACACATAATTTTTAAAAGTTTATTAATACATTTTTGCGATTTAAGCGACGCTTTCGAAAAAACAATATATATTAAAAAGTTTATTTCATGATATATTAAAATAAATTATTACAAATTAATCTATTAAAAGAACTTTTATTAGATAAATAACAGTTATTATAAAACTTAATAAATTGGAAAAAATATTTACATTTATGTATGTATGTATGTATATATATATATATATATATATATATATATATATATATATACACACATATGTGTATGTATTGTGCATGTGAAATAAAAGTTAAATAAATATTTTAATTGAATTTTCAATAAATTGGCTCTATTATTACGAATAAAATTAAAGTATTTATTTTTACTAATCGTAATTATTTTAATATCAAATGAATACTTACAAGTTATAAGCAATTTCTTCTTTTTTTAATTGAAAAACATAATATTTGTTTTATTTCATTAATAATTGTTTAAAAATAAATTGAACTATTTTCCATTTTTTCAAAGTTTGTCAGAATATGTTTTATGTCTTACAGTGGCTTCATTAATATTAATTTGTAATAGAATCTCTTAAAAATAACGAAAAATAATTTCAATAAAATGTTTAATAATTATATCGTCTAAATGAACCGAATCTCAAGTGATTAACCAAATATTTTGTGGTTGAAATTGGATAAAAATATCATAGTGCTCTCTTATCTAAGAATCGGATGAAAAATGTTTTTCAATACATGTCGGATACAGGAGTCTAAAAGGGTACCAAAGCGTAAATAAGAATTTATGAAAAAAACAATGAATAGAGTTCCTTTAGACATTATCAAAAAAATATTCAAAAAATAACTTTGTGGCCTAATCTGAACTGACCAAGACATGAAATTAAACTTGTTGAGAAGAAATGAGTAAAAATGTATCAATTCATCTATGAAATAGGTGTGATTTAAAATGAGCACGTATTAACCATTAACCCTTTACTGAAAATGAAAGTGTATGAAAATGAGTAAATAAATAGAATAAAATTTACTACAACTAATGTCGTAATAACAAATGGTTAGTGATCAGGAAGAGTACATCATAATATTATTTTCGAAAACATTAACATTAATAAAATGATGAATAAATGAATAGATGTTTCGTTAACCTTTTATATTTGGAGACTGATGATTAACATTTACTTACTTAACTAATTACGTCATAAATAAATGCAAAAATCATCAAAAATGTCAATTATAATAAATATTTGCAAAAAACCATTTTACTTTGGAAAGATTTCCAAGTTAATGCATATTTATTTTGTGTATATGTGTACTAAAAACCCTTAATCTATTTATGAATTACTTTTTAAAATAATTTTTGAGGTGTTTTAGTCGTTCTGTAACAATTTAAAAATGTTTAATTTCCATTCATTAACTTAATAGTTTAATCAATGGAAGGCAACTGCTTTTTTATGAAACAAAGTATAAATATAATAAAAATACTATTAAAAATCATATCTGGAAAGGTACTTTAATCTATAGACTAAGCTACTTGATAGCAGCTAATATTACAATATTCCCTTCTAAGACCTCCACTGAAAACACAACTTCATAGGATGAAGACCGGTTATGAGTATAGATAAATGTGATTTCTCCGCTTAGTCTAGCATATTTTGATTGACATTATATACGGTCCATTTTTCATTGTTAGCCACTTTTCACTTCAAAAATGATATATTTCCATTATTTTTATACACAAATCGAAATTTTTTTTCGAAAAAATTGTGTGAAATCTATATACTATTTCGATTTTTGTAATAAATCCTTATTAAATAGACGTAGAGAACAGTTTTTAATTGTTCTTAGTACCTTTGTTAACTTTCATAACATTCAGTACAAATTATTTTCAGTGTCTCAGTTTAGTTATCATCAATATCTAAAGATCTGATCAAGTGTTCATAGTACTTAAGATTTACATTACTGCCCCTAATATTAATGAAATACACAGTATAGTTATTGTAATAAATTAATATTCTCCGTAAATAGCACATACCTTGTTTACTACTTTGTTACTTGAACATTTTTGTTTTCCAATAATAGAAAAGGATCAAGTCTCGAAAAAATACCTTTCTTCCATCTTGAAACAGATATACAATTGATTTGAATCAATTAATTTCAAATATTTTAAAAGTATATTGGAATGCAGTTTTTAAGAATATGTATGCAGGACATAAATTTTCAATGACTGACATATTCAAACATCTTATAATGCCATCAGTTTACAACTTGCATCAACTTTTCTAAACATTTCATATTTTTTAGTTCTAAATATTGAAATTAAATATTTGTACATATAGTTATTAACATCTATAAATATCAAACTAATTAAATACCTACCTATTAGAATATATAATCTTCATGTTAATATTTTTAAATTATTTATCAATAGTCCGCTGCTCCGAAGAGATAAAAATATATATTTTATACAAATATTTTTTTGTTTTAATCATCAAAAAACCCCTTACAATAAACTTGATTTAAAATACTAAAATATTTATTTTAGAAATATAATATATATGAACCTCAAATATTATCATAATGAATATAATTGTGTTAACTGTACAATTTTAAAAAACAAAAATAGATTATAGAAGTTGAAACGTAAATCTTTAATGCCTGAAGGATGTGGCGAGTAAAAAATAAGTAAAACTAGAATAAAGTAATAAAATTTAAATAAATACTTTACATAAATTCAACATTCTGAAAACTGTAACTATTTTTTATATAAAGAATGAGATTAAAGTTATAATTTGTTATGTTTATACTTGTAATACCATTAATGTATTATCTTGACAGCCTTTGTTCTTTTAAATCACGTCAGTTTTTATCTCCTAGAATGTAAGCGCCCTTTTATCTCTTACGAAGAGAAAAAAACTTTCCTGATTCAAAGAGATGAAGGTCTCAAGAACAATATAAGAAAGTAAAATCATTGATTATATTCACCTATGCTATAAAAATAATCATACAAATGAATGACTACCACAAATATCGTTATTTTTTTATCAAAATAAATAATAATTTCTCATTGTACAAATGAATTACTTAAGCCATTTTATTAAAGATACAGAAATTTTTTTTGATTACTTTCGAAGAATTTTATCATTGACATAAAAAGTACATAAATGATCAAAAATAACAAAATGAATTTGTTGAATATTTTGAAAAAAAATATGGTGTTTTCTGTAGTAATTTACTTGTAAAACCGAATTTAAGCTTAATTCTAAATTATAATCACAACAGAGTTTTCATTGAATAACACATAAATATATTCTTCGAATCAAAGAATCTTGATAATTGTTTATAAAATTGATTTAGCAAAAATGTTATGTTTTCTTCTACTCTAACCGATATTAATATTAAATATAAATTCAATATAATACAGTATTAATCAATGACAAAAGTTTAAATGAATTTAATCTGATTATAGAATCCCAGTCTTTAAAAGAGCAAAAGTGAAATTCGCGGTATTATTATAGTTCGGTAAAGTATAAAAGGCGCAACAGATAATGTATTTTGTTTCACAAAATACATTGTAAGTATATTTTATAAAATAAAGGTTGGAGCACTTTATACACTGGATTTGTAAGAAAAGTCTATTGATGTGTAATTGTGCACATCTTTCAGAGATTAAAACAGCTGAAAATGAGTCACTGACTATATTTTCATTTGTGATTTGAGGAATAAAATTATGTAGTATTATAATCATTTATTCATTTAATTAATATTTAAAGAAAACCACACTGTGATACGGAAGATGAGTTAAAGGAATTATATTTCTTATAGATCTTAAATAAGTAACTCTTTTATTATTAGTCATAACTTTTCTTAATGATTCAAAATATTTAGATGTATTTTTTTTATTTTTCATTTTATAATTAACAAATTCAGTACCTATTTCTAACCATAAAACTCAAGTATAAACGGACATTTGTAATTTAAATATATATTAAGGAGGAGTAAATTATTATTGATTGGTAATTAACCTGAAAATATTTTGAAAACATGGATTTTTTCCAAGTTAACTGTTATAGCAACTAATAAACTACATTTTTTTTCGTGCTTTTTGATATAGGGATTTCAGTGTAAAGATATTTTTTTATATCATTGGGCATAATTTTCGACTGACTTTCCCTAATGTTTAAAACCATATGTACATCTTTTCTATACCAGTTGAGAAAATAATACCATAAAAATGGATTTACGTTGCTTCATCTTATTTTTTAAATATTTTTTAATTATTTTAAATATTATGTAACATATAAAGCATTTTCCAATAAGGACGTAATTTTTTTAAGAGATTATATTTCACAGGTGTAAAACTGACAGCTGCATTTTTTTAACATTTGTTAAGTTTTGGGATTGCAATTTTTAGTTATGGCTTCATATACAAGACAACAACGGTTTGAAATAATACAATTGTATTATGAAAATGATCTATAAAAATATATTTTATAAATTACACGATATTTTTTCTCGATATATTCATCCGTCTGAATCAAAATTTGTTTAATTAGTGGGTAAATTATAAGAGACTGGATCAGTTAAAGATAAAGAAACATCAACACATGTTCATAGTGCTCGTTTTAAAGAAAGCATTGGTTTGGTTCGTGAAAGTGTACCAGAAGAGCCAGGAATGTTAATTCTACGACGTTCACAAAAACTGGGTCTTTCGCAGACTGCCACAGGGCGCATTTTGCATAAGAATTTATTGCTGAAGGATCATAAGGTTCAATTAACACAATAATTGAACCGAGAAGACCATTCACTGCGTCGGAGATTTTTTAATAGCATATGGCACAACAATGCGGTTTTTCTGAAAGAGTCATATTTAGCTATGAGGATCATTTTAAACTCTCTGACTACGTTAACAAGCAAAACTGCGGAATCTAAGGTGAAAGGACAGGTGTATGCCAATAATCTCAAAAAAAATTCCGACCTAAAAGATGAAATTCGAAGAGTAATTAGTGAGATAGAGCCCCACTTATGTAGGGATGTTATTGAAAATTTTAACAAAAGAAAAGTTACATGTAAGAAAGCACACGATGGTCACTTACACGATATTATTTTTCATTTATCAATTGCACACCCACAACTATTATTTACAATAAATAAACTTAAAATTTCAATGTAAATTCTGTGTTTTATTTCAAATTAAAAAATTACGCCCTTATTGGAAAGCATTATATATATATATATATATATATATATATATATATATATATATAAATTGTATGTCTGTGTGGGTATGAAATAAATTTATAATTAATTATTACAAAAATGCTACCTCTAAAACCATATCTTGTTCTGTTTGATAATTAACAGTAAAATTATATATTTTTTTCATTTTACATATTTGTGTAAACTATTTCGATAGTTACTCCATAACATCTGATACTGTAACTACAATTAATGAATGGATGTATATGTAGTGCATGTTAAATGAAATATTGTATACACATAGCACAAAGATCCCGTGGAATAGATTATTAAAGCTGCGATAGAGACAAAAGAGCAGTAGCAACAATAACGGCCACCGGAGAGATTTTAAACATACGCTACCTATATCATACGTACCAATATCCCGTGAAACTTTGCAACTTTCGAATAATACAGAGTTGTACAACATGGTGTAGGATTATCCGAACTCTGGTGCACAGTTATGCCAAGACTAAAGGATCAACAGACAGTATATACAGTGACATCAACAGCGACCCTTTTAGAATCCTGTCACATTATTAATGTCACGATTCCATGTCGATACAGCTGCTGCCGGTAAAGGCAACGTTCGTGGATGCTTTGGGGTGACGTCATTCGGTCGTAATCTCATCTTCTATCTATTGGTTCATTGGCGTACCTACGTATTTTCATTACTCCAGGCATTACCTTTTTACAAGTTTACAACACAAGGAAAACTTTTCGAATATAAATATAGAATCCTAGTGTATTTATATCTACGTGGTATAAATATATACATACATACATACACACACATATTTATATATATATATATATATATATATATATATATATATATATATATACATATATGAACATATATATAAATGCACATATATATATATATATATATATATATATATATATATATATATATATATGTACGTATATTGTCACCATTATCTTCAGTCTTTGATTATCTACTATTGCGTAAGGGTCTCGTTTAATACAAATTAATTCATTATGAACGAACCAATGCTTCTCTCTTTCAAATATTTCTAATGATTTTTTTTTTATATCCTTTTTACTTATTCTCTGATTTTTTATATCTTTTTATGTTCCTTTACTTCTAGTCAGTAGTGTCTATTGTCTTCTCTTCTTATATTACGTCTCAGACAACTTTATTTAATTTTTTATTATATTCTTGTTACATTTGTAATACCAGATTATTTTTATATCTGTTATATGCTTCTATTATAATTCAACTCAGATGGGTCTCTGTGCTATTAAAAATGACTGAATTATTATTATATTCAAGAGTAAAGTTTAACTATTGCATGTAATGTTGTTAAGAATTTAGTAATTAAATATTTTTTACTTTAAGAAATGTACTATTATTATTAAATATTGAGGAGTGTTATTTACTTTAATGTTGTTCCATTTTTATTCATTTACTAATTTTGTTAATGAATAATCTTTACTTGTTAATAACTGGAACATTCTTTGAAAACAATTGTTTGAAAGTAAAATTTCTGAAACTACAATATTTGGAAATAATAATGTTTGTTAAAAGCTTTACTGTATTTCCATATAAACAATTCAGATCAGTACTGATACCAACTGGTCGGTTCTAATAAATGCTTGTGAAATTTGTTTTGTTGTAAATATTTCACAGGTCTAATTAGGACCGGTCCTCTCTTATCAAGACTGATCAGTTTTTGTCAATCCAACCAATCGTTGTCATACCTGAGAAATGTTTCTTAAAATTATTTTAGAAGAATCTATATGTAGATATAATTGAATCCAAATAAAAAATATGTCGTAGCTTTTTATATAATAGAGTTCTACCATTGTTGAAAAATTCACTTTTACAAATGAATTTTTCACTCATATATATTTCCGTACATTAGCGCTCATATAAGACGATTGGATCGCCATTAAAATCCACATACTCAATAAATGTAAATAATAAACATTATTTACTGAACATTTGTGGTCAGAAAAAGATTTTATGGTTTTTGAGATAAGTCGAATCTTAATTTATGAAAGTTTTTTGATTTATGTTTTTTTATATTAATCTTGGGACAAACAAATTATTGATGAAAAATTTAAATTACTCGTAAATTATCTTATGACAACATTTTTGCTTAGGTTTGCCAGATTTTTCAATTAAACAACTATTCATGTTAAAATCAATATTTTCTTTTAGATTACTTTTATATCACTTTTTGATCAACCTAATTTAATCAATAATGTCTTCCACATTTTGCTATAATTTTTAATTCAGTCATTTGAATTTTAAATTATTTTTTATTATAATCTATGACTTTCATTACCAATGCTATTAGGTAGTAATTAATTAAAATTTCTTTTTTAAAACTCGCTTAAAAGAATATTATTTTCTCTACTTCTCTGCAGTGGTTTTTTTTACAAAAAAAGTTTTACTTTATTAGTCAATTTAAATATTTTTCTCACTTTCTTTTTATTTCCAATAGTTTGTCGGTTTCAGGTTCAGTATATATATATATATATATATACATCATCAATCGTCAATTGAATACAAACTTTCCATCAAATATGAAAAAATCTAAATTATCTATTAATTAAAAAAATATAGAACGCCAGTAATTTTAAAAAAATATGAATACGTTGCCAAACAATTATTTGAAATAATAAAGAGCTAAATCTGAAAAATCAAAAACGAGCTATAACTTAAAAATGTCTTAAATATCCATTATTTTTAAAATAGTCAACAATTTCATACTTAAGACGTGTGGCTAACAAACTTATTAACATTAAGTATAACAGTGCAATAGTTAATTCTATCCTTCACTAATTATGAATTAATTTAAAGAACAATATCTCTTACTAATTAAAAAATGTATAATTTAACTTATATATAACTGTCTAAATTTTTTACATAGTCCAATTTGTTATTAATTACATATTATTCAGTTTAAATATTTACTATAACTTTATGAAAAGGGTATTATTTCAATGTAAAACTATAACTCTTTTAGTTATTCCAAAAATATGAAAAAAAATATATTTTGTTTGTTAGGTACATAATTAAAAGCTAATGTAAAGACAGCCATATTATTAAAATTTGAATCAGATTTGCGTATCCATTTTCTTCTACGTTTTGTTTGTTTATACCAAGAAAAAGTTTTATCTAACGCCAATTGATATTTTTCATTAAAATCTATTTACATAAAACGTGATGTTTAAGTCTATTGAATACTTTTTCTGAATGTCAAACATTGAGGGATGATAGCAACTCGCTTAAAAGTAAATTGATTATAACTTTCAGGTGATAATTTTAGCGAACTCACAAATTTAATATCCGCTTATAAAATTTTCGTAAACGATAATGAAATTTAAACCTGGTAGCCAATCAAACATTTATACTTTAAGAAAATCAACAAACGGTTATGAAATTCTAGTCTGATATTTTTTCATGAGATTAAATAATTTTAAACATAAAGTAAAAAAAAATAGTTTATAACTTCTACTAACCTCTAATACTTGTTTATTCATATAAATACACAAGCAGAAATAAAAGACATATACAGATATATGTATGTATGTATATATATATATATATTGAGAGGAAGAGATACATAGATATATATATATATATCATAGAGAGAGAGAGAGAGAGATATGTACCTAAAAATGAACTCGAATATTTTTTTAAGCTTAAAATATGAATAAAAGTTTTCTCTGTATTAGAATATTTAAATAGCTGTTACACTTTTATTCTAGAGTATTTGTTAGAATTTTTAATACTTTAATTATAACCTTTAAGGTATCTTGAAAAGTTTGTATATTGAGTAAAAGTTTGTTTAAATTATATATATATATATATATATATATATATATATATATATTAAAAAAATACTACTTTCATTATATTTATAATCAACGTATGCAATATTTTTAAGAAAAATAATGTACACCAAAATTTAAAATATAAAAAATAATTTTTAATAATGTATTTATTATTTGAAAATATTAAAAACAGTGCTAACTTAATCTTTAACTGTATCCAATGGTTCATTTAATCTTTAATTTATTAGTAGTACAAATTAATTCTGTGCCATTTATTAGAAAATGAATGTTTATGGAAAAATGGAATACGTTTCAATCTTCAAAATATCTCCCATTATTTTGTATAAATTTGCTGTCCGGTAACTTACGATTCTCTCATCGAAAACAAAGATGGTGGCTTTGTGTCGATTAATTCATTATGCATTTTCAGACGTCGTCCACTATTTTAGTATTTTTGCATGTTTTATACGTTATAGCACCTTTCTCCAAAGCAAAAATCATTCCTGGATTTTCGACAGCATTTTTTTAACTAGAATACGAAAAGTATGCAGTATTTAATAGGCTGCTTTTTAGATACACTGGTATTTTCAATACTGTTTTGTGAGATTATTCCAACTTCCTGGTCAAGATATATAAGTTCTGTTCAATATGTACTCTGGACTTACTGGAATAAGAAATTTTACACTTTTCTGTTCAATATGTAATCAGAATTTATTCGGAATTTTCGTCGAATAGTTTAGAGCAAGGTCGGAACAGATTTTTACTCTGAACTTACTACTGCTTTTTGTTAGAGTAACGTTTTAAATAACGTTTTAACTGTCAAACATATAATTTGGAACTAACTTCAATTTTGAATACGATTTATTGAGTGATAGAAAATGTACGAAATTAAATTTATTGATAATTTTATCCACCATTAATTGATGAATCTGCACAAATTTATCAAGTTGAACGTAATCATACAAATAAAGTATTGACAGTAATCATACGATTTACTCTAAATTTACTCTAAGGTGTTTGCTAAAACCAAGTTTCGAGTAAGAAAGTCAGAGTAAAGTTATAAAACTCAAAGTAAGTTCAGAGTATATAGCTTTTTAAATGTTGAATTTGGCATTTGCTAATCATAATGTGACAATAAAATATTTAAGTTCAAAACAGAGTTATGATTGATTCAATTTAAAGACACCGAATGAATTTTTACACTTAATATATGAAATTTACATTTGATATCGATTTAAATATATTTAAGTTCTAATGTATATTACATTGAATTTTTGTGACTTTATTTAAAAACTAGAATATATTCAATTTTAAAATATAAATTATATGTGGAAGTCATTTGTTAATTTTTCATTTCACTAGTAACTTTAATTCATATATTTGGTAGGTATGGGAAACAGAAACGAAAATTTATTCTTAAAATTTTTGTTCTTAGAAAATTACGTGATTAAAACTTTTTTTCTTTAAAATATATTTTATAGATTCCAATCCTTTTTTCTTCTGTCATACTTCAAAATTCTTTTCCTGAAATGCTTTTAATATTCTTTACCTTATGCCTCTTAATGTATTCCAAATTATCAAAATTAGTATTTTTCGGGAAGTTATCTAGTTTTGAAAGCAGATAAAACTTACAATCAGTGTGATTTGGCGAATAATATCAGTGTTCTATAGTTATTATTTGCTTTTAAAGCAGAAAATACTTGGCCGATAACAAAGAATGAGAACAATCATTATCAAATAAATAACACTTTTGATGACTCAACTCAGATCTTTTACGACGAATTTTCCTCTCAAATGCTTTAAAACATCTTTTCAGAAGTATTGTATGGCCATTTTTCACACTCAAATATGTTCATAGTGCACAATACTTTTAGTGTTGAAAAACAATCAATATTATCTTTGCGTTAAGGTACAATATTTTTGTCTTGTCTGGTCTGGGAGAAGTAGTTGTTGACCATTAGAGTCTACCATTTAATTTCAACGTTATATTCGAATCGTAACGATTCGTTATCTACGAGAAAATTGTTCTCATATTTCTTTTTTTTCTAATTCATTCGGAAAAGACATTACATTTTAACGTAATTAATTTTTTACGAATGTATTAGAATTTCGAGTATTATCTTTACGCACATCATTATCATGTTTAAATTTCTGATCAAAATCTTATGAACTTATTTTCGATTTATGTTTGCATTTCAAATATCTATTTATATATTTTAATAGTGAAATTAAAAATTTTTTGTTCTAATCAAATATTTGAGGAAGAAACATTATTGGATCCACATAATTTACTTACGTACTGTTAGTTTCAGCTGTAATTTAATAGTATTTGACTTAAAAATGATTTTAATACTCTACTGTAAATTCATCAAATATTTCCCGACAAGACCGATAAAGCACGTCTTACGAAAACGGGTGTAAAATAAGCACTACTTATCCAATTTGAACATATGGACACTTATTAAAACCGGAAAAAGAAAGTTAAGTAACTTTATACTCAGTTAAAGAAGAGGAGAATATTGTACAAGTTAATAATTATATCAGATTTCTTTCGTGCTGCAGATAATATTTTCATAACATAACGCGATGCTAGTAAAAAAAATTTTTTGTCATTCATTTGTTTCACATTTACAAAGTTATTTATTTTTAATATAAATAACAATAATTTATGAACTTAAAAAAATGAAACATTTGTTTAATACTATTAACCATTAAACTTACATTTAATTGTAAAATCAACTTAACAATACATTTTAATACCAAAGTAGAGTTTTAAAACGAAAATTTTATTTCTTTTTTGGTATATATTTAAAATGAATATTCATTTGTATATATATATATATATATATATTTAACAATGAGTTATCAGATTTACTTTATACTACGGTCTGGAATGAAAATACGAAGAAGGTTTCTTAATAAATATCAAGTGAAGCGGCATGAAATTCAAAACGGTTTGATTAAAACTTTACAAACAGTAGTTAATTTAGGAAAACTATTTCTGTGTTTATCAGTGAATCTAAAATTGAGCGTTATCTTAAATAAAGAAATAACGTGAAATTCTCGGGAAAATTAATACAGGAACCATTAGCATTACGAATCATTACCATAAAAATAATACAGAAGATAAATCTTATCAAGAGTTTTAGTTTCATACATACATACGTACATATATATATATATATATATATATATATATATATATACATACACATAGATAAATAGTTAAAAATTTACATAAACGATTGAAGACATTGATTTTTTTTTAATAAAAATAAAAGATTTCTCTATTTTGTATAAATATCTTCTAATAATAATTTTCTACTATAAAGTGGTTTTTAAAATAGATATCCACTTTATTAAGTCAATAATTTCTAAATAACACCCGCGTGTTCCTAAATGTCAAAGTTTATATAAAATATTTAAACTTTCAGTTCTATTACAAATAGCAATATTTTAATAAATTTTTATTTATTTTGTAATTGTTTCTTTATTCCAATTAGTAATTTTTCTCGAAAATTATATCTTAATTTATACTTTATTTTGAATGACTTTATTATTAACTTGCTACAGTCTTTCACATTAATATGATTTGTCTTTTTATTTCATCTCTTAACCCTGTTGTTTCATTGGGGCATATGGGGGAACGAAATAGCGAACAGGCTGGCCTCATTAAGAGCCAGGTCCGCAGTGGAGGAGCCAGAGCCCTTCATAGGGTTAGCAAGATGCTGGGCCCAGGGCGCCATTCGGGAGTGGGTCGAGTCAGAACACTCAGAATGGTGGCTAAAGTTTGAAGGTTGCCGTCAATCCAGGGTACTCTTAGGCCAGGCCCCAAATAAGGACTGGACCAAGAGAATCTGTACAAGTGGTAGATCCTTCTCCTGGCTCCTGGTACGCATTGTCACAGGACACGGGAGACTAAGCTACCACGAACATATACAAGGCCGAAGGACGGACGGGAAGTGTAGATGGTGTGGTGGGGGGCAACGAGACCCCCATTCACCTCCTCGCGGAATGTCCGGCATGGGTCAATTTAAGGCGACGATGGTTTGGGGACTTTCTCCTCACCGCGACCGAACTAGGGTCTATAAACTCGGGTAGGTTGATAGGCTTCTGGAAGGAAGCGAGACTTCCCGAGTAGTTTTGATCAGCCGAGGGAAGGCATAATGGACTTCAAGTCTAAGTGCCGGGAGGCAAGATAGCTTCCTCCCCCCTCAAACATAATCTATATACCTATCTATCTAACCCTATCGTTACTAACAGAATGCATATGTCCCACTGATTTTCAAAAAATTCCTGTTGGATAAATACTTTACATAGTGAACCTATTATAAAATACTGATGGGATAAAACTTCCCAGGACTATATCTTTTATCCAAGATGTCAGAATATTCTTAGATAATATTATTGGCCAATTTTAATCTTCTCTTAATGCAATTAATTACCATTTACCGAAATTTATCAAAACAAAAAAATGTTTTATTGAAAGGATTACATAGATACATACAATTAAGTGCATTGTTTAAAAACTTTAAGGCTCTAAGAAAATATAAATCATTAAATATTATAACATGTTCTAATTGATTATTTAAAACATTTTCCTCAATTTTTCCATATAAAAACAATTAACTTATTTTTATAAAGTTCAATCAATTAAAAAAATATTTTCAGCGTTATATAATACCATTTTCTAATATTTTGACCACATTTTTACATCTAAATTTATTATAGAAGAACAAAGAGAAGTAACTAGAAATATCTAAAAAAACATTTGTTTTATTGATATTGTTATATAATAAACATAACAGATTTGATGGTACTATGTCTTAAGAAAACAACGGTCAAAAAAGATGAACCTATTGTAACTCTCTGAGTTGGGTCTGTATTTTAAAGTGCAGTATATTACTTTCGAGCTGAAAAATGATCCCATTTAAATTAGCCAAAGGTGAATATTGTTCACAGACTATTTGTGCCGGTTGATTCAATTGGTGATAAAACTTCACTGTAGTTATTCCCTCACTCGAAAATACCGATTCATAAAGATTACTTATTTATAATTCTACCAAATTCTTTCAATAATGTTATAAATATCCAATAAAATACCAATGTTCAAAAATATTTTCAGTGCGTCAGTTTTTGATGTCGGTTCTGCTATTTCAATTAGCAAACTCTAATAGTTCAAATTACATTATTGTATTGAATATATTTTTTTCAGTTACTAATCGATATAAAAATGGATTTTTATTTAATTTCTTCAGTAAAAATTTCAGGCTAACATAATTCATTAAATTCTTTGAAATCAATAAATTTAGTGCTCAAATATCAAACTTTACTTATTCAAGGTTTTAAATATTAAAACCATTTTATCAGTTTTCAATCTTTTGACAGTCTCGTAACTCTATATTAAAATGTTTACGTTCAATAAATATCAAATATGATCATCATCAATCTTGATTCAGATCGTTTTTTTTTATCAAATAAGTTAAAATCAACACATTAGAATTGAAAACCATCATTTAGCAGTTTAATCAATCATTATATCCTCTGCATGTATTTCAAAGAAAATTTTAATGTTTATTTCAATATTTAAAACTCGAATATTTTTGATGAGTTGAAATGCAAACTTTTTGCTTTTTAAATAATTATTCATCCAATAAATTTATGTGCATTCAAACGAATAAATTTTATAGGTAGGTGAGTACTTTGAATATAACTTTGAATAATATATAACACTTATGTATTTGTAATATTTTGTAATGGCATAATTGAACTACTGAAATTCCATGCATTAGAAATCAGACAAGATCTTTACAATTCCTTTTACAGATATACTAGCAAACGTGCAATACAATTGTACTGTTATTCGATATTTATTATTTATAGTATTAGAGAAATAAAACAATATAAAAATAATTTTTATTCATCTTATTTGTGTTAATTTTGTTAGATTATTATTGATATACACAAATCTATGATCGTTTTTCGCTCTTAAATTATCTTTTCTAATAATTAAATGAAACTCAGCGTCATAGATTATCAGAAGAGGCCTCAAAAGTTGAAATCGAATGTAGTATTATTTAGTGCAAAAAATAAATTCAATATTGGCCAAGACACCAATTGATTCTATTAGTACACCTGCAGAATGTGAAAATAAAAGTTTTCTTAATTCAAATATCCGTTTTGATATAAAATTATTAGTATTTTAATAAGATAATATATATATATATATATATATATATATATATATATATATATATATATATATATATTATTCTAAACTTTTACATTCTGATAACTCGTAATATTATTATTTGGTAAACTTGCACAAAGACGCTGAATAGTCTTAGAAAGATTTCATAAAAATATCACACAGCAAATATGTTTTTCGATATAATACATAAAAGCTGATATAAAGCTGTTGTGAAAACAGTGTAATTCTTATTTATTGTAGACGAATCTAGTAACGCAATTCAGTACCGCATCAAAATACAAAAACATTTAAAAAGAAAATCTAAAGCATAAATATTATATCATGAAAATCTAAATAAAGGAAAATTAAATATTGTGTTTTAAACATACTCTGGAATTCGTAAGGACTTCTTAATTAACATAGATAACAATCTACTTAATAATAATTATAAATAATCATTTACTTACGTTTCAAAATTAATGTGCGAAAAACAGAGTTCAGTAATCTGAAATAAAAAATAATTTTATATTAAAAACAAATAAATATAATTGAATTTTGAGTCAAATATCCAAAAAAATATATTTCCATGAAATGTGCTACAGAATGCGCCAGTGGAGTGGAAAATTCTAAAAGCAGGCTTATTCACTTATCGTTGGAGCAAGAGAGTAAAATTAAGTGTTACATTATTACTTATTTATCGTTATTTAGTAACTATGGACCAGTGGTCCGGTGCATATGGAGCTTTCGCTATGAAATCATTTTGCAAAAATGGAAAATCCGCTACAACTGTACAACGGTTATTTCGCAATTATTATGCAATGCTGCATCGTGGGAAGGTACCTGCCTCACATGCTTTTAACTTGTAAATTTAGAAGTTTAAGGAAACTGGTTCCACATTAAATTTAAAGCATCAATGGTCCAGAAGAACAATAAGAAGACCAAAAACATTGACCGTTTTAGAGTTGTTGTAACGCATAGGCCACGACATTCAGCCCGTAATCATTTGCGTTGAACATTAATAACACAACTGTAAATTGAATGTTACATAAAGATTTAAGGGGACCCGGTGGTCTAGCGGCCTAAAATTTAAGCTATTTTAAAAAATTTTTTTCTATATGAGGGTAATGAATAATGCTTTCAAATTTTTTTACACTTATTTTATTACTAATAAACTACACAAAAATGAAAATAAAGACAAAAAAAAAATTTTTTTTTAATTAGAAAAATGATGCTGAAGTCTCCCTCTCTAAAAAAATGGAATTGGGTGGTGAATGATGATTTATCTCTCCCTCTGATCTGAAATAAAACAATTGACGAATTTTTAATTAGTATAAGTATAGCTATCGCAGGACGGTAGAATAAAAAAAAAAAATGACAAAATGGCGCGTAGTCAAAAGTACAAGTTTGAAAACGACCAGTATTTTTGAATGTTTTGTTAATAAAAAAAATATAAATATTTTACGGAAACTATTAGTTTTCATTCCAGCGAGAGCTAGAACTATTGAGAATAACATATTAAAATTTCAGACAAATCGGTCAAGTAGTTTTTTTTTTCTGGCCCCCGCAAAACGAAAAAAAGTGGTTTCGAGATAAACGCGTTTAAAGTTTCAAGCAAGTATATATTCTTCTACCTACCTGACCTTCTAATGGGCTGTAGATCCTGAAATACTCTGAATTTCGTCATCAAATTTTAACAGTATATTTTTAAGATACTATACTTTCGAAAAAAAAATCGATTTTTCGAAAATTCTAGACCACCGGGTCCCCTTAAATTTTTATCCGCACATCATTCCAGTTTTTCAAGAGTTAGAAGATATTGATTTTCCTGTTCGCACGAATTTCTGTCAAGATATGCTAGCACATTTGGATGAAGATGAAAACATGATTCCCAATTTATTCATATCAGATGAAGTTCATTTTAATTTAAACGGTTATGTGAACAAGCATAATAGTCGATATAAGAGGTCTGAGAACCTATTTGAATCACATCAAAAATATCTGCATAGTCCAAAAGCTACTTTATAGTATGAATTTTCGTTTGTCGGCATTATAGGGCCCTTCGTCGAAGACGACAACGAAAACACCATAAACGATAATGCATTAATATGACTAACGATTTTGATTCAACATTTCTAATGCAAGAATTAACTTCCACCAATTACATTGTTCCAGCAAGATGGGGCAACAAGTTATAACGCTAAAGTGTCGATGGCTGCTGTAAGATCACTCTTTCCGAACCATATCATTTCAAAAAATGAAAATGTTGTTTTGCCAACAAGATTCCTGGATTTGTTGGCGTGTGATTATTTTATTTTAAGTTATCTAAGGAGCAAGGTGTATACTGATCATCTACGTACTATCACTAGACTTAAATTAAAAATCCAAGCATTGTGAGGATTTCGCCAGACATGTTAAGACGCATAAAGGAAAATTTATTAATTAACTTACAAAAATGCGTGCACAGAAATGGTGCTCATCTATTAAGCATTATTTTTAAAAAATAAAATAGCTCTATATACCTAACAAAAATGTGAAATCAAAATTATGTAAAAATTAAAATTCATTTAATTATTACGTTTTAAAATTATAACGTTTTCCCTGATCCGCTGGCGCTTCCTGTTCATAACAAAAATTTTTTTTGTAGTAATAAAATAAAGATATAATAATCAATTAAAAAAATATTTTTATAATTTTTATTCATTATTAAATTTTTATTATAAAAAACAAGTGTAAGTTTTTTTTTTATTTTAATAATTGTTTATTTATTTATTTTGAGTATAAATTTTCCATTTATAAATTAATTATTTAAATTATTCAAACCACTTAATTGTTATATGTAACTGAAGTGAAAAATATTCAAGTATAAATAATTATTTTTTTAATAAAGTTCTTTGAAGCAAAACTAATACAAGATAATATCTATTAAACTAAATAGATGTAAACATTAAAGATGAGCAATTTGAAATTGATTCCCAATTATTCGAATATCCTAATGCTAAGCAATACTTGAATCATTTGTTGATCTTTGGATTAATCTAATAAATTGTTAATCTATTGTATATTACTCGAATTCAATTATTGGATTTCGTATGAGAAGAGAAATTGAAAAGAGATTCTTAGGTAACTACCACACGTACTAAACGTATTACCACAAGAATGATAACAATATTAAGGTAGTATGTTATGATAATTTTAAGGAATGATATATTTTAAGGATTAATCATATTATGGTAATATTTTATTGCAGTTTTCAAATAGGATATCTTCCTGAAACCACTACATAGAAATGAAAATAATTTAATTAATTCTGTTTAGCTAACGAACACATTTTATGTTTAATTTTTTTGTCTACTTTAAAAAACTGTTTGGAACTGTTTTATAAAAATTATATAAATATATATATATATATATATATACAACATATATATATATATATAACATATATATATAACATATATATATATATATGTTATATAACATATATATATATATATATATATATATATATATATATATATATATATATATATATATGTTCGGGATTTTTGAGAATCCGAATGGCTCCTTCACCCCCCCGCCCCACTTCGCCACTGCACACGTGTTCTCAAATCTCTTGCGGTACATGGCCTTGGACAGTGCAGGTGCAGGCTGTGTCGTCATAGTTCTCGGTACTTTTCCGAGAATTATGACCGGTCAGCACATCTGTGCTGTTCAACGCTCGTCAACCGTCAAGAGTACCGTGTGTAGTTCTTCCCCCTGCCTCTCTTACTGGAGGCAGATATAAAAACGACCGCGTCCCCATGGCGCGGGGCAGTAGTAGTCGGGCAGTATATGGTAGTCTGCAGTTCTAAGCAGTCAGTCAACAACGGAATCAACAACTAGTGCGCGGGAACAAGGATTACCAAAAACGTGTTTTTATTTTATATCATTGTACATAATTTAGTGAATTAAAGTTAATCAAAAGTAACAATTGTGTATTTCAATTTCTCTGCATCGACAAAAAGGCGCAACATTTTGGTCCTTCGAACTGGATCCACCCAATGGATCCAGTCTGCAGTGCAATTATAATCCTTGGTTATCGCCGCCATCCGCGTGTGTTGATGAATTAGTGGGTGTTAATCCATATTAACACCAGTGAAATGGTTGTGACTGACTGATTTTCATGCCCGCGAAGTTTCTCTTCAGGCTACGTTTGCTGCCAACGGGCCTATTCATTGTGCGCGATCGTCTCACGCCGCGGACACGTGCCACGTTTCTCTCTAGGCTACCGGGCCTATTCATTGGTGCGTGATCGTCCCACACTGTGGACACGCGCCACGTTTATCTCCAGGCCATCGGGCCTAATCATTGGTGCGCGATCGTCCCACGCTGCGTACACGTGCCACGATGCTGCCGAGGCCATCGGGCCTACCCGTTCCAGTGTGTGATCATCCTACGTCGCGGACACGCCGACCTGCCTCCAAGGTCATCCGACCTCCTCTTCGCTGTCGACACGACAGCCCCTACGGAGCAGCGTTCAACCAGAGTAAGCAGAATGAGTCCCCGCAAAGCCTTGCTATCAGACTTGGCCAACACCTTGGCACGTCAGCAGGCCCTCCGAACCAAGATAGCGGAGCTCCCCTCCCTATTCCAAGACAGCGTTAAGAGTGGCCAACTTGAGGCTACTGCTGACATAATCCAAACCGCTGAGGACAGCGTTAAGGCGTACTGGAAGGAATTCCAGGAAAATGATGAGAAGCTTGCCAAGATGACCAGTGCCAAGGATACGTGCTATGTAAAAGAAGGATGTTACAGGCAGGTCACGATGGAGTACTACAAGGCCCTGCAGCAGCTCCGGAAACTGCTGCCAACATATCCAGCACCAGAGGCAGCTGCATCGCGTCCAAAGGTTGTGCTCCGTGCCACAACCTCACCTTCAAAAGATCTCTCGACCCCTGCACCAGAGATCAGTCCAGCCATCGGGGACACATCTCCGTGCCACCAATGCAGAAGGCACCCTCGGTATCTTCCACGGAGGTCACAGGTGCCTCTTCAGTCTTGTCAGCGCTTCCGGAGAGCAAGAGCGAGTCTTCAGTCGTGTCAGTTCCTACGGACCCCAGGTGTGAGTCTCCAGCTCCGTCCGTTCCGACGGAGCCCAGGTGCGAGCCTCCAGGTTCGTCCGCCCTGCCGGATGGCCGGTGCGACTCTCCAGTGATATACATTCCGACGGAGCCCCCGTGTGGTTCTTTAGTCATGTCCGTTCTCAAGGACCCCAAGTGCGAGTCTCCCGTTTTGTCCACTCTGCCGGACCCTGGGTGTGAGCCTCCAGTTTCGTCCACTCTGCCGGACGCCAAGTGGTGACTCCAATTGTGTCCGCTCTGCTGGATGTCGGTGCGACTCCAGTAATGTACATTCCGACGGAGCCCCCGTGTGGTTCTCCAGTCATGTCCGTTCTCACGGACCCCAGGTGCGAGTCTTCAGTCGAGTCCGTTTTTACGGACTCCAAGTGCGAGTCTCCCGTTTTGTCCACTCCGCCGGACCTTGGGTGCGAGCTTCCAATTTCGTCCACTCCGCCGGACCTTGGGTGCGAGCTTCCAATTTCGTCCACTCTTCCGGACGCCAAATGTGACTCTCCCAGTTGTGGCCGCTCTGCCGGATGCCCTGTGCGACTCTCCAGTGATGTACATACCGACGGAGCCCCCGTGTGGTTCTCCAGTTGTGTCCGTTCCCACGGAGCCCAGGTGTGGTTCTCCAGTCATGTCCGGTCTCACGGACCCCAGGTGTGGTTCTCCAGTCATGTCCGGTCTCACGGACCCCAGGTGTGGTTCTCCAGTCATGTCCGGTCTCACGGACCCCAGGTGTGGTTCTCCAGTCATGTCCGGTCTCACGGACCCCAGGTGTGGTTCTCCAGTCATGTCCGGTCTCACGGACCCCAGGTGTGGTTCTCCAGTCATGTCCGGTCTCACGGACCCCAGGTGTGGTTCTCCAGTCATGTCAGTTCTCACGGACCCCAGATGCGAGTCTCCAGTCATGACCGTTCTTACGAACCCCAAGTGCGAGCCTCCAGTTTTGTCGACTTGGCCGGACCCTGGCTGCGATTCTCCAATCGTGTCCAGTTTTTACGGAGCCCAAGTGCGAGTCTCCTGTTTTGTCCACTCCGCCGGACGCCAGGTGTGACTCTCCAGTTGTGTCCGCTCTGCCAGATACCCGGTGCGACTCTCCTGTGATGTCCGTTCCAACAGAGCCCAGGTGTGATTCTCCAGTCATGTCAGTTCTGGCGGACCCCAGGTGTGAATCTCCAGCTCCGTCCGTTCCTACGGAGCCCAAGTGCGAGCCTCCAGGGTCGTCCACACTGCCGGACGCCAGGTGTGACTCTCCAGTCGTGTTTACTCTCACGGACCCCAGGTGCGAGTCTCCAGTTATGTTCGTTTTGACAGACCCCAGGTGCGAGTCTCCAGTTATGTCCGTTTTGACAGACCACAGGTGCGAGTCTCCAGTTATGTCCGTTCTTACGGACCCCAGGTACGAGCTTCCAGTTTTGTCGACTCGGCCGGACCCTGGCTGCGATCCTCCAGTTGTGTCCACTCTGCCGGACCCCAGGTGCGAGTCTCCAGTCTTGTCTGTTCTGACGGACCCCAGGTGGGATCCTCCAGTTGTGTCCCTTTTGCCTGACCCAGGGTGTGATCCTCCAGTTTCGTTCACTCTGACGGACCCCAGGTGGGATCCTCCAGTTGTGTCCCTTTTGCCTGACCCAGGGTGGGATCCTCCAGTTCCGTCCACTCTGCCGGACTCCAGGAGTGACTCTTCAGTGTTTACTGGCACTACGTGCCAGGGTGGGGAGTATGTTCGGGATTTTTGAGAATCCCGAATGGCTCCTTCACCCCCCGCCGGTCACTCTACGCCACTGCACACGTGTTCTCAAATCTCTTGCGGTACGTGGCCTTGGACAGTGCAGGCTGTGTCGTCCTAGTTCTCGGTACTTTTCCTCTATTTGAATTTTTATGACCTTTGTAATGTGGATGAATTTTGAATTCATATATGTGAAGAGATCTATATTTTTGTTAGATATTTTATCTTGCTTTAAAATAAAGCCAAATTCATTTCTTTCTAAAATCATTAACTTTGGATGTTCAGTCTGAAAAGCGTGCTGGTTACATATTAATATTTGTTTCTCTATAGTTAAAGCAAATGATAATTCATCGGTATTTACAAAAAATGTTACACGTTTTTTATTGTTAGTGTTATCATTGACAATCTTTTTTGCGGGTCCCTCATATAGAACATCATATTTTGTAGTACCTCCACACCTATCCAAAACTTTATGACAAGTCTAGTAAGTCCAACCATTATTAATGTCAAAACATTCAAAATCAGTGTATTTACACCTTATACCGGATCTTAATATTAAACTTTCCTCTTCTATATAGAGATGTTATCCATAGAAATGAGAATTTTGAGTTCTGAAGTTACAACAGCTCTATTATAGTTTTTCCCAACTAAGGAAAAAACTCCACCAGGTTCACAGTTGCCGTCATTATTTACAGAGCCAAATATTGTTCCTCTCCAAATGTTTATACTGTTTAATTTTAAATTGCTAACCAAAGCTTGACTCCTGTAAAAGTAAGTTTTAATTCTTATAATATCGAGACATTCTTCATAGCCCACTTTTATGATGTTAGAGATTAATCCTGATTGTTGGAATTGCTGCCAGCTGTACCCACATCTGAAGACTAAAAGATTTTCACTGATAAGACAACTTATTATATCAATGTTCTTGAATTTCTTGACCTGTATTAATTGAATTTCTTTTTCTATTTCTTGTGATTTGTTTATATTGTAATTTGGACAATGTTTAACTTTTAGCAGTGAATACTTTTTAATGACTGTGTTATTACTGTCACAATCAAACCCAATTATTTCCCCCAAACATACATTTATAGAAAAGTAAATGATTATAATGAAAACAAAAAATTTCCTAAAAAAGTTCATGTTTATATAGATATATTATTTGAGAAAAATATGCTTTCTACTCCCTGCCCCTCTGCCTGGAGGCAGATATAATTTTTTTGTCTACTTTAAAAAAATGTTTGGAACTGTTTTATAAACATTTATATATATATATATATATATATTCGGGATTTTTGAGAATCCCGAATGGCTCCTTCACCCCCCGCCGGTCACTACGCCACTGCACACATGTTCTCAAATCTCTTGCGGTACGTGGCCTTGGACAGTGCAGGTGCAGGCTGTGTCGTCATAGTTCTCAGTACTTTTCCTCTATTTGAATTTTTATGCCCTTTGTAATGTGGATGAATTTGGAATTCATATAAGTAAAGAGATCTATATTTTTGTTAGAGATTTTATCTTGCTTTAAAATAAACCCAAATTCATTTCTTTCTAATATCATTAATTTTGGATGTTCAGTTTGAAAAGCGTGCTGGTTACATATTAATATTTGTTTCTCTATAGTTAAAGCAAATGATAATTCATCTGTATTAACGAAAAATGTTACACGTTTTTTATTGTTAGTGTTATCATTGACAATCTTTTTTGCGGGTCCCTCATATAGAACATCATATTTTGTAGTACCTCCACACCTATCCAAAACTTTATGAGAAGTCCAGTAAGTCCATCCATTGTTGATATCGAAACATTCGTAGTCTGTGTATTTACACCTTATACCGGATCTTAATATTAAACTTCCCTCTTCTATATCTATAGAGATGTTATCCATAGAAATGAGAATTTTGAGTTCTGAAGTTACTACTGCTCTATTATAGTTTCTCCCATCTAAGGAAAAAACTCCACCAGGTTCACAGTTGCCGTAATTATTTACAGAGCCAAATATTGTTCCTCTCCAAATGTTTGTATTCTTTAATTTTAAATTGCTAACCAAAGCTTGATTCCTGTAAAAGTAAGTTTTAATTCTTATAATATCGAGACATTCTTCATAGCCCACTTGTATGATGTTAGAGATTAATCCTGATTGTTGGAATTGCTGCCAGCTGTACCCACATCTGAAGACTAAAAGATTTTCACTGATAAGACAACTTATTATATCAATGTTCTTGAATTTCTTTTTCTATTTCTTGTGATTTGTTTATATTGTAATTTGGACAATGTTTAACTTTTAGCAGTGAATACTTTTTAATGACTGTGTTATTTCTGCCACAATCAAACCCAATTATTTCCCCCAAACATACATTTATAGAAAAGTAAATGATTATAATGAAAACAAAAAATTTCCTAAAAAAGTTCATGTTTATATAGATATATTATTTGAGAAAAATATGCTTTCTACTCCCTGCCCCTCTGCCTGGAGGCAGATATAATTTTTTTGTCTACTTTAAAAAAATGTTTGGAACTGTTTTATAAACATTTATATATATATATATATATGTTCGGGATTTTTGAGAATCCCGAATGGATCCTTCACCCCCCGCCGGTCACTCTACGCCACTGCACACGTGTTCTCAAATCTCTTGCGGTACGTGGCCTTGGACAGTGCAGGCGCAGGCTGTGTCATAGTTCTCGGTACTTTTCCTCTATTTGAATTTTTATGTCCTTTGTAATGTGGATGAATTTGGAATTCATATAAGTAAAGAGATCTATATTTTTGTTAGAGATTTTATCTTGCTTTAAAATAACCCCAAATTCATTTCTTTCTAATATCATTAATTTTGGATGTTCAGTCTGAAAAGCGTGCTGGTTACATATTAATATATTTGTTTTTCTATAGTTAAAGCAAATGATAATTCATCGGTATTTACGAAAAATGTGACACGTTTTTTATTGTTAGTGTTATCATTGACAATCTTTTTTGCGGGTCCCTCATATAGAACATCGCATTTTGTAGTACCTCGACAACTATCCAAAACTTTATGACAAGTCTAGTAAGTCCAACCATTATTGATGTCAAAACATTCGTAGTCTGTGTATTTACACCTTATACCGGATCTTAATATTAAACTTCCCTGTTCTATATCTATAGAGATGTTATCCATAGAAATGAGAATTTTGAGTTCTGAAGTTACAACACCTCTATTATAGTTTCTCCCATCTAAGGAAAAAACTCCACCAGGTTCACAGTTGCCGTCGTTATTTACAGAGCCAAATATTGTTCCTCTCCAAATGTTAATGCTGTTTAATTTTAAATTGCTAACCAAAGCTTGACTCCTGTAAAAGTAAGTTTTAATTCTTATAATATCGAGACATTCTTCATAGCCCACTTGTATGATGTTAGAGATTAATCCTGATTGTTGAAATTGCTGCCAGCTGTACCCACATCTGAAGACTAAAAGATTTTCACTGATAAGACAACTTATTATATCAATGTTCTTGAATTTCTTGACCTGTGTTAATTGAATTTCTTTTTCTATTTCTTGTGATTTGTTAATATTGTAATTTTGACAATGTTTAACTTTTAGCAGTGAATACTTTTTTATGACTGTGTTATTACTGTCACAATCGAACCCTATAATTTCCCCCAAACATACATTTATAGAAAAGTAAATGATTATAATGAAAACAAAAAATTTCCTAAAAAAGTTCATGTTTATATAGATATATTATTTGAGAAAAATATGCTTTCTACTCCCTGCCCCTCTGCCTGGAGGCAGATATAATTTTTTTGTCTACTTTAAAAAAATGTTTGGAACTGTTTTATAAACATTTATATATATATATATATATATATATATATATATATATATATATATATATATATATGTTCGGGATTTTTGAGAATCCCGAATGGCTCCTTCACCCCCCGCCGGTCACTCTACGCCACTGCACACATGTTCTCAAATCTCTTGCGGTACGTGGCCTTGGACAGTGCAGGTGCAGGCTGTGTCGTCATAGTTCTCAGTACTTTTCCTCTATTTGAATTTTTATGCCCTTTGTAATGTGGATGAATTTGGAATTCATATAAGTAAAGAGATCTATATTTTTGTTAGAGATTTTATCTTGCTTTAAAATAAACCCAAATTCATTTCTTTCTAATGTCATTAATTTTGTTTTTCTATAGTTAAAGCAAATGATAATTCATCTGTATTAACGAAAAATGTTACACGTTTTTTATTGTTAGTGTTATCATTGACAATCTTTTTTGCGGGTCCCTCATATAAAACATCATATTTTGTAGTACCTCCACACCTATCCAAAACTTTATGAGAAGTCCAGTAAGTCCATCCATTATTGATATCAAAACACTCATAGTCTGTGTATTTACACCTTATACCGGATCTTAATATTAAACTTCCCTCTTCTATATCTATAGAGATGTTATCCATAGAAATGAGAATTTTGAGTTCTGAAGTTACAACTGCTTGATTATAGTTTCTCCCATTTAAGGAAAAAACTCCACCAGGTTCACAGTTGCCGTCATTATTTACAGAGCCAAATATTGTTCCTCTCCAAATGTTAATACTGTTTAATTTTAAATTGCTAACCAAAGCTTGACTCCTGTAAAAGTAAGTTTTAATTCTTATAATATCGAGACATTCTTCATAGCCCACTTGTATGATGTTAGAGATTAATCCTGATTGTTGGAATTGCTGCCAGCTGTCTTACGGACCCCAAGTGCGAGCCTCCAGTTGTGTCGACTCGGCCGGACCCTGGCTACGATCCTCCAGTTGTGTTCACTCAGTCGGACCCCAGGTCCAAGTCTTCAGCCATGTCCGTTTTCACGGACCCCAGGTGGGATCTTCCAGTTGTGTCCCTTTTGCCGGACCCTGGCTGCGATCCTCCAGTTGTGTTCACTCAGTCGGACCCCAGGTGGGATCCTCCAGTTGTGTCCCTTTTGCCTGACCTAGGGTGTGATCCTCCAGTTTCGTTCACTCTGACGGACCCCAGGTGGGATCCTCCAGTTGTGTCCCTTTTGCCTGACCTAGGGTGTGATCCTCCAGTTTCGTCCACTCTGCCGGACTCCAGGAGTGACTCTTCAGTGTTTACTGGCACTACGTGCCAGGGTGGGGAGTATGTTCGGGATTTTTGAGAATCCCGAATGGCTCCTTCACCCCCCGCCGGTCACTCTACGCCACTGCACACGTGTTCTCAAATCTCTTGCGGTACGTGGCCTTGGACAGTGCAGGTGCAGGCTGTGTCGTCATAGTTCTCGGTACTTTTCCTCTATTTGAATTCTTATGTCCTTTGTAATGTGGATGAATTTGGAATTCATATAAGTAAAGAGATCTATATTTTTGTTAGAGATTTTATCTTGCTTTAAAATAAACCCAAATTCATTTCTTTCTAAAATCATTAACTTTGGGTGTTCTGTCTGAAAAGCGTGCTGGTTACATATTAATATTTGTTTTTCTATAGTTAAAGCAAATGATAATTCATCGGTATTTACGAAAAATGTGACACGTTTTTTATTGTTAGTGTTATCATTGACAATCTTTTTTGCGGGTCCCTCATATAGAACATCGCATTTTGTAGTACCTCGACAACTATCCAAAACTTTATGACAAGTCTAGTAAGTCCAACCATTATTAATGTCAAAACATTCAAAATCAGTGTATTTACACCTTATACCGGATCTTAATATTAAACTTTCCTCTTCTATATAGAGATGTTATCCATAGAAATGAGAATTTTGAGTTCTGAAGTTACAACAGCTCTATTATGGTTTCTCCCATCTAAGGAAAAAACTCCACCAGGTTCACAGTTGCCGTCGTTATTTACAGAGCCATATATTGTTCCTCTCCAAATGTTAATACTGTTTAATTTTAAATTGCTAACCAAAGCTTGACTCCTGTAAAAGTAAGTTTTAATTCTTATAATATCGAGACATTCTTCATAGCCCACTTGTATGATGTTAGAGATTAATCCTGATTGTTGAAATTTCTGCCAGCTGTACCCACATCTGAAGACTAAAAGATTTTCACTGATAAGACACCTTATTATATCAATGTTCTTGAATGTCTTGACCTGTATTAATTGAATTTCTTTTTCTATTTCTTGAGATTTGTTAATATTGTAATTTGGACAATGTTTAACTTTTAGCAATGAATACTTTTTTATTACTGTGTTATTACTATCACAATCGAACCCAATAATTTCCCCCAAACATACATTTATAGAAAAGTAAATGATTATAATGAAAACAAAAAATTTCCTAAAAAAGTTCATGATTATATAGATATATTATTCGAGTAAAATATGCTTTCTACTCCCTGCCCCTCTGCCTGGAGGCAGATATAAAAACGACCGCGTCCCCATGGCGCGGGGCAGTCGGCAGTTCTAAACAGTCAGTCAATAACGGAATCAACAACTAGTGCGCGGGAACCAGGATTACCAAAAACATTGTGTTTTTATTTTAATCATTGTACATAATTTAGTGAATTAAAGTTCATCAAAAGTAACAATTGTGTATTTCAATTTCTCCGCGTCGACAAAAAGGCGCAACAATATATATATATATGTATATATATGTAAATTCAATCTTATTTATTTTTTTATTATCAGTATAAGATAAATCTATTTCAAATTTCTTTGTTGAGTATTGGGTACATTTGCACTTAGCATACTGTTATTATATACTGATTATTTATACAAGATTATAATATACAAGATAGACACTTTATCTATGCTGGGGTGTCTTTGTATATGAATAGCCACGCAGTTGTCGACTGTTTATTGTAGTATACGCATGTGGTAGCGCAAGAATATAAGAGAATGTATTATTAGTATATGAATAAATATTGTAATATATGAAATGTTAATTATTATTCATCCCTCGTAAATCCGAAAAGGCAATTCTAACATTCTTAAATTTGAGCAAGCTAATTTCTATCGTTTCTACAAATTTCTAATAAAATATCAAATATTCTTTCCAAAACTCTATATTAATGTCTTTCTGATCCTTTTCATTTTTATAAAACAACCAATAATAAGTTTGCTGTCTTCTCTTTTGCAATATATTCCATTACTCTCCAATTTAATTCTCTCTTGCAATATATCCCATTATTTCTATAATAATATCTTTGTTATTATACCAGTTTATTCATTTTTATAATTCGATTATATATTATTATTTCCAGCACACCATTGCACAGTTTGTAACTACCCTAATTACAGTTTTATTGATAAGCTTATAGTTGCATTTAAGACAAAATCTTCTATTTAATTTTTGAACTTAGAATACATCTATGTC
>CM068316.1:29471605-29519105 GCA_034766995.1 Acanthacorydalis orientalis
ATAACTATATATATTTAAAATAATCAAGGATATATATAGCAGTATACGTGTGAATCTTAACTTACAAATTTAGTTCAAAGTTTGTCAGTTATTCTGGATAAGGGAGATTAAACGACACAATCTTTTAGATTTTCGAAACCGTATATTAAAATTTCAAAGAATTTAAAAGAAATAAATTATATTCAATCAAAAAATCAAAGAAAATAGTTTGATAGATTAAATCATACATTATAAATACGAGAGTTGATCATTTAATTCACGAAACAAACCCCCAAATATCTTTATTAAGAAAATCATTAGATAGTTTTTTTCTTTTTGAAGTGTAGAGAATTTACTACTATCTTATAAACTTTTTAAAACCTCTTCTTTTTTATGCTGTGCAGAGCGGCCGTTATGACTTTGCGGGGCTCTTCATTAGACTTAAAACTCCGTTGTTTCCCCTAAGGATCATAATAATACATCTAAGTCTTATCTCCAGTGACTATTCGAGTTAAAAAGAATGTCCTATCCTCTTAAATTGTTCCAAATTCGACATTGAGAGAAACATGTTGCTGTTTCCGTTCCGAAGGCAGATTTTATAAAATCCAATGGGTACATATCTGCGACATTCCAGGATATACTGTGAAAATTTTCTGTGCACTTTCATAGGAAATGTTCAATTTTTTATCCAGCTGTCGAAATGCAATTCGTCTCTCTTAATCCCAGATTTATTGTGCTCGCGAATTATTCCTTGAATTCTTATTTGAATCAATTATGCCACTTGAATACTGCATTTTTTTAGATACTAGTCGATAAAAGTTATTAATTTAAGTATTTATGAATCATTTAAATAACGTTTAACACAATCACGAACGAGACAAGTCTACTCTTGCTGTAAATTATCGATAGTGCAACGAAAATAACTTGCACACTGACGCCACAACTGTTGTCACAGCCACTAGTCACGGGATAATGAGCAGGTACTACATAAGTGAATCCATTAAGACCCAATAAAATGTCCTCAACAGTATTCCGAAATAGAGCATCGTTCCAAGAATTAAATTGTCATCACTCGTAAAAATTAAATATTTAAAATGAAAATTATGTTTGGTTTTACTAACAGACAATGTAATTGACACACTAATATTTACTTAACCTATCAATAACCTTCCAACAATTATCAATTTAAATAAAATAGTATTTCCGGACAATTATGTAATACACAATGAGATTTTATTGAGTTCGATAACCAACAACTTAAAGAATATAAAAATAAAATTATTTAAGTAGATGAACAGTAATAGTTTGGAATTTAATACATGTTTACATATTTTTTCGTCGATATATTCATATACAATCATATTTATACGTACATATGTGTATCATTAAAATAATGTGTCTCATTAAGAATGTAATTACTTCAAAAATATATACTTCATTCATAAAATGTATACTTTTTACTTACATAATATTTTTATCAATATCGTACTCTATTTCGTATTCGCTTTCAAACCCCTTATTCTATTAATATATTGCATTGCAGTCATTCCCTCATTCCAGTACTAGATATTGATGAAAATCGGAAAAACGAAATTGAATTGTGCCTTTTTTATGTGAATAATACTTTTTATGTAGGAATGACATTATTAGATTTTGTTTTCGTCTTGGTATGAAGAACATATAGATTTTTTAAATTTAAAGAAACGAAACGAATTACTTGTTTAATATCAAATATATTTTTTCTTTTTAAATATAGTCGAAAAGTAATCTAAAATAAGAAATATTCGAAATATTTCTCTGACACGAGAGTACATTGATTAATATATAGACAAGATTATTTTTGAATATTTTGAAGATAAATATTGAATGTCAAATTATTGAACCTGCATTTTTAAAGAAAAAACATGATAGTAATAAGTGTTTACTTGTCAAATACAATAAATCATTGTATTAGTTTACTATAGATATCCACCAATAATAAATAAAAAAATAACTTTATTTCAAATTTATATTTAATAATAAAAATTATTGAATATAATATATATATATATATATATATATATATATATAAATTAGATATTTCTGAAATAACGTAATTACTATCAATTATAAAAAAATTAAAAGGAAATCCTTACCAATTTTATTAATTTTCTCTCAGTACTAAACTGATTTATCACTATGACTTCTTTTATTCCTTAATTAAAATTAAAAACTATAGCACATATTTGAGATTTTGAAAGCATTCAATGTTTAAGTTGTGACTTACTTAAAAATTACCCTTATTAACTTCCAAAAATGCTACGAAAAATTTTCTAATATTAGCAATAAGTATATTAATCAAGAGAAATTAATTTTGAATAATACTTGATAATTTAATTTTTAAACATATATATTTTTTTATGTAAAGACGACTGTATACTTATACCTATGTTCATGTATGCAGTTTGTTCAAAAAATATCAACTTAATTTAAAAAAAAAATTTTTTTTAGGTAATTACATTATTTATTGTATTTCAGTAGAAAGTATAAATCTGTTAAACTTGAGTTTAATAATATATTATTTAATAATTAAATAAACTATCTATCAACTTACACTCATTTTATGCCTTACTTAATTGAAATATAAAAAAGTAAAATTATATTAAGACAGTATCTCACTTTAAATATAAAATAAATAAATAATATATATATATATATATATATATATATATATATATATATATATATATATATGATTTAAACTTCCTTAAATAACTAATTTTCTCTTTACACCTGTCTTTTTTGGTATGCAAATATATTTTAAATAGTATTTTTAGGATCTGTATTTTTTAACATTTCTATTTATTATGTAACAACTTAAAATGTCAGTAGACAATATATTCCAATGTAAAAGAACACTTAAAATGTTTGTAAAAATTTGCACATGAGCACAGTATAGAAAGAAACAGAATCTCTAAATAGCGATATTGCACCACAAAAGCAATTTCATCATATATTGAACACCAACATATTGAAATTTTAAAATTATTTAAAAATACATATATATCATTGAGATATTTTATTTGTATTTTATATTTCATATTTTGAAATATTCAGCCGCTTAAAACATATGATGATTCATGAATATACCTTTATTATAACCATTTTATATTTGTTTTTCACTGACTCACTTTTGCACCAAGTTTTTACTGCCTTCAAAATATAGCTTGTTTACACAATTTTCTCTAGTGTAGTGTATACAAACATCATCAGATACTCAGATACGTATCGGTTATTCATCAGTTTTATTCAATTCATCAAAGTGAAACTTTTATTGGTTTCTTTTATTTTCAACAATGAAACCGATTTCGAAAGTACTTGCGGAATTCGCGAAAAATTTACTCAGGGACGGAAAGTCTACGAGAGAAATTGCACAGAAACTTAGTATTAGTCAATCAATACTGCAAAGGATTGAAAAGAAATGTGATTTTTTCCATATCAAAGAATGTTGGAGGTCGGGAAAAGAAATTATCTGTGAAAGATAGCAGAAGAGTGATTCAATATTTAGCTTCTGGTAAATCATCTTCAGCTTTTTAGCCCGCAGCGCCATTAAGACAAAATACTGAAAAGTAAGTAAGTGGACAGTACGACGTGTATTATATGCTGAGAAATTTTGAGCTGTCGAGAATAAAAAGAAACCTCTGTTTACTAAGAAAAATATCAAAGCTAGAAAGTGATTTGTAAAATGGTACAAAAATGGACTGATGATAATTGAATGAAGGTTATTTAATTGGATGACAGTTAAATTAATACATACGCCACAGATGGTTACCAGTGGAACTGAAAAAGATAGAGAGAATCGCTTCAAACGAAAGATTTCATTCAAACAGTGAAATATGGTGGAGGTAATATCAACGTCTGGGGGTACATTAAGGCGTACAGAGTCGAACCGATACATAGAATTGAAAGTAATCTGAACAAATAAATGTATCTACATATTCAGAATGATGGCCTGATAGAAACAGTCCAAAATATGTCATGCCCAGAAAATGAAGTAACATTTTGTCACGATAATGACACCAAACATACATCGAGATAAGTAAAGAACTGGTTGAGTTAGTAAAAATTCAAATTTTAGAGTGGCTAACTCCAAGTCCTGATCTCAACCCCATTAAAAATTTATGGTCATATCTTAACCCTTATGTGACTGAAAAGATACACAGAGGTACTTTTTGAGATTTAAAATTATTTTTTCGAACTTTTTCAAAAATCACTGCGGCAGTTAGTTTTGTAATAGCTCTAAACATTTCATAAAACATCATATATTACATGTTTTGTTGGTCTTTACACTTTTTTCCAAACGAAAATATTACATTAAAATTTTACACCTAATAGTGTCGGTAAACGTACTTGGGTACTTTTTACAAATTTCTTTATTTGCAATAAAAAAAAGTAAAAATTTAATTTTATTTACGAAAAATTAAAATAAAAGAAAATACATACAAAAAAAAGTTATTCACCTATCGGTGGCACGTTTCACAAATTGGTTCGCTCCTACAGTGTTCGTTACAAATTGGTTAAATTGGTTTTGAACAATTAGAACAAGTTTTTCGAGTCTAACATTGCTTGTGTTCATCACTTTGTGTACATCTCTCTTATATGCTATAACTAAGTCTAAAACCGTATGGTTCACCTTCTGGTTGATTTCCAGTATAAAGTTGACCTTATAGAGGATAAGCATTTGTTGAATGGTACACACAGAAAACTTTTATTCTGTACTTTACCATTTTTAAAAAAAAATAATTGTGTAAATTTTGTATGTCCTTTGTAAGGAAACAATTGTTCGTCCACCGTTATATATTCATTTTAATTATAGTTTTTCTTTAGGTTACTATTGAGCATTGACCAAATATCACGTATTAAGACAGCTTATTTCATTTCATACGTTGAACTCATGTATTTTCATTATCAAAACGAATAAATCTCTGAAATATTTTGAACCGATCACAAGACATAGCGGCACGAATAAGAGGTAAAGACTGAGATTTCCATAATTCAGTTATATGCTCCTAGTTTGATTTATGAACACGGACTACAAGGAAGATTCCCAAAAATGCTTCAAATTCTTCTTAGCTTATCTTTGTAGGAGGTTGTTCAAAAGCAGGATATTTTTCTATCAGTTTATTATTATAATTTTTTGTCACTTTTTGACTTTTTTTATCAATATATTTAAGTATAATGTCGCACATTTCGTTGAAAATCATAGATTTGAACATCTCCTTTGCTGTAAATAAATTGCTAAAATTTAATACTCCTCTACTTTGATGTAACAATATTATTGATGAATATTTTTTTAATTTAATATAATCATTTTATATATCGTAATACAATATATACATTTTAAATATAGTAATGTATATATGATATAATAATGTGCATAAGAAAACAAAAATAAATAAACCTAATTTTATAAGCAATCATTAACATAAATGAAAAATTATAAGTACCCGTATACCTACATAGTCATTAGGGGGTTGTTTCTCTTTTGAGTCACATAAGGATTAAAAGTGAACTTGTAAATGACTATGACTCACTCCCGTCAAATCCTAATGACCTATGGGAACGTGTACAAGAACAATGGGATAAAATTCCACCCAGGTATTCTGAAAAGCTTATCAAAAATATAAAAAAAAATAATTTCTGTTAGAAAAGAAGAAGATTTTTGGGCAAAATAATACTATTTAAATGTAATATTTTTTTTAAAGTGATGCAAAACTAAACCTATAATTATTGTCATTACTTTATATTAAAATGACTTTCAGCCCAAAGTGTATTTTTTATTTAAGTGCGAATAAATGTAGTTTCTTGAAATATAAGATTTTTTTAAATAAACGTGTAACGTTATTTAATAACACAATAATAAGCAAAATTTCTACTTATTGACTTAGTTTTGCACTTAACGTATATATATATATATATATATATATATATATATATATATATATATAGAGAGAGAGAGAGAGAGAGAGAGAGAGAAAGCGAAAGAGATTATAGATCTAAATACAATAGTGAATTCCACCGATATCCACCATACATACTGAGTATGATTTATTGCCGGACATCGATATCTAGCCGCTGCTCCAATTATTGTATTAATAAAATAATAAAAACGAAACTTTTAGTATTATCTATAGAAGAAAATGTTCGACAAAAAATATATTTTTCAATTACTTATTTTCAGACTATAACATTTTCTCCTTATTTTATACAAAAATCGTTCAATTAAATTGTGTTCCCGTTTTTTAATTAAAAACCAATTTAATACGGTTATTTTTAAATAATCTTTCGAAAAAGCAAACATACATGGAATGAGTTTAGGGGAAAAATTCAATAATGAAATTCAAAGGGCGTATTAGAAAAAGGCGTCTGTATAATAAATATATACTACATGTGCGTTCTCTTCTTTGTTTTACGAGGCTCTTGACGCTTTCGTTTAGATTGTTCACTTACGTCCGTCTGGCAACCGGATTGCATTGTTAGTATTCCGGAAATGGCTTCACCGTTTCCAGCTCTAGCATCGGACGTGTCGAAATGCTATCAATTTAGTTTTGTCTGTACAGTGCATTTCAGCTTTAAAAGGAATTTAATAGTAATATGTCAGTACACTCAACGTTTAGATGTTTATTTGATATGAATACTTTATGTAGTTATGTGAGATATATATATATATATATATATATATATATATATATATATACACATATATATATATATACATATATATGTATGTTTGTATGTATGTATGTATATACACCATTTTATAAGAGACATGTTATAATAAATACGTTTATATTAGAGATAAAATATTTAATATGTATTTGCGTATAGAATAAATTGATGAATATACTTTAATTTACTAGTTGAAAAGTTAATTTGAATAAAATTTTCTTAAATTGTAATTATAACTTTAATGACATGATAAACAAGATTAATTTCGTAATATTAAATAATATAACTATTTATTACAAAAAATGTCTGTAACTATTACAAACAGTACTTACATTTTTATTACGAATACTCTTAATGTCATTTTTCAATATTTTCTATTCTTTAATTTTAATAAACAAATTATTATGTCAAAACTTTAAAGTAAATTTATTAAATAAGGAAGTATTTTTAATAACGAATTTTTAGAATTATGATTACTATTTATTAATAGTTTAAAATTTTCTTTTTCGAACACTTTTCATCTTTAAAACAAGTACAGGTGTCTCAAAAATCTTGAAAATGTTTTAAAAATTCGTAACATTATTTCAAAAATAATTCTATTATATTTTTGTATATATAAAGCACAATTTGAATTCTTATTATACATTTTAATTATCAGTTCGAATAACTTCATATTAACAGTACAAAAGTTCTTGCTTTAAAAATATTTCATCTAATATATCAATAAATTGTAAACCTTTATAAATAAATCAATTAAAAAATAATATGCAAATAAACATAAATAAGATAAGATAGATGAGATCATAATTTCCACGAAATACAGTGCAAAATATATTTGAAAGAACATGTTTGCAAAACCGTTAAAAGGTTCCATTTAGCCGATGTCATTCTTCACACAGTAAGCCGCATACATAGTGAAGCGGTACGCATAAAAATCAAGACAAAAAACAATGCAAATTTGTTAGATCATTTATAGCAAGGTCGAGAGCAGCTGTTGTATTTACAGTATTGCTGAAAAAGAGCAAAACATATCAAATATGATTTATTTCACTTTTTCCATTCTTTGTCGGCTGTTTTATGTAAGCAACTTTAAATTTAAAAATAAATTTACTGAAGAAATGAGAAGTTTAAATTAAAAGAAAGTTACGGAAAAAGTAAATTTTTGAGACGAACTAGAGACAGATATATACTGTTTACGTGAACATTTTAAACATTTCTCATTTAAATTAATATGTTTATTTCAGAATAAACTACAAACGATTTGTTTCGTTTACTTTGATACAGTTAATATTAAATCGTAAAAGACGTTTTTATTTTTTACAAATGTCACAACAATACGCATATTCAACATTTGATTCTTTTTATGTTGATTTGTCTTTGTACATTTTGATGATGATGCCTCTATCTTTAAAAAGCACATGATAGACAGATAAATAGAAAAAATGTTTTTTTATACCGTAGCGCTGGGAAGAGGGTGGAATTTCCATTTAAATGCATATAAGCACAATAAAAATTAATAATGAACAAAAGTTGAATATTCTTTACAAAAGTTGAATTACACATTTATTTGTTTGCAGAGTGAGGTACTTTTGGGTTTATTTGTCTGATTCATTTGTATTAGGTTGATAGAAAAATAACTGTGATTAATGACCTTCAAATTCATATACATTTGCCTCTTTTTTTGATTTTACTAGCTGTTTTAAGTAATCCAGAACTTTTGGATGACTAACCCCTAACTTTTATGCAAACTATTGTATTATGTGTAGTTCTGATTCAACTAACGTCTTCAGTTGGTTGTAATGAATTGAAGAAAACGCCTGCGAGTTTCTTCATTTTCAAGGCTCTCGTCCTCAGCCAGAACGAAATTTTTGAAAACACCATTGCACCATACGTTCCTTAAGAGTACCCACAGCAAAAGTATGGTTTAGTTTACGAGCGGTTTTTGTTGCGTTATAATCCGTTTTGAACTTATAGAAAAAAGGCTCTTATTTGCTTCTTTTCCATCTTTAATTCAATAGGTCAATTTAAATCAAAATTAATAATAAAATCAAAGTCAATAATACTCAAATATAGATCGAAAAATGCACTTTCAAACTACATTAACATGAGTACGATGAAACGACACTTTTATTAAAAAAATAAGGTTAGAATTCAGAAAGTTAAACCGCCATTATTCTCCTATCAACCTAATAAAATAGAATTAATGTACAAAAAAGACGTATGGATATTCTGTAGATGATTTTTTTTTAACATAGAGTTAATACAGTTTATGGAAATTTCAAATTTATTATCTATGTTTACAAAAATAAGTTTTTACGATTGTGATTCGTGTATATAAAGAAAATTAATAATAAGAGTGTATTTTTGAAAAAAAAGTATATAAAAATATAAATCATGTAAATAATAGAAAAAGTACTAGTTAAAAGAGAATAAACTTTTAAAAATAAAACTATTAATTACAATCAATTATCTAATACAGGGATGGAAAATCAATGGCATGCGTTACCTTAGTGATATGCAAGACAATTTATGAGAACGATGGAATGAATTTTTAATAAAAATATTGTTTAATCGGAATAATGAGACAACAAAAGTATATGTCAATTGGTATGCTAGATTAATCTTTCTTAAAGATTTCACTTCGCATCGAATAAAATGGATACCAGATTACACTGATAAGGAAAAAATAGTTGATATCATTATCAAAGCTTTGAAAAATTCGTGACCTGATAATGGAAGACTATCTTCATCTTTTTGTGATCACTTTTATTTTTCAATTCAATCTCCCTGAAGTTCAACGTTCTTTGTCAAGCAATCCTTCCATACTTTTACCTCATTTTGGAAGTCCGAGTACTTAAGGTTCTCGAAATAGCCTTTTATTGCCGGATTTTACTTATTTGAGGTTTGGGAATGAATGGAAGTTAGACAGAGCTAAATTAAATGTCTACAAATGATTCGACAGCGAATCGTACTTCAATTCGGCGATTTTTGCTATAAAAAGGACATTTTTTCTGCCATTTGTATTAGGTTGGTGCAAAAATTGCGGTATTTATCATTTTAAATTTAGCGTTGATATTTCTAATTACCGTTCTTTTGTTATAGTCATGTGATACATAATTGTAAACAATGAAATGAGCACTACTGATTTTAAATTATGTACATTATTTTCATTTTTTAGTATTATTGGATACAACCTCTTAAATTAGTCATGGAAAAAAAGTAAATTCGAGTGATTTTGTTGTGAGTTTAAATTGGGAAATGAAGCAACAGAAACTGCTCAAAGTATGAAATTTATTTTTAGGAAAGAGTCAATTAGTGAACGTACAGCTTAACACTTGTTGTAATGGAAACGAAATGGTGAGGAGGATCGTGGACGTCCTTCAGCTATAGACAATAATGATTTAAGAACCATTAGTGAAGCGTACCCACGTAAAACAACTCGAGAGGTGGCAGAAGAACTAAATGTTGATCATTCAAAAGTTGTTCGACATTTGAGTCTAATTGTAAAAAAAAGCTGGATTAATGGGTGCCGTATAAACTGAATGAAAATTAAGCAATTCGGCGATACGAAGTCTGCTCTGCGCTTTATTTGTGTAACAAAAATAATCTCTTTCTTGATCGCATTGTAATATGTGATGAAAATTGGATTCTCTACAACCATCAGAAACGTTCAACACAGTGGCTACACCGAGTAGAAGCACTAAAACAATTTCCTAAGCCGAAACTTTATGAAAAAAAATGATGGTCATTGTTTGGTGTGGTCGGTAAATGGAAACAATAACAGCAGGAAAACATTGTCAGGAAATTGAAAAAATGCATGAGAAGTTACATCGTTTACGACTAACATTAGTCAATCGAAAAGGCCCAATTATTTTTCATAACAACGTCCGACCATATGTCTTACAAATGATTTCAAGAAATTAAATGAACTGGGTTATGAAACCTTATCTCCCCCAACTTATTCTCCGGACCTGTCTTCGACAGATTATCATTTTTTTAAAAATTCAAGTAATTTACTATGAGAGAATGTTTTCAAATATTAAGCACTACCTCAAAACGCTCTCGATGAATTCATTAATTCCAGGACTCCAGAATTCTATCTTGTAGGAATAAAAAAACTTGTTTACCGTTACAGGCCAATAGTCTTTATTTTGACTAATAAATATAATTTTTTACTGCTATATGTGTCTTTATACTCGATATGTAAAAACAGCAATATTTTTTACACCAACCTAATACTTTCATGATGCAAAATGTTTTTTTACAGTAATAAAGTCGGTATTTTTTTACAAATTTTGTGGTTTAGTTGAAAAATAAGATTAGCATAGAACTCTTCTATTATCGTTTTACCACTTTGAAGATAATAAATTAGTAACATCTCCTTAGCGTCCCAGAAATATAAGCTATAAGTTTCCTTGTAGACAAATTATACTTTTCATTTTTTTATAATGAATAATTTCGATATTTCCACTGTTTTGCATGCTGTTTTGTTTCTGATATATTGAAATGGACTCAATATTCATCACTGTTTACAAATTTACGAATAAAATCTGTCGTATCCTTTATAAAATCATTCAAACATTTTTGAAAAATAAATATATTCAGTTGCTTTTTTGCTCAGTTATCAGCAAACGCATCAATTTTACAGATATCTTTTTCATAACTAATTCTTCCGTTAGGATATAAAATGCTCGTTCATTTGATATATTCACATCATCGGAGCAATTCCAGATACTTAAATAGGCGATTCTTTAAGACATTATCGTTCATTTTATTGATGATTTTTGATGTCGTTTTGGATGTCTAAATCATGTGCTAAATTTATACAACTATGTTTAAATTGTACAGACTATTTTTTTTAATTTTTAAAATTAAATGTCACTATCATCCAACACGCTTTTAATCTCGTTTTAATTAATATTTCTGAATAACATGTTTTTGAGTTCATAAATATCATTATTGCAAATTTGTTTAAGCGCACCGAGACAAAATATTTAATATTTAATCTCACAGCGTAGGATCTACTGCAGTTTATTGTAAATAAGTAGTTTTATACATGCTGACTAAGAGTACACAATGCTGATAGATAAATCTAGTAACACCTTCTCTTTTAATAGTTTTAAATTCGTTTGGAAGACTGGTTAGTCACGTCTCGCATTTGTAAACTTTTTTATGAATAATTTTTTTTGGTATCAATGAAATTAAATGGACGAAATATTAATAAATTAGTATATACAATATTTTGAAAAGAAAGTTTTCATTAATAAGAATATCTTCTATAAAAATTTTATTAATTAACTGTTTCTATAAACTTGATACTTTAAAAGAGAAATAAATATATTTATAGACTATTAAAAACAATATTAAATGAAATAGTCATAATTTAAACTCATAAAATTTACTTTACTATGACTTCATAGAAATCATTCGCCAGTCAGAAGCTAGTGCTTGTTTTAATTCGTTCATGAAAATCGATCCTTGCAAATTATAATAATAAATGAAACCATTTTTATCCATTAGTATAAAAATCTATTTTTAAACTTTTTTAAAAAAACAATTTATATTTAATATAACAATGATGTTTTCTACAACTTTTGTGTAAAAATACATTTTAATTGAAAAATACTAACAGTCGGTTTTAATTGAGATAATTTTATTTTTGTTTGTTTCCAAATATATCACT
The DNA here is from genome assembly GCA_034766995.1 of Acanthacorydalis orientalis. Taxonomy (NCBI): domain Eukaryota; kingdom Metazoa; phylum Arthropoda; class Insecta; order Megaloptera; family Corydalidae; genus Acanthacorydalis; species Acanthacorydalis orientalis. Next base: position 29,483,976 of record CM068316.1, read on the forward strand.
GGGCATATATCATTTGATTGATTTTATATTTCATACTTACAACATTGGAATAATTTTTCCGTTGTGGTCTACAATACATTTGTTATAATTAAAACGCAATTGTAAAAATCAATAAAAGCTCTTGCATCACATGACCCTATTTTAAATTTAAATTTACCGCATTATCGATCTATATTGGCTGCTTATATAGAAATTTTTCGTATCTAAAAACATTTTGTAATTTTAATTATTACAGTAATGTTCTGCTACTGAAGCTTGCTTCAATAAATGAATTCTTTTTCAACTCACAAACCACAAAAAAGTTTTCTGGCCAAAATTATAAATAAATTATTATTTAGGTAAATAAAAATACTTAACAATATTTTATTAAATAATTTTGATTAAAAAAAATTCTTTTTCATGAAATGAAAAAAGAATCCCTTTTTAAAGTTTATAATTTTTTTATACTAACATTTTAACATTATACTAACATTATAATGAAATGTTTGTTTAATAATTGTTAATTTTCCTATAGACTTTATTACACGAGTGTTTAAAATATTTGGAGAAGTAGCCATTAAAATAAAATTTAATTTAAATCTCGAGATCGAAAATAAGAAGAAATGTAAAATGCTTCAAAACATTATATGATTTCAAAATTATTATAATCATTCAATTTGAATATTTAATGTCACTTTACAAGTCTTGAAACTGGAAGGTGATGCAAGTCGAAACCGATTTCAAAGCAATAACTCAAAAGTGATCTTATAATAAAAATTTTAAATAAAATAAATTATCATGAAAACAAATACTCAGACAAACAAAGCAAGAAATGTCGAAATTGTTAAGTGTGATTTTTATGTTTTTTAAAATAAATTTAAATAAAATATAATGGTGATTAATAATTGATTTTTAAATCTTTTTTAGTTTTTGAGCATAACTTATAAATAATAACCGGAACATGGTAAATTTGAAATTGCTTGTTCATAATTAAAAAAATATCTTATTTATCTAAACAGTGTTATAAGTGTACATACTTAATTTGTAATATCATTGTCAATCAATACTTAGTAATAAATTAGTTTTTACGAATAAAAGTAGATTTTTAGTTAATATAATCAATTTTGCATTCTTCTACAATCAGATTTTAACATTTTGTTATTGACAATTTTTGATTGTATCTTATGGACATTTCTACAATTATTTTATTCTATTATAAAATAATAAGGATATATAAATAATAGATTTTTTTATATCTTAATCCTTAGAATAATAAAATTATCATGAAATACGCATAAAAACTATAAAAATAAGCAATCATATATTATTGCACATTATTAAGGTAAAATTTTGATGTATGAATTAAGAATGAATAAGACATTTGAAAATTCATTTGATGAGGTGAATTTCTTTAAAGTATCAAGACTATATTGTGATATTTTTAGTTTTTTACTATTTAGTTTTTTATTTGTAATTTAAAGAATTTTCTGATGAAAGTTTCTTTTAAGCCAATTGTCCGCATAGAATAAAAGTTTCGCAACATTAGACATGAAAAAATAATAAATATTTTCTTATTAACTTAAATATGAATCAATTTGTGCGTTAAATAAACAATTAAGTACAATTCCATTCTATTATAGTAATTTTTTTAAATAAAATTTGATACTAAGCTATTCTTTAATGCATTTTATGTAGTTACTCCCATTTTATTATTAGTATAAAGTTCATAATATACTCAAATTTAGAATATTTATATATATATATATATATATTATATATATATATATATATATATACATATATATATATATATATTAATATATGAGAGTCGTTTAATAAGTATGGAAAGAAAGCAAGTTAAACACAATTTTTTGGAAAAAAACGATTTTATTTCTCAACACATTCTCCAATGAGGTCGGTGCACTTGATCCAAAGAGTTTAAAATTTTTTCATCCAACTGGAAAAGTATTTTTTCTCAAAATCTGCAAAATACGCATTGAAGTCAGCAATGACATTCTCATTCAACGAGAATTTCTTTCCACCGAGCCAAAATTTTCAAGATTGGAAAGAGGAAGAAGTCGCACGGGGCCAAGTTCGGAGAATAAGGTGGATAAATAATCAATTTGAAGTCTAATTCGTGCAATTTTGCCATTGCGACGGTCGATTTATGGAATGGCGCGTTATCCTGGCGAAAGAATACTTTTTTGTACGCTAATCTTGGCCGTTTTCGTTTCAGCTCTTCTTTCAAATGGTCCAATAATGTTGTATAATAGGCTCCTGTTAACGTTTTTCCTTTCGTTAAGTAGCCGATCAGGATGATTTCTTGAAAATCCCCAAAAAACCGTGACCATTATCTTCCCAGTCGACAAAACAGTCTTCGTCTTCTTTGGCGCACTTCCACAAGTAGTTGTTCACTGCTTTAACTGCTGCTTCGACTCAGATGTGTAGAGTTGTTGATCTTTATTCACCATGAATCGATGCAGAAAAACTTGCTCGTTTTTTTCCAATTTTTACGGCAACTGCTACAATGCTCTCTACAAACATCTGTAGAATATTGTGTCATGTCATAGAAATTTATCAAACTTATGAAACGACCCATGTATATGCATTCGTTATGTCCATATTCTCTTCAATGTTTAATTTAAAATTAACTCATGATATTATTTGTCACGTGTTTAGGTATCTACAATTTTTGTAACATAATTTGAGACCTTCATATATTTTTTATTAGAAAATATCGTTTATTTTTTAATCATGCTACATCGAATCATTTATTTGCATTTATTTTTTCAGTTGGTAATTTAAATTATTTCTTATATTTCTAAAATGTCAATTAATCCTTTTGTTTTATACTTTTTCATTTTATTATTTATTACCTCATTTTATATTACTGATCTTGTGAACACATAGTTTTCAATTGAAAATATAGTGCACAAGGCTATAATTTTTTTATATTTTAATCAATTGATTGATTTTTTTATTGTGATTCGATATTTTAACTTTTAATAATAAATCACCGAGTCTAATAAACTTAAACAACATTTTTTTTTCTAATTGGTTACAAGTTACCTCAAGATTTATAAGAACCTCAGCGAGCATAGCAAACAACTCAAAAAGTGACCATACAAATAAATATTGAAAAATAAATTATATAATATGAATATAGTATCTGTGTGTGTGTGTATATATACATAATTATATATATATATATATATATATATATATATATATATGTATATGTGTGTGTGTTTAATATTTAGAAATAACTTTCAAAGAATGTACTGCATATCCAACATTTTTAAATATAAAGTTCACTCGTACTTTCCTTTTTCCTTTTTACTTTTTTTTACTGTAGTGCATGTATAGACAACCTTACGTTCTGTACCTAATAGCATTCCACTGATGTATTAAGTTTATCAAAGCAATTTGTACAGTTGATGGATTCTGATTGAAGTTTATATGACGACAATGGTATATGAAAATATAATATTATTAAGCTACCTGTGTGGAATTTATTCAACTATAGAAAATTCTACAACAAGAATTAATCAATATAAAAAAAGTACTGTGATATTTTTGATGTGTATATATATATATATATATAGGTAAATATTAATGACATGGAGAGAAATGATTAAGCTTGATAATTTGATAGCTAAGTTACCTGAATAAGTCAGAATATAAATACTAGATATTAGGTGGAAATATGTTCAATATTTTGCATACACAAATATTTAAAAAAAAATCATGTGCACCTTCTTATTCACGTAAGTTTAACAGAAAATTAACGTTGAACTTTTTAATTACAATTACATATCATATTTCTTGAAGAATGAAACTCTAATACAAATAAACTATTTAAAGAAAAAGTATCGGTGAATAATAAATTTATATATATTTTAACTAATGAAGAATAATAAACTAAGACTTCAGTACTGTTTATTAATTCTACAGACAAAATTATGTAAGTGAACTTATTTTTGATATAAGATATGTATACTGGCATATTGTATAATTCCATAACCACCTAATTTTTGTTTTAAGATGCAACGGATATATCGTAACGGAAATTACATTATACATATTCAGCTACCGTGTAATTGCAATGTTATGAATAGCGAGCGTAACGTTTGAAATTTTATAGGTTATATCTTAAGTTATAGGGTTACAATTTTTGAAATTCAAAAGCTGATATGTGTAGAATTTGAATTTAAACTAAAAAAATAAACTATTTTCAAAAAATAAAAAATAATAATATTGAAAAATTAATTTTACTAGTTTATTTTTCTTGTTACAGCTACCAAAAATGCATTATCTCTTCTATAAATGAAACTGATTTCATTTCTGAAATAGATTTAGCTAATTGAAAATTTTATAAGAAAAAAATTTTACTCGTTTACTTGTTTAGATTTTTACTATGCATACAATTTATTTCGCATTAAAGAACCTATTAACAATACTGAATAATTATAAAATTATTTTTAATATAACAATAAATAAAACTGACAGAATAATCTATATATATATATATATATATATATATATATATATATATATATATATATATATGATAACTTTAGTACGTAACGAAAATGTATATTATTAAGTATATTAGCTAAAACATATTTTTCTTGACATTCTAGAAACAATGAAATAATCGGAATACGTTTCAATGAACAAAAAATAACTTTGGGTTTCAAAATCGAAATACTGCCTTGAACTGTCGTTTTTGAAGTGAAACTTTTATAGCCGTGGTAGCGTAAATTTGCTCGGGCCAGACTAAAAGTGAAACGCTTCCCCCAGCAAGAAGCAGTGAGAGGGAAACGTTCCTACTCTCTCTACCCTTGTACATATCATGCGCTTGCGCAGTGGGTACTGTTCATATACGCAATGTAGGCTGAGCACTTTCGCAGTGTACTATGTATACAGTGGATTTATCAAACGTAGTTTTAGTTATCATAAGTCAATAATTTCATTCTTAAAGTAGAATCGACGAAGAGTGATGATTAAAGATTATATTTAAAGATGAAGATTATATTTAATTTCATTATATTTAATGTTTAATCAATTTATATACCGCAATACCGTCTTATAATTCTAATATTTTAAGAAGTATTCACATTAAGAACAAGTAACTGTTTTAATATTTAAAAATAATGATTATAAGTTTTGACTTCCAACGCGTGAGAATTCCACACAATATGTTTCTTGATCTCAATTTTTTTTCATGAAATATGTAGTAAAATGGTATTAAAAATATAGTTCAAAAAAAGTGTTTACATAAAACAATTACAAATATGTACTATAAATTTTACAAATAATATACTTAAATCTACCAAAAAATAAGTGCATTGGTGAAAAGTACTACTTTTCGTAAGAAGAAAATAATAAATTTATTTTTTTTATATTTTTATTTTTAAACTGAATATAAATATTAAAAACTATATAGGTATTTTTGCGTTTTTATCTCTAAAAATAGTATTAATACTTTCCTTTATTAACAAAATAAATACTAATAACTTATAAATATTAATAATTTACAAAATAATATTGATTTCAAATGTTAGAATTATCGATTGCAAATATATATATATATACATATATATATATATATATATATATATATATATATATATATATATATATAAACATTTAATATTTGTACAAACGTATTCATTTTAATACATATATAACACTTTTTGGTGATAAAAACTGTTCAACACACTAACGATTTCGTCTTTTCTGAATTCATGAAGCGTGTTCATAGTTTCCGTCTTCTGCTCAAAACCTACTTTCTTTATTCCATGCAAGATTATTGTTTCTGGCGGAAATGATTTCTCCCTTTAGACCTTCGTGAATGTATTATGATGAAAATGGAATATTTACACAGCGTCTCGCAATTTCCTACACCACAGTGCAGTGAATATTTTCACGGTATTTTTCATCGTATAATTTTATAACAGCTTTAATCATTTTTGGATCTATATTTTTCGTTTTTTTCGCTTTTGTTTTACATACATACATATATATATATATATAAATATATATATATATATGTATATATCATATCATGTTTTCTTTATTATGCGCTAAAAATGTTACTAGTGAATTGTAAACATTCATATTTGAATATCGCTTAGAAAAATCAGTGTTTAAAATGTCCATGCACAAGTTTTAGTCAATAAAAAAATACGATAAGATATCATAAATGTTAAATGAAGTGTATATATTTTATTATTATATTTTTTTCTCCAAATTCATATGCTTATATATATATATATATATATATATATATATGCATATATATATATATATGCATATAAATATTTATATACATATTTATATACATATATATATATATATATATATAGTAGTATAATTTAAATTTATTTCAGATTTAGATAAATTTTTCACGATATATGGATATTTAGTCACAGATCTTCAAATATATGAACTTACAAAATCGTCTATTTAAATTTTTGCTATTCAAAATTTATATTTTTACAGGTTAATCGTTTTAGATGCAAATTTTATAGATCAATTTTAACAAAGTCCGTTCTTTGCAAATAATCGATTATTACTTTATTTTAAATTAACATAAAGCAATATGTATGATTTGTGGAACTCTTAACATACATTATGTTTGAAGATTTTTGGAGATTTTGTTTCTACTGTCGAATGTTAAATGTGTAGAACTCAATAATTCATTGAAGTTTTCATTAATAGTTAAAATTACATTCTTTAAAGAATAATTTTAACTTTGTATTAATATTTATAAGTATTTGTGTTTTTTGCAAGCAAAGATTTGTTCTTCTGAAGATGCTGCTTGTTACAATAACTATGGATAATGTTACCTATAACAAGTTGCACCACTGATATTACCTTATGATCTATACCTATACTAATACATTTATATCACATATATTTTTATAAATTAAAATTATTCCGGGTTATGAAATTAAAAAACTGACAATTATTTTTTAAAAATTAAAAAAAAATACTGAAAATTGAAATTGTGCAAATCTCATGACAACAGAGTACTGTACGAAATATCAAGTTCTGCAAATAATTTTAACAGAATTGTCGTGGTTTATTCTCATTACAGGTAATTATTAATAAATACTTAAAAACAATAACTTGATAATTATTTCCAACACTCGGAAAAATTATTCTGCAATCTAACAACTAAAAACTTACATAACGTTCCTGTTGATTTTACTCTTACCAATAATATCACATTTAGTGAAATTTTTAAAGTGAATTTAAAAGCATTTAAAAATGTGTGACTAGCATTTCTCATATAGCACTGAACTTTATAGATAAGAATGCTGGATGCCAACAATTTAGTTCGTATCACATCTTTAAATCGTCATAACGTTTCTTTTTTATTTTAATAATCTTGATCAATATTACTATAAATATAACTATAAATATAAATTTGATCCTCAAGTTATTTATAACAAAAGAAATGAAATTGAACACTGTAAAAATTCTATCATAAATAGTTGCAGGAAACAGGAATCAAACAAATAGAAATGTAACATTAGACAAAAATGCAGCCTGGTAATAATAGAATTTGCGGGAGTGATAATAGTATTCCTCCAATGCTAATATTTTCTTGTAACAAATATAAAAATTGTAAGTTTTTTGTGTACTGTCTAATTGTTCAATGATAATTATTTTTGTATTAGACCTATATTTAAAAATATTATTTTGTTTTTAATCTATGATTTTGTTGGTCTGTTATTCAGTAGCTTCGGGTGCTAATGACATTAGCTATCGAAGGGCCCTAAAATATCATTAACCAACCAACTTATTCTGATGGTCTTCTTTCTATTAAATCATCTGTTTCTGTTCTGCGCTAGTACATTCGATATGTGTGGTTCAGGAAGATCTTAGACTCTAAAATTTACACGCCGTCAAACTAGTAGTGGAGAACAGAAACTTCGTTGAACCGAAAAGGACGAAGACCATCAGAACAATATCTACAATATATTTTTTTATTTCCTTTAAAATTATAAACAAAATTTAATCGAATATATGTTCATTTGTAAAAAATATTTTTTTTATTAATAAATTGATTTCATTAATTCAAATATTTATTAATTATAATATTTATTTCATTCTTGTAATATTCTTTTTCACATTAATTATTTATTTACTCCACAAACTATTTACATTTTTCTGGCCAAAATTGTACGATAAATCATTATTGATCATTTTTGATCAACTTCAGACCGATATGGAACAATCAGATCTATCTGTATAAGATTTTTCTGTATTTTTTCACTCTGAAAATGAATGTATTGTTATCAAAATGCATAAAGACAATAATTGAAAATGATCGATAATGATTTATTAAACATTTATGGCTACAATTTTTTTTTGTGTTTTGTGACGTGAAAAAGGAATCCATTTTTGGAATTAATTTAGCCACAGTGTTAGAACTGTATTGTAACTAAAGCGATTTACCTCAATATTGTGTTACAATTTACAACAGAAATTGAATAAATTGTTACAGTTTACAATGACTCATTAAAAACAAATTCAGTTGTAAATAACTCTATGTCGAAGTACTTTTTTATGTAAAGCAGTTATTAGTGTATATTAATATATAATTTTTATTTTATTTAATCAACGATATATTGTTAAAAAACAACATATATTTATAGCTATTGTTTTTACCCTCTCGCTAGATATTTCTAATATCTAACGAGAAGGGTTCTTAACCTGTGAGGTGTGCCTCCCCTGAGGAAGAAAATGTGTTGGTGGATAGGTGTGTCTGTCCTCTATAAAATTTTTGTAATTGATTTTTTTTAGAGTTTAGCTTAGATTGTACTCCGAATTTGTGCTCCCATTGATCAGAAGCAGCAACAAATATCTCATTAAATGACACTGATAACTTAAATTACTTCATAATCATTCTGAAAGACAAAAAGTTGTTTCTGAAGAACAAAATTTTCTTTACTATTTCTATGTATCTGAGAATGTTAAAATAAAATTTCAATGTCAATTACGTACTTTATCCATTATTAATTGGTTTCGAAAAGGAGGGGAGGTGAGAATTTTAAGTTTACTTTCGTAGAAGGTGTGAAACTAAAAAGGTTAAGAATTTCTGATCTAAGGAGTGTATAATACTCTTTATGATAATATAAATACATATATATATATATATATATATATATATATATATATATATATATTGTAGATAATTACAATATCTTAAATAAGCGAATTTTATTCCTCATATTTGTTTTAAATACTGTATGGATTTAAGCTCTATAGTAAAAGAAGAATAAAAATAATTTAAATTACTAGGAGTAAGAAATACTTATAATTAAAAACTATCTCAAACAATGCACGTTTCCTTTGTAATTCAATTACTACACTACACCAAACAATTTCGTATATACACTTCCTAACGGATTGTGTAAATAGCATATCTAACTAGATCTGTAACTTTATTACTTTCAAATTATATTAATAAATTTTACACCCATTTATCTTGTCTATATCTGTATATATATATATATATATACACTACTTTCTAATACATCCAACTAGATTAAAAAACAATGTTAACAAATATTACACCACAATAGTTTTATCCGCCTTGTTTTATATAATTCACTGATCGAATAATTGCATTAATCGTATCGTAAAATATAAATATTATAATTTTATTTCCTTTAATTTAATATTTCATATTTTTGTATGTAGAACCAGATTCTAATTATGAATTTTCGAATATATTATATTTATTTTCCAAATATTGTATTTCTGTGCATATGTTATTTTTTGATAATTATTCAAATTTATTCATTAGACTGCTGTTTATTTCTTATTTATTACAGCAAATATATTTATTCTTCCGGCATTTTTTTTAAAAACTAACGTTTGTATATCGAGCTATACAATTAATTTCTTTACAAATGTTTGTTGTTAATAAACAAGGTGACTAAAAATTTTAGAACCCTTTCATTTATCATATTCTTTAGAAAAGTTTAATCAATGTTACTTCTATCAAACGGACACTATACCCTTATACCTAATTTAATTGTAATAAATTTGAATTAAAAAATAATTAATTCATGGTACTGAGCGCAAAGATCTTTTTTTGAGGTTTTTTTTTTGTAAATTGATACCTAATAAAAATATATTACCTAATATATAATGTATAAATTTTTTTGTACTACTCATTCTTATAATAGAAATTTGTATGGATTATACGTTCACAAATAAATAAATTCTTTATTATAACAAAAAATATTTTTTTTTCGAAACATAAGCATTAATAAAAATGATATACTAAATGTAATTCACAAAATTAACTTTCATTGAATAAAAAATTCAGTGAAAATATTTGTTTATAAAATGGTGAATTTGACTCATAAGGTTTCAAAATCATAGCCATAAGTGAAGCCCTTATTAATAAGTGCTGAACATGAAGTCCATGACTTACGAGGTCAGACAATTAAGTAATGCGACAAAATTCAAAAATCGAGTATATTTAAAAATTAAGGTACATCGCTGCGATCCACTTCAAAGTAGTCCCCTCCCGCATCTATACACTTATTCCAGCGAGTTTTCCAGTTTTCGTAACAATTCTGGAACACTTCTTGTGGGACCTCTCCGAGTACCCTCGTCACAGATTCTTGGATATCTTCAACGGAGTCAAAATGTCGACCTTTGACGAATTTTTTCATATGGGGGAATAGGAAAAAGTCGCAGGGTGACATGTCCGGTGAATAGGGCGGTTGTAGTAAAAACTGAGAGACACTGAACGCACTGTGACAGGGAGCATTGTCGTGATGCAGAACCCAAGTCTTCGCGATCTCTGGACGCACTCTGAGCACCCTTTTTCGTAATTTTTCGAGCACATTGCGGTAGAATACTTGATTTACGGTTTGTCCAGGTGGTACGAACTCTTTGTGAACCACCCCTTTGCTGTCGAAGAAGCAAATCAACATGGTTTTCACTTTGGACTTGCTCATTCTCGCCTTCTTTGGCCTTGGTGCTCCAGGGGACAGCCACTGTTGGCTTTGTCGTTTAGTTTCGGGGTCATATTGAAAGAACCAACTTTCGTCACCAGTAATAACTCGATCGAGAAGAGTAGGATCACTTTCAACCTGCTCGAGACAATCTTGAGCGATGTTCATTCGGTGGGCTCTGTTCCATTTTCGTGACATGCACTACTCGCGCGTTGTTACAAAACACTAAACAGCTGGCGAAGAAATGATCGTACGAGGGTGGTCAAGGTCTCAATCGAGAGAGTAGGGATCTGCTATTACGGTGGCGAAGTTACAGGTTCGCAGTGTTACCACAGACAGAGAAAAAAAATCGGTCGCATTACTTAATTGTCTGACCTAAATGTTAGATGCAGGCAAGAAACACGAATATGCCACCTGTAATTCTTGCAAATTCTCTCTACCAATCAAATAAGAATAAAATTAGTAATCAATATTAATTTATTTTTAATATAATATATATTAAAAATATTACAAATGGGAAAATTATTATTTAATATAATTTTAAACGAAATGAAAACAGTGATTGTTGAGATTAAGAAAATGTGCTATTGATTTTGTGCAACAGGTATTGACACCGAAATACCATTCATGTTTTCTTTTCCAATGTAATATATATATATATACATACACACACTTGTATATATGTATACATACATGTGTGTGTGTGTGTGTGCGTTTGTGTGTGTATTCATATAGAGATCATATTTGGACAATGCCATATCTGGATCGTATTAAAAAAAAGTTTGAAGCATGTTTTTAAAAGTAACAATTAGTAAATATAACGTATTCGAGGCTCGGCTCAGACTGTGACACATACATGTACAAAATCGAATTTTATATTATCTATCTCTTCTCTTACACAATTACTGTAATGTTTATAATGCAATTTAATGAAAATATTTTCCTATTATTTTTCATAGAGTTTCCTCTTGTTTCAATCAATAATTATGTAACATAAGAGACACTCTTTATTCCTATTATATGTTTTTTTAAACAAAAAAATGTGTTATATATACTCTATTGTATTTATTTCAATACATCTATCGATTTTAGTTCCATATTAAAAAGTATTATAAAATAATACAATAGTATTTATCGTTTGTTTATCTTGTGTTTATTATGAATAGAATTTAAAACTTATTCTGTAAATGATTTATAGTTGAAAATTTTAAAAAATAGTTTATAAATTTTAATTATACCTTCCTTTCTTACTAACACACACATATACAATATAACATTAGTGCTACTTATTGGAATATTCGGTAATATTAAAAAATAAGATTATCAGAATGTGTCATCGTATTTTAAGAAAGAGAAAACAATTAAGTCATCTACATACATATTATAAACGATAGAATGTTCAGAAGAAAGATAAGAGTCTTTGTTTCGTAAAATACACTGCGTGAGAGATGTAACTATATATCATTGTACCCTCAGGACTTCCTATGTCAGGACTGGTGCCAACTTAGAGAAAGTGGTTAAGTTAAAGCGGATCAGTAAACTCAGTTAACATTCCTCTTGAGAAAGCGCAACGCGTGTTAGTTGGTATCACAAAACATAATATACGGTCAAAGAAAATTAAATTATATATACGAATAATATTTTCAACATCTTTAAAGTGTTGTTTGAAATTAATTAAAAAATATACACATTTAGTTATTATTTTAAAATGTTGAATTTATCAATTATTTTAGTTTTTAATTTTTTTCAAATATTATAAATTAAAATATGCTACTAATGAAATTAAAACCTGATCTCGTGATGTTAAAAATTTTTGGATTTTGAACTTAAATTTCGTTAAAATGAAATTTAAATGTAGGAAAATTAATCTCTTACTTTTTTTAAAAAAAATGTGTTGTAAATATTGACTTTTATTTTTTACTTTTATTTATGTTTTATCTATCATTTTTCTCTCCGAGTGTTTCCAAACATTATCATCAATCTCAAATTTTGATTTTCCTAATAATTATCTTTCTTTATTTAACCCTTAACTGTCGAAAGCTTTTTTTGTAATACTCGCCCATAAAACGACAGAAAATTAGGTGAAAGCTTATAAAACGTTTATAAGAATGAAAAAACATAAATGGCACATTTAAACTGGTTTATTTAGATATAAATTCAAAATATTTAGTTAATTTGTAATTTTAAAAATAAAATTAATTTTTGTAATTTTTGAGACTATGATATTTTTCAAAGCAGTCGCCAATGTGTAAGGATGCATTCGCGGGACATGTGTGGATGTTTGTTTGCGCCCGCCTTTAATTTTTCTATCGAAACATACTTTGGAAATCACAAATATATAATATTTACACGTTGTAACCTTCTAAATATCAAAAATACACTGAATATCATTGCGACAAAACTGTTGTGCAAATGCCATAATATTCACGTCTTAAAACGTTATATAACTGTAAATATTTTTTATCAATGGATGATCAACCAACTATCTAATGCAATAAGTTGCAATATTTGATAAAAAAAACTACAGCAATGATAAGTAAATGAAATGAAAACTAAATTCTTTACATGTTTCCGTATTGAGGCGTTTCGTTTTATATGGCATGAGTGTGATGTCCTCGTAGCGGGGCCTTTCGACCGTTAAGGGTTAACTTTGAAAATCAAAACCGCCAGTTACTATTTCGGTCATTGATAGTTCCAGATACTACGTCGGTGTTGTGGTAATAAATTTTATCTATCGTAAACATAACTCGAGTACACAAATTTGCGTTATAAGCAACGAAAATCTATAATACGTAATATAAACGTTGATTTATAGTATGAATAATTGTTTTTAAATATACGTCATTTGGAAACTAAACGGCATAAATGATGTGGAAAATTTCCAACGTTCACAAAAACCAATAATTCATGAGAACAATTCTAATAAACGTTGATACAATACACATTAATCCTTTATAGTTATATATATATATATATATATATATAAATATATATATTCATACATATGTGTGTGTATATATATATATATGTATATATAAATTGCCTTTCAAATATATTCGATGTAAAATTTATAGAAAACATTATACAGTAATCCACTTATATACGCTCTTCTGATTAGCGTCTTTTCGATTTGCATCAGAACAAAATTTGAGACTAAGACCCGATTTAGGTCATCTTTTTCTCGATTTTTAAAAAAATATATATTTGTGAATTCACAGAGTTTCAAATATAACACGTGTACATATACTGCTTAGAGATGTTTTTTTTCTAGTCTTATTTCGAGGCTTGTTTTCGTTGTGAAAAGTTCAGGTAATCACAAGAGATACTATTTTTTGGCGTTTTAGTTTTAAAAACTTTAATCCAGTTATTAGTTATCGAGTAAGGTAAATAAATAAATTATATAAAATTATTTGCGGTATGTATTAATTTAGGGAAAGTTTAATTTTGTGAAATATGAGTGAAAAGTTGAAGAATAAAGACATTAATGGTTCTTGTATAAAAAAAACAGAGGCATGCCATATCTTTGAAAAGGAAAATGGGTGTTATTCGATGTTTTGAAAAGGTATAAGAAATATTTAATATTATCAGCTCAGTGGAACTACCACCAATAATGGTAAAAACAATTTCAAAAAAATCAGAAAAAATACGTGTGTGCTGCCATAGGAACGGTCAAATCCATTGAAGTGACAACTAAGTCGAGACGAATGTTATTAAATAAAACGGGAAATGCGTTAAATGCATGGATAAGCGACTTCAATAAAATGAAATAATTGTAATTAGATAAATTATCCAGAAAAAAACAATAAGTTTATTCAACTACTTTAAAGAAATGGCTAATAAAAACCATAAGAACCTCAGTTTCAGTGCTATTTTGGATGACTAGAGAGATTTAAAAAGAAAACACAACTTTACAATGTAAAAGTGCATAAAAATAAATGTTAAAAATACATGACATATAAAACAGAGTTTTTTTTCTTAACTATATATTTTGATTTTATAGCCTTTATTTTTGTGCTACTCGATTTACGTTTTTTGGTTTTGCGTCGCCATTTTTTGGAACGGTTCGCAAAGTACTGTTATATCGAAAGAATACTGTATATATCAGAATGAGGAAAAAATCATGTTAAGTAAAAATAATTTATTTCCGAACTATAGAGTTTTTAACTTTTAAGTTGTTAACTGAACAAAAAACTAAGCAAACATTACAGATAGATTTGAAATTATATTTTTTTATTTGAAACTATTGATTCTTATAATTATAAATTATCTACAAATCTTTAATGAAAAACTTTTAATGTATTTAATAGCATCAAAAAATGATTTTTCCGATTAAAAAGGATAGCAAAATTTTAACAGCTATGAAAAGCAGCAATACAAAGTACAAATATATCTTTTTATTAGATTTTTATTTCATTCAAAATTCTAGTTAAAAAGCTATATATTATAAATATATATATATATATATATATATATATATATATATATATATAAAAAAAGAGTTTTTATATTTTAAAATTATGAACTATTAATTTTCTTCAGCACATTTTTTTTCTTTAGCATAATCTTCATCAAAACTTAAAATATTCTACTTGATTTTATTTAAGCTAAAGTACATATTTATTTAGCAATTACTCGTATATTTTCTTTCATTTATATTTATGTATCTTTTACAATGAATAATGTAAAGACTTAAATTAGGTATATACATTTTTGTCGGAAATTTCTTAACACAGTTATTTTTTCTAAGTGCTAATGTCATGACACTAACATCGATTTCGATTAAATAATCTTTATTTTTTATAAAGTTCATTTACTTCAATTTAACACCACTCTTTTGAAAATATTTTTGTTTCTTATTTTTGTTACAGTTTTTTAATGATTTCTATTATTATGTAAAATATGTGTAATATTTTAAATAAACATTGTTTGTTGAACTATACATTTTCTATCGTAACATTTAGTTTCTTTGTTAAATTGTAATAATTTATGAATAATTTTTCAATTTCCACTATTTGATATTTTCTACAATAAAGTTTTGACACTGGTAGATTTTCCTCTACAAATTAAATTATCACTTGACTATAATCCACAATTTTTTTCTCATTAAAATTTTTTAATAACTTATTATTAATCATTGTTGATTGTAATTAACACCTGTTTCTACTCCAGGCGTTTTCGTTATCTAGAGCTCCAAGATACAGAAAAATAAGATTTTTCTCTAATCTCAGAGACTGTATCAATTGTTAAATATTTTTGATATATATATATATATATATATATATCATTTTGGTTTATCGGGTAAGAAGAAATATATTTATAAACGTGATATTTACATAATAAAGAATAATATCTAATAGCATTTTTTTATAAATGTTACATAAAAAACCAATATTCATATAATTGGATGAAATCCACTATTTATTTTGTTTGATGTACATATATAAACACAATAATGAACCTTGTTTACAATCAACTTTTATTCATTAAAACTTATAAATATAATTCATTAAAAATACACATTAACTTTTGTATGACGTTAAATTCATGTATCAAAAACATTTACGAATAATTTTAATAGATTTCAATATTTTTCATTGATATTTTTGTTATATCCTCAAAGGTCTTCAATTTCCGCTAAAAGGATGATAATTGTTTTTGCTTGAAGTTATAAATACATAATACATTAAGTTTAATTAATATTATCTGACTATGAACTGGCTTAATTGTGATAAATAAATGAATGCCTGTTCATGACAATTATTATAATTAATATCTTTATTTAACTCATTATAATAAATAAAATTAATGTTTTTTTTATATACAAACAAGAGATTTTTCCTGTTTTATATTTTATTGTTATTGTATAATCATTAAAAAATACATTTTCAAATATTTTTTATTAAATTATTACAATTTAACTTATGAGTTTAAGATATTAAAAAAAAATGTTTTTTTTAGTTTACATAATGATTTTATCCTTCTATTTGGTTTTTAAATTCAAATATTCTTAAAAATATTTAATAATTATAATTAAAATCTGTACCTAATAAAACTATAAAACTCATAATGTAGTCTACATATGTTATGAAAAACATAGTGATATAATAACTTAGTGGTATGAAGTGGTATTATTACACTATTTTTTATAAAAAGTAGTGGAATGATAACTATTCTTAGAAACTATTAATGCTTAGTAAATTTTTTGAAAAAATTGTGACCGAACAGATTTAAAATCTGTGTTTATTTGATATAATTAAAATAATTTATGTAGTAATGGCTATTAAATCATACCAAATACAAGAACAACTTGAAAATTTAGCGACGTTACAATGAAGGAATTATTTTTATTTTTGGAATTACTTTTATTTTTCAATATAATCTTACTGAATTTCAATATTTTTTATCCAATGAAGGTTTGATTGATCAATGTTCTCAAAATAGCTGTTTGCTGGTAATTTCAGCTCGACATTTGCGGAAAATTGATTATAACCAAGAAGGTTTTTGAGATTTGAAAATATATGCTAGTCAGACAGAACTAAATCAGATGAATATAATAATTAGAGAAGCAAATCGTACTTCAGTTCGATGATTTTTAATGTAGAAAAAAAACATTTTTATTAGCAAGTGTCATTTACTGATGGAAAATTAATTTTTTTTTGATAAAATCAGTTCTTTTCTAAGTCGGTCAAAAATTTAGCACAGTTCTCTCCAATTATAATTTTTTCTTAAGATAATTAATCATCAATATTCTCTTGGCATCACAGAAACTGGAAGCTATAACCTTTCCTGCAGACAAAATAAACTTTGATTTTTTTTTGGTAATGGATAATCACAATGCTTTCATAGTTTTGACTAATATTTTGTTTCTGGTGTGTAGTAATAGCCCCAAATTTTATCAGTGGTTACAAATCGACGCGTAAAATCAGTCGTGTACATCATAAAATAATCAGAGCTTTTTAAGAAATATGTAATTAAATGCATTTTTACTCAATTATCAGCATACGTGACACATCTCTTTACGATAGCTTTTTCACACCTAATTCTTCGGTTAGAATATGAAGTTCTCATTAAAATTATGATACTTTCTATCGGCGAATCGCTAAAACAATAACCTGCACTTTATTGATGATTTCTGATGTCGTAGAATTTTTTGAACATCTACTATGGATATCATCTTCCAAGCAAGTACGACCACGTTTAAATTCCACAACACATGTTTTAGAGTTGTGATCGAAGTTGCTCTATTATTCACAAATTTTTCATCTAGTTAAAAAGTTTTGTCGCTGTTAAACATTTTTTAACAAAAAAGTTTTCACTACTCTATGTTCAATTTCTTAAACAACTGTTTACAATAAACTATTTAACAGATTTAATTGATATTTCACATGTAATACAACGAAACTAAAATTTTAGACATATCACTGGCATTTATATACGTTTGCGAACTCTTCAAATTGATCTAGTAATTTAATTATCTAATATATCCCAAATAGATTAAAGCACATGCCCATATGGAATTGTCTGGAAGAACCTACTAATCAATTGTCATACCATTAATTTAGATCTGTATTATTTATAATATTTTCTCCGAAAGCACTGTAAGATCAAATATTTTTTTGGAGCAAAGTATGATTTATTTAAATTAAAATATTCTAATTCGAATATTTTATTTAATATTATATTGTGATAGTAATAAGGTTAAAGTTTCGCAAAGATTAGAATATAAAATAAAAAGAATCTATTAAAAATACCCAACATAACGTTGTTATTTAACTGATGAACATTTTTGATATATATTAAAAACTTTATTTTCTAAACTTAAAAGAGCCGAGATATCTACATTAATATCTTGAAATTAAAGAATATTATAAACAATTTATATCGATAATATTAGAAATGATGTGAAATATTTTAAAGTCAATATGAACGTGCATAACTTATACGAACACATTTTATATCGTTTTAAAACGAATTTGACAGTAAATGAAATATCTTATTTACTTTATTATAAATTATTCCTTAAGCTGTTTTAAAATAATTCTCGTAATTTATTGAAGCTAATAACATTTATGTTTATGCATCAAAAAATATATTTTATTAAAACACAATTCTTTTTTTCTGAACATTTTATATACAGAGATATAAAATAAATTCCAAAATATAATCCAATTTTTTTATACAATTAAATGTATTTTTTTCTAAAAAATAAAAAATATATATCATGATTAGTTTCTTTTTGTACCAAAAACATATTACATCTACACGTAGCTTAAGATTAACAAAAATAATCATAATTTAAATTTTATGTATGTAAAGCATAGATTTTTTCTTATTCTCTTTATAAAAGAATCTAATATTGACACGAAACTTCTTTAAAAACTCATTTGAAAGACAGCTGGTTTCTAAAGTTGAATGAACAAAAAAATGTCTTAATTAAAAGACATTATGAATAAAAGTTATATTTTCAAAACGTACGTTCATTACCACGTAAAATACTTCTATTCGTGAAATACAACACAGTTTTTTTTTAAATATAATGAATTTCAATTAGCCATTGTTCATAGAAGACTAAAACAAAAAATATCTTCTAAGTATTATTTTTATCTCTTCAATAACAATTAGCGTGTAAAAAAATGTAGATTTTTTTTCAAATAGCACACCTGATTTCCTATTGTGAAATTTGTTTCATTTTGATATATTTGCAAATAGCTACTTAATTCTATAAAAACATCATTATATTTGTTCAAGTTTTATCTCTTGTGAAAATATAATTTATGTTTCGATTTTTCAAATTGAATCTTCTAACATTATGTTACAAGACGAACAGTATGTTATATTATATGTTTTCTTTAGGTATTTACTATCTCATAAAGTACACATAGCGTACAAACTTTTCTTAACTTTTATCTACCAAGTAAACTAGCATGTAAACATGGATATTCATATTTAGAGTTCCTGGTTATGAAATGGTAATTTTAAAAAAATATATTTGAAGATACTGAATTTACATAACAACTATGTTTTCTGGCTTTAATATTTCTTAATTGGCACTTATAGTATGAATCACATCACAAATATCTTTTGATATTTTACTTCCATTATTCTCTTCATATTTATGAAATGCAGCATTTTTAACACTGAAATCAATTGAAAGAAAATAGCTTGACACATTGTTGACAGTGAAGTGCCCTCTAACTGTCTGTCATTTTTCCTTATATTAAAGAACTGTGTGATTGACATAAGTAGTACGTCTTTCATTTAGGGGCGCTAATAACCTGAAATGTCGACGTGCCCTTAACCTCCAAAAAAGTAATTAACTAACTCTTTCTTTTATGAAATTTTCTCAAAAACTCTTTATTAATATTAATCATTATTGAACTTTAAACTATATGTACACAACTTATGAAAAGAATATAAAGTTAATTTGTGCTTATTAATTTATATTTAATTAAAAGTTCGGTTTTTAATATAATTGTTTGCATATATTATTTCTCAAGCGTATGACGGAAGAAAAAATTAAATAATTGTTGTACAGAAATATCAGTCTGCAATTACATTTTAACATTTTTTAACATTTTTTTTAACATTTGTCTTTATTTTCTACTTTTAACAGCTATTCAATTTATATTTCTATGAAGAATAATCACTTAATTTGCGGAATAAGCACAATCGTTTTTTATCTTGATGTGATGAATAAAGTGAGTTTTTCTTTTCAAAATATTTCTCCCTGAAGTTTATGCACTTTTTCCATCGTCTTATCCACTCGTTGTAAGCTTCCTGGAACCTGTTTAATATGCTGAGCAGAGTGGTCATTGTGACTTTACAGAGGTCTTCATTAAACCCAAAACGCTTTCCCTCAGGGTTTTTTTGAGTCGTAAAAACAAGAATAAATCATAAGGTGCCAGATTCGGTATATACTGAGGATGTGGTAAAACTTTTGTTCCATTCTTTTGATAACAGATTGAAAAATGTTAACTGTATGGGGCTTTGCTTTATCACAATAATGAAGCCATGTTCCTTCACGAAATTCTTAGTTTTTTTCTACGAATTTTCGACATTTTCATTCAACTGTTGAAATTCAACACACCTGTCTTCATCCAAAAATTTCCTATGCTCGAAAATTTTCTCAAATGTGGAAAAATTTACTGACCTGATGTTGGATAATCAGTAACATATTCTCGTTCTTCTTTGATACGTTTATGCCCCTCGAATACTGAAATTGTCTTTACATGCTCATCAAAAAAAAACTCAGCTCATTTACTTGTGTTACTGAAAGACTTAAACCACGCCTAACAGAGAAACGAATGACATATACTGCTCTTGCTTTAAATTCATCCATGGCACAATAACAATACCTTGCATACTGAAGCCACAACCGTTGCCACAGGTACTAGATAGGAAATAATGAGCAGGTACTACGAAAGACTATCTACTGAATAAAGTGCTCGCTAATGGTTAGAAACCGAATGTCATGCAGCATTCAAAAATAGAGTATTGTTCTACGAATTAAATAATCAGCATTCGTAGATGATCTTATTTAACTAAATACTTTTCATTTTCTATTCCTAATATTTCTGTTCCTTCTCCATCTTAATTCTGCATGTTGTTTTGATCTCCTCATGCATTAGATATTCTTACAGAATATGAATTTGACCTTCTTTTTAATATTACACACTTTGCATTCAAAGACTAGTCGATTTTCTAAAAAGTATTCCATGGTAAAAATAATAAAATTTATTTCTATTTTATACAAATCATCGTGATTTTTGAAGTAAGATTAGTACTTTATCATTTATATACAATTTATACATCAATTATCTAAATACTCATAAAGTGTTTGGTATTTAGTTACATTTAATCTATAATAATGTTTGAATTTCAAACAAAGCTTTACGAAATATTTTTCGATAACTATGTTTTTTATTTACAAAATATACCAAATTCTTGTATGTTATGTATGACTAGCAAGCTTCGTCCTCTACCCACTTCATTCAACAACCATCGGGCTCGCTGCGCTCGCCCACTTGTCAATTATAAGCATGTCATATAATCGAATGAAACAATAAACATATTTTTTAAAACTCATTTATATCTATATGATCATCCTTGCAGATATATTACAACGTGTTGTTTTATATATATATATATATAATATATATATATATATATATATATATATATATATATATATATATATATATATATATATATATATATATGTTAGTATGTTCATATAATCATTATCGCAAACAGATTTTAACGTGTTTTTTATGTATGAAATAAATATATTTAGGTACCATAGAAATTTCGACGTCATAAATAAATAATTCGACGTCATCGAAAATTTTTTGTGAATAATTTTAATTTTATATACATATTATATATATATATATATTGCTTTTAAAACGGATAAATAATAAAACAATGATCACAAATGGAGTTAAAAATCATCCCTATTAGCCTGCTGAAAATTGAAACACATCTGATAAAAATAAAATAAAAATTCATAAGCTATATCTCATAGTATTGTATAACTACAAAATGGGAAACGTTCATAAAACCAGTTCATCGTCAAATACCGAGTTTTAATTCGGTGAAGTTTTGATGTTTGATCCTTAAACGATAGTCTGATAAATATTTAAAGACCTTTTAGAAAAATAAAAAAATATGAAGTATATTGTAAAACAGCCGAAAAAGTACATACAAAACCATATTCAATATAATATAAAAAAAAAGTTGTATTAAGTTAAAAATTCGTAACTTAAGAGAAAAGTCAACTGCATACGATTAAAATTTCATTGAGTGGAAAAATAATTAGATTAAAATTCAAGTTACAAACTGAGAAAAGCTGATAGATAAAAGTGAAAGAAAATTCTACTGCATTCAGCATACTGAAAACTGTACCATATTAAAACTATAGAATTAATTTTTTCCACAATTCTAATTTATAAAAATTAAAGAAAAACAATTTTGTTGTTGTATTATGTATATTATACGAGTATATATACTCGTATATACATGTATATATATATATAAATATATATATATATATATATATATATATATACATATAAATATATATATATATATATAAATATATATATATATATAAATATATATATATATATAAATATATATATATATATAAATAAATATATATATATAATATATATATATATATAAATATATATATATATATAAATATATATATATACATATATATATATATATATATAAATATATATATATATATATAAATATATAATTCTATATATATATATATATATATATAAATATATATATATATATATATATATATAAATATATATATATATATATATATATATATAAATATATATATATATATATATAAATATATATAAATATATATAAATATATATATGTATATATATTTATATATATATATATATAAATATATATATATATATATCTATATTTATATATATATATATATGTATATATATATATATATATTTATATATATATATATATATATATATAGGCTGATTCAACTTAGGTTTCCGCACGAAAGTATTAAAAAGAACATGTTATCCCTCCTTTCGTATTTTAATTCAATTATATTTTAGTATTGAATTGAACTTAAATACTAAATGAAAAACAAGATGACTTTTCTTAACCTATGCATCCCTTCAAATATTTCTTGTGGAAGCCTAAATTGAATTATTTTATAAATATATACATATATATATATATATATATATATATATATATATATAATGTTTAATATAGTAAGTTTCTAATTTTTAATATATGAAGATATACTATGCTTAATGGATCATTACTATTTTTACAATCAAACAATTTACAGTTATTACTATCAAACAGTATTAAGCAAAATGAACTATTTTTATCCAAAATGTTTACATCGAGAATCATTGGGTTAATCTTAAACTAAATGCGTCATGAGATCAAATTTATCTTTAAAATATAATTTTATTATTAAAATTCTCACTCATACCGTCATGAAACACACACACACATATATATACACACACATACACACACATTCATACACACACACACACTCATAGAACTTCAACCATAACAGTATTGAATGATAAACATAACAACCGTGAAATAAGTTTGTCAAAGAAAACATTTCTATTTCATATTTTATACATTAAATAGTAAAATTTAACTAACATTAAACATCACTTCGACACCTTCCATTTGAACGCCGGAAAAAAGACTGACATTAAAGTATTCGGTAATAAAAAATAACATCAATTTATTTTATATCAAAATTTTTATTTACATAAAAATATTAACGTGCAAGAAAGTGTTTACATAAAATACGTTTTATGATGCCAGTATTTTATAAAATATAAGGGACATAAAAAGAAAGTTCAGGTATTTACATTGTATCCATTTATAAAAGTAAACATTACGGAAAAAGTATTTATAACCAATAATTTAAAATTGAGTCGTTTGTGATTTAAGAAAAATAATATCAATTTAATCTGAAAAAAATAATCCAATTTGTAAAAAGTAAAGGTTTTCAGTACAATATACCGTATTGTACTATTATTTGTATATATTATATTGTAAACACCGCTAAACGACTGAAATGTAACTAAAATAACCAAAATTAAAAATTGGTTTTCAAAAATAATTGTGAATGTTTAAAAGAAAAATTGTAAATTTGACAAAAAAAATAAAAAAGTTATACTCTAAAAATAATTAACATAAACCTGTTATAATACTGAAATGCACATAAAAAGTTCCGTGAAATACTGTAACTTTGGCAAAGCTATAAAATTACATCAGAAACATATGGATTCATGATTTTTAATAGACTTTTTGTGCTTCAAACTATACAGTTTATTTATCCATGGACACCTGATCAGAAATTAATACCTTAAAAATATAAAAAAATACATTTAATTGTCTTTTTATGTTAAGTGGGACACATTTTAACATTTAGTATAGTAATTATCAAAAGTATAGTAATTATCTTTACTAGTCTAGTATTAATCCCATGGAACCGTAATTACTAAGCATTGAAATGACTAATAGTCAGATTTTTTAGGTAGAGATATAATTAGTATCTATTTTTTTGAAAAGAGAAATAAAAACGGTTATAATCTTTGATGTATATAATAAGAAAATTGTATTCATTTTTTTAATAAATAATAATCGAGTTTATGGATAAACATAAACGTAATCAACAAGGTAACACCACCCACACTCTAGAGGAATATTAAAGTTATTGTAGAATCTCTTCGCAAAACATCTGTTTTGATCATATCATTTACACCAAATGATATGATCAAAAATAAGTTAAGAGTTGAAATATCTTCAATTTGAACACACCGTTTAGATTGAAGATATTCCAAATCCTTACTCATTTTTTGGCAGAATTTAAAATAATATTTCAACTCCTGGCTTCTTTTTTTGGCAGAATCTAAAAGAATATTTCAAATAAAGCTAAATTACATTTAGAATTTTTAGAATAGAATACAACAAAAAATGGAATAAATACCTTAATTAATTTTTATTTCAACATGTAAGAAACAATTTTCTGAGATTTCAAAAGAAATGAACATGTCATGAAGAATGCTTAATGGGAGTAATTTTTAAAAAAAATGATATGTCAACAAATTATATTAATACAACTATATTCTCTGTTATCTTCATTTCCCCATCTTTTATAGAAATCATCCAAATAATTTTCACGAACATAATTTGTCAAATCAGACTATATATAAAGAGACCACATTGAGTACTATTCAAGAATAACAGGAAATGAATCTTTTTAAGTAAAAAAAAAAATAAAGAAATGTTTTTTAAAGAATAAAAATAATATTTTGCAGTATTTTTTAAATTGGTAACAGTTTTCTTAATATGAACGCGTTTATTGAAATATATATAAGTGACAATCGAAAATAATCAATAATAATTTATTTAATATTTTTGATCGAAAAATTTTAGTATGGTTTGTAGGATGAAAAAGAATTTATTTGTGAAAAAATATATTATGCATTTTTAAACATTACGGATGAGATTAAATACAGAAAAAAATAAAAAACAACATCCAATGTGAAAGAAATCTAATTTGATATCACATGTAAATTTAATGAAATAATTATATAATCTATGAAGAGAATCTATGAATGAACCTATGAAGAGATGAAGAAAATATTGTTTATTAAAATGAAATATTGATTATCTTATTTTCAAACTTATATTATTTTTGTTTGAAACCCACTTTCAAATAAGATTTAAATAATGAAACTTGTTTAAATTAAAGTTATATTAATATAACAATGAAAAATGTAAGGTATGAGAAATAAATGTTAGTATTTTAATAAAATGTTCGGAGTTAATTTTAAATAAATGAAAGATAAAATTAAAAGTGTTTAATTTAATTTGTAAATGAGTTTATTTAAAACACAGTTTATTTTATACATTTAGTTTGTTTGTGTAAAAAATATTACTTATAAAAAACAGAAAGTACAATACAAAAAACAAACCATATGTAAAGAAATAATTTTCGCTTAATTCATTGAATTTTTTTACAGGTACATATGCAAATCATGTTTTTAAATTTAACCGCTCTGTAGCAATAAAACCACGAAACTAAAAACCACCTGAGAAAATGTGATATTTCGCTATATTCTACAAGCGGTTAGGTATTTACACGTTACACGGGATTGGTGTACCCACTGTATGAATCATTACTGCGTTCTGACGAATTATATAACCAGAACCGTAAACTCAATTAATGAATACATTTCACGTGAAACATGATAATTAATTTGTGAGGTGGTTTACCACCGCCAATCCACCAATCTTGGTTGCTCGCACTGCCTTCAAGCGATGACGCTGACAACTATGACAACAAAAGTAGTAAGGGGTGCATTAAATGTAATCATAAGACCTTATGTTGATTACGCCATTGACCTGTTCCAGATGATTAAACGTCAAATTTTCAAAGTAATATGTTTGTTTTTATTCATATTTTATAAAAGCTATTAGATGGATTATTCTTGACAAGGCTAAAATGATGATGCACCAATAATTTTATTGCTGACATTTACTTGACATTTAAACAAGATTTTTTCATAGAAATGTTTAATGTCATATATATATTTCCATTTTTAAAATAAGTTTTTTTTTTAATTATAAAATAATTATATATAAATATTGTCTAGTAATTGTATATTATTTGAAAGTGTTTTATTAATAACAATGTCAGTTTTCTGAAAGAAGTTAATAAAAAATGCATTCCAGTTTATAGAAATATTACTTGAAATATTTTCGTATTGAACTATATTAGATAAATTATGCTTTTAATTTTTTACGAGAAAAATGAACCCACAATTTACAGTAACAGAATCAAAAAGTCATTTAAAAGTTATACTTGTTTTTAGAATAAAAGGAATCAAATGAAAAAGTACCTAAACAAAGAACAAACAACATACTAAAGAATTTAAAAAAAATATATTTGAAATTAAATTAGAAGTCCTACTTTATCAAAATAAACATGATAACATATTTTATTAAGAAATAATTGAAGTGAACAGCATATTTGATTACTAACTGATAATTTAATTCAAATATTTGCTTAAATATTCATTTAAATTAATTTAAATCATAGCTACTCGTACATGTATCTTACTTGAGTATTAATTCTTAAATCAAAAATGAATATAAAATTATACATATACACACACACATATATATATATATATATATATATATATATATATATATATATGTTCCCTTACGATTTATTAAAAAGATACAAGTTCTTTTATAAATGGAATTAAAATTTTGATTTATTTACAAATTCAATAAAGTTTATTCTTTTACTTATATATTGAATTCTTAAAGTAGTTAATGATCATTAATTACAAAGTAGTCTGTTTTTTTGATAAACATGGAATATTAAGATTGTGAACATCCCGACATAGATTTGGTTTTTGAAAAACCAGGTGGTAATGTTAATGCCATTATTGTGAAAAATATGTACAAATGTATGTTCGAACCATGTTCTAAAACATTCATGACTATAAATTAATGATCATAGAAAACTGATACACGATGTCGAATAACTAGTTCACTAATATAATAATCCGATTTTTAAGAAAAAAGTTTACACATCGTGATCAAGAATTTGGAAAGCATTAGACAAAATTTTGTTGTTGTTGCCTTTTAAAAATTTCGCATATAAAACTCGTATAATTAATTTAGTAAAAATAGCTTTAAATTAGCTTGTCTTTTATGTATTTCAATGTGTAGCCAACTGTAAGAGTTATCATATATTTATTGGTCATTGTATGTAGTTGAAAAGGATCATAATTATAAAAATTTATATTTAAATTTTCGAATATCAATAAAAGAGTGAGAAACTAGAATGAATATAATTTTGTATTTTAAAACCTTTCTCTTCTTACTTATCTACATTCAGCAAGAGATTCAAATGGAAAATATACGATAATAGGCAATTTTGTACTCCGAATAATTCCTGCTAATGGAGTAAATTTATCTTAGAAGACTAATTATTAATATTATTTTATAATTAAGAGATTTTATCAAAGAGAAGAATATGTTTTTTAAAAAATGGGAAACTAATGAATTTAATGTTAATTTATCTAACTCTCTGCAATTGTTTTGTTATGTATTGTTTTTAAATTAAAGGAACAACGCCGGCAATATAGTTTTTTCAATGTGGTAAAATTTTCATGAATTAATATTTCTCACCGCATACCTCACAAAAAATTTACTGATAAAAAATATTTATTAAATTATTCTTGATTTTAGATGGAAATGTTATCATCTTCAGAGCACATTTTTTCTAAACCTTGACGCTCTAAGTTTGATGACTTTTTGATCGAATTGAGCATAAGCAACGATCAAAATGAATCAATAATAATTTATTGAATGTTTTTGATCAGAGAAATATTGGTGTCGTTTGTAGGGTGAAGAAAGAATTAATTTGTGAAAGTAAACTTAGCTACAGTATCATAACTGTTTGTAACAAAGTGACTCTCGGTCTACTTAAGTTAATGTATTATTAAGTTAAAAAATACTTTCACAATACGAAGAAATCAAAAGATACTGCCCATTTAAGTAGGCTTTGGAAACCTTATAGCTCTATAACTAAAAAATAGTCCTCCAGCCACCGTACGAAATTTTTATTCGTTTTCTGGTTGGTTGATATCAATCACGTGTTGTGGTCTGATTGGTTATTATGATTTACATTTAATGCGCATTATTTCTGTGTTATTTATTAATTTATATGATTTGCTAGAGAGGAGCGAGCGTCAGCGAGCGGGGGACGAAATCCCCCCGGGAGAGTTGGTGTGCGAAACAAGTAGTTAGTGAAATAAATAGCATTTTAGTGAAAGTATTATAGCATTTAATAAAATTTTAGCGAAATAAATACGTGTAAACATCTAATTTGAATTAATATTATTAAATTGCATAAAATTAATATTAATATTCTATATAACTTAAATGGTGATTATTTAATAACATTGTAATAATTAATATTTTTATTCAAAACACATAATTTTATAAAATATAAATAATAAAAAATAAATCGACTTATTTTTATATATAAGTCTTTCATAAAAATGAATTTTACTTCGTATACAATTGCAATTAATTCCAATATTAATTAAAGTAGACTCAGAAAATAAAAAAAATATTAATTACACCTAACTTATATATTAGCATTATTTGTTAGATTTATTAATAAATGTTAATAAATTTAAGTTTCATATGTTTAATATTTCTACAAACTTAAAACAATAGATTAGCTATTAAAATGTTTAAAATGAATATTTTTTTATTATATACATTTTTATGTAAATGTATAAAGAATATTTATATATATTTTTTAACTTTTTTCTCTTCCATTACATTTTCCTGTTCGCTACTGTATTCCATTTTCTTTAATATACACAACAGAACAACAATATCTCGAATTAAGTAAAATTATTTGTAGAACTACTGAAACAACGACATATTTTGTATAAAGTTCTTGAAACTGACTGAATTGGATTATCGTTTAAATTATCTCTAAACAAATTAATTCATGAGCATCATAATTCATATTAAAAAGCTATAACACATAATACAAATCTTGTATAATTTAAATTTATACTCTATCATAAATGCACACTCAATCGTCTTATAACATACTCTATTTGTTCCTTTTTAATTAAAATTAACGATTTCAATATTAAAAACAAAATAACAAAAAATATTGTTGAGTAAATATCATATATTTACATTTTTTATAAAATTGGAAGAAAATATGTTTTTTATTCACATGTAATATATTTTTACAATGTCTCACTAAAAATTAAAAAAAATAAAGAATTCTTTAATAATTCTATTTTTATCACAATTTGTTTATAATTAATTTGCGTTGCGAAGATATTGCTTACTTTTTACTTATTTATGATTAATAATTCTTCTAAATGGACTTTTGAATATACAAGAAACATTGTAGTCATAATTTCAAATGTTTATATTGTTAATGATATTAATAATTACTACAATTTCATATATTATTTAAATATAAACATTATCTGTTAATAACTATATATATATATATATATATATATATATATATATATATATATATATATATATATGTGTGTGTGTGTGTGTATTTATGTAAATATGTGCGTGTGTTTTATACGTTTGTTTAACTGAAATAAAAATAATGTTGAGATTTATTTAATAAGTAATATTCATAACACATTTCACTGAAAATTAATTTGTTTTGTAAAATGAACAAAATCCATAATTCTTCTCAATTGAATCAAAAACGTCATAAGTGAGCAGTCTTCTTTTAGAGTTCATTAATAGATTAAATAAAGTCAAATTAATATAATATGAAACCACTCTAAATTGTCCAGTGCAAACAGTTGAAAATGAAAAGACATTTATTTAATCCTCTTAAACTCATATATACGTTAATATGTTGAAAATTAACAAGTGGAGTTCATTTTTATATATTGGATTAAAAGAAAATCTGCTCCAAAAAATTCATACATTTATGTTAATTTTTTTATACACAAAATATTTAAAACACTTTTTCAATTAAACGTTTAATAATATTGTTATTATATTGTTCAACTAAAAACGAGCATAGATCATTTTGTCATTCGTTAAAACGTTACACTTTAAAGTACATTTTTTAAACCGCAAAAATAACTCGTAATAGAATCATTAATTCTGACAGTTGTTGCAAAATATCGCCGCGTTTACGTTCATTCATTAAAAATCGTTAATTCATTCCGCCCCTGCAGATTATCCGGTGACATGATTTTGGTATATGACAATGTGTGGATTTGCATCTCAAATACTATGAAATATAACGTCACAACAATATGATTATAGCACTTAAATCAACATAACTTTGTCATATTTATCAACCAGCGATATCATGTTTTTGAATTGAGAAAATAGAAAACATGTTTGTAAACGAATTAAATGAATTTTATAATCGATTATTGAATGCTTAATTTCAGAGTAATTATTACAACAGTTAAAATATAACTGACACATGTACAATTCATTATGTAAACCACTTTTAACACATGTATTTTTTAAAAAAAGTTGTTTATATTTTTGTATTAACATAATTCAACAAAAATCTAAGAAACATTTTTTATTAACTTTTAATATTTAGACATGTATACGGCCAAATGATTAAATTCAACAAACATTTATACAAATATATATATATATATATATATATATATATATATATAAAATAAGAATTGCATTTGTAGCCCATAAAATATAAATAGACATAGCATTAATTTTTAAAGAAAAATATATATTTTATACGAAAATTAGAGAAAAATTCCAACTTAAACGTATTTTACATGTGCAGAAAAAAATTCTTCGCTTTTCTTTCTCAACTTCTCATTGTATATCAATTATGTTTTCATCATAATTTTTTTTCTATCGAATAGTAAAAGATTTTGTAATTTTACCAAAATTTTTGGTAAAATTAGTATTTATTCTCTTGAATTGATATCAATTAATGATTTTTTATAACTTTTTAACAGAAGTATTTATGATTATGACCATATATGATTAGAATTCTAATTATAATAATTTAAATTCATTTATAAATCGTATGTAAATTTCAAATTTCTTATAGCACTATTCAAAAAATTTAAAAATATGAGAACCAGCAATTTTCCCTTTTGTAATATACTTTTTTATTTTTATAAAATTAAAATTTACATTATCTTCAAGGTTTATATTATCCATGTATTTAATATATTCGAAAGAAACAGAGAAAGAGAATTCCTTAAACTTTTTTGATTTTATCGTCTTGTATTTTTATTGATAAAGTCGAAAGAATTTTTCCACTACAATAAGCACATTGCTGCCATTCCACTCTACTATCGCAATTTCAAATTTATTTTCAAATGAGTAATCATAATAGCCTATACTTTTTGACAGTTTTCTTATGTTCAATTTTTCATTTTCCAGTTGTTTTTCTGTACCATTATTATGGTTTAAAAATATTATTGTTTACAGTCAAATGTATTTTATTTTTCACCTATACAAAAGTATTTTGGAGATTATTGGAGATCTTACAAAGAAGTTTGACAATTATTATTAAAACTAAATAGAACTATGAAATGAATTTTAATTTTGTAATAAAATAGCTCTTCGTAGCTAAGAACAATATATGAAATATTTTTTTAAATATTAATTTTCCAAATATGAAAGAAAACTCAATCAGTACTATTAACATTATGTAGTATTTTTTTCATATCTACATACCAAAAAACATTATTATATGTTTTCTACAGTGTAAATTAATTCTGAAGTTCTGAAGATATCTAATAAAAGACAATGAGCAATTCCAGTTATTCAATATCAAAAATATGAAAAAAATAAAATTAAATTTCAATTATGTACTATGAAAACAAATAAATGCAAAATATATCATTCATACACACACACACACACATATATATATATATATATATATATATATATACATATATATATATATGTGTGTGTGTGTGTGTGTGTGTGTGTGTGTGTGTGAATGTGTGCATTTATACGTGTGTGTGTGTCTGTTATCAATGAAAGTAGAATATGGTAAAATAAATTTCTTATAAGAAATCTGCATTTACTAAATAACAATCCCATGTAAATGTACTAATAACATGCAATAACTGATCATTAATTGTCATCCTATTATTATTATTTTTTATAAAGATGCTTAATGATATCCTCCATTGTTATGTATAGTTTCCAACTACATTTCTACTTTTATGTGAATTATCTAGAAAAATCAAATGAAATCTCTATAAATTAATAATTTATTTATAAACAAATAATTATAATAATTTATTTTTTATTAAGCACACTTAGTTATTAAATATTCAATACATAATTAAAATACGCCAGAGTATTTAATAGAAAATTAATAATAAATATATAAAATAAATCAAAAAGTGTTGACATTTATGCCCACATATATTTCCAATGAAAACACAATATTATTTTTCTCTGAATTTGTATTGGTTTCCTTTGATATTTTTGTATTAAAAAAGAATACCATATATCAATAAACATATGTATTTTTTTATTTTGTTACATTTTTCTGTAAACATGAAATATATATTTGAAAAAAAGAATTTATATATCATTTATATATCTTTGTTTA
This sequence comes from Acanthacorydalis orientalis, assembly GCA_034766995.1. Classification (NCBI taxonomy): domain Eukaryota; kingdom Metazoa; phylum Arthropoda; class Insecta; order Megaloptera; family Corydalidae; genus Acanthacorydalis; species Acanthacorydalis orientalis. Next base: position 29,517,651 of record CM068316.1, read on the forward strand.
TATTGGTATTCAATTTTAATATTTCAGACCCATATACATATCCATCCTTGGCATACACATATGTAAAAATGTAAATCAATTCACATAAATAAATAAACAAGTCTCTCTCTCTCTCTCTCTCTCTCTCTCTCTCTATATATATATATATATATATATATATATATATATAAACCGGAAGTCAAAAAAGTATATAACAGGATATTCTCTTTCAGTCAAAAAACATATTCGTTCTTTATTTCCAAAAGTAACAATAAAATTGATTATATTATAGAATTAATAAATGAACACATTAGTGCATATAACAATATTCACCTTCTGTTAAGGAAACATATTCGTCCTTTATTTCCAAAAGTAACAATAATATATTTACATCATAGAATCAATAAATAATTACATTAGTGCTTTGTATAATATTTAAGTACTCAAATATAATATTCAAGATCTGAATATTGTAAGATAGTTTAAATGTATTGATTGTACATAAATCTTAACATTCATCACTAGTTCATTAATCATATTTTCGATATTATCAAAAACATTTAAAACACATATACTAAACATTTAAAAAAAAACTAAATTTAAAAAATTAAATATCTTGTTGAAATAGCATGAACAAACAAGAAAAAATAAATTTCAGAATAGAAGAAGACAGATAAAGCTACTTAAGTGTTGTTTATTAATTTAGAATATCTCAAAAACAATTATAATGTTTTGTCTATAGATAAATCAAAAAATTACCTAACTGATTGTAGCGCTGAATCCGAAAAATACATATAAATATATTAATAATTATATTAATTGAGAACACGACAGAAATAAAAAATAATTACAAATATCCAATAAAAATGAATAGCTAAAATTAAAATTAAGTTTTTTCTATTATTGTCAGTTTAAATTAGGTTGTTAGAAAAATAATTTTGGTTTTTGTTTCCTGAATTCTAACCTTATTTTTTTCAATGAAAGTATGATTTCATTTTGTTTATATTAATATTATTTTGAAGTGCATTTTTCGGTCAGTATTTTGGTAACATTGACTTTGGTTTTATTATTAATTTTGCTTCAAATTAGGCTACGGAATTAAAGATGGAAAAGAAGCAAGTAAGAGCAATTTTTGTATGAGTTCAAAACGAGTGGTAAAGTATCAGAAAATGTTCGTAAACTAAACGATGTTTTGGTGTGGGTACTGTTAAGGAATTCATGGTGTAATGGTGGTTTCGAAAAATTCGTGCTGAAAACAAGCGTTTTCAAGATGAAGAAGGTCGAAGACGTCTTTTTAAATTCATAGCAATGAACTGAAGGCGTTAGTTGAATCAGAATCATGCACAATAATTCGAGAGCTTACACAAAAGTTAAGGAGTCAGACATCCAGCAGTTCTGGACCAAAAGCTGCTAAGAAAATCAAAAAACTTGACGAATGGGTGCATTAACCGTATTTTTTTTTACCAACCTAATAAT
>CM068316.1:29526605-29579105 GCA_034766995.1 Acanthacorydalis orientalis
TTAATTTATTCTCGAAGATAAATATTTTATCCAGTAAATCGTGTAAATATCACTTAAATATTCATATAAACATATTTGTATTTTGTTACAGGAATGTTCGATATTCATCTTTGAAAAACGTTGTGCAGAAAAATTACATAAACCAAAACGAAAAGAAACCGTCACGGAAATTTTAAGAGGAAGTGTTCGACAACTTGAGCGATTTAGACATCCAAAAGTATGTAGAATTTTAATTTATTTATTGATTTCCAATATTGTTTAAATATGTACTAGTAAAAAACAACTACACTTCATCATCATCCATATGCGTATATATATATATATATATATATATATATATATATATATATATATATATATATATATATATATATATATATATATATATAAGAAAAATTGTACTGAAAGTTCTTTAATTTTGATAGAATAAATTTATCCATGCTTTCTAAATATGAATATAAAATAATCAATATTAAATCAACAATGTTCGATACTGGTTTCAAAATTAAAATTCCTGAGTAAAATGTCAAAATGAGTAATACATACACACTCACACATATATATATATATATATATATATACATATATAAATTAGATAATTTACACTATTGTGTTTTTGCTGGCGGTTTGGCTATATTCACACATCTCTATCATAGAAACTAACAGATATATTATTAAAAAAAGAACACATGCTTTTTGAGATTTACAAAAAGGTATAGTTTTTCCACTCATTGATATTTTTTTGTAATAACTGAAACATATGATGATATTTTAAAGATATATATAGAGAATACTGACTACAGATTAAAAAGTTTTAATTTAATTGTCCCAATTTACGTTGTCTCCATCGAAGTGTTTAATTTGATACTGTGATAAAATAAACACTATTCATTTTCCAAAACATTTTATCCTATTAAATTTCTTTTATCAATTGATTTGATTTTTGATAATACGAGTACTCGTCAGTAGATAGAATCTCGAAAAAAGATATCATTACAATCCTATCAAACAAACACAAATACGTTCAGAAGATTCAAGAGAGTCTTTAATTTTGCTTCAGCGGTGTTTATAGAAAATCTGTAAATTATTTTTTACATCGAATTATTATATTTTACCTATTAGGTTGGCAGGAAAATGACTGGTGTTTTCGTTTTCTAAATTCTAACTTTATTTTTTTCCCTATGTCATTTCATTGTGTTCACTTTAATATCATTTTAAAGTTAATTATTAACAAAGGTTTAAGCAAATTTTTGTTTAAATAATAGTAATATTTTCTACATGTTACAGTTTTGTAGACTGATATGGAATATTTTATAAATTATTACGTTGGTAGGAAAATAAGTACGATTATTTTTTTGGATTTCTAATCTTCATTTTTTTAATGAAAGTGTCATTTCGTATTCATATTATCATTTTAAATTTAATTTTTCGATCTGTATTTTGGTTAAATCGACTTTGATTTTATTATTAATTTTGGTTCAAATTGGACTATTGAATTAAAAATTAAAAAGAAGCAAATAAGAGTTCGATTGTATGAGTTAAAAACGGGTGGTAAAGCAGCAGAAATTGCTCGTAAATTAAACGATACTTTTGGTGTGGGTACTGTTAAGGAACGTATGTTGCAACGATGGTTCCTAAAAAATCATCCTGGGGACGAGAGACTTGAATATGAAGGTCGCGGGCATTCTTATTCAGTTCATAACGATCAACTTAAGGCGTTAGTTAAATTAAAACCACGCAAAAAAATTCAAGAGCTTGCACAAAATTTAGGCGTTAGTCATCCACTAGTTCTGGACCACTAAAAACAGCTAGGAAAATTAAAAAAGAGAAAAATATATATGAATTAAAAGGTCATAACACACTATTTTTCTACCGACCTAATAATATATTAAACATCAATTCACTTGTGTATAAATCTTAAAGTAATAAATTGAATTATATAATAAGCATATAAACACCACTTAAAACAGCTAAGAAAATGAAAAAGCTTATTAACTGAGAAAAATGTATATGAATTTAAAGGTTATTAATCGGCAATTTTTTCTACCAGCCTAATATTATTTATCTACAATTAGCAATAAATTCAAAAATGATCTTTATTCAATTAAAAAGCAACTGCATGCTAAGACCAGATTCAAACTAGATCACATTCTTTTCGATTAGGAAATGTTGTATCTAAACTTCTCTAATAAATCAATGTTTTTAATATACCAATATAGAGTAAAATTATCATTGTTCAATATCTGAATGATTTTTTAAATTAACATACATATATTTGTCTTCAACAAATTCACAATTATATCAATATTTACCTTACTAGGGAAGCCAGATCATAGTTTATCAACCAAATTAAAATTTCCATAGTTAAATTTTGTATATCGCTGTTTGATCGTTCTACAATTATTGTACTCTATATATTATAAATCGACTGGGGTCAACTAAAACATTCAATTCTTTCCCAAAATTCGATTAGTATAATATACTTATTATACAATAAAATGAAATTGTTGGTGATTATTTCTAATTATTACAATTTTATGCAAATAAATTCCATATTTGAATAACAACTGTTGATATAGAATTTCTAAATATGTATTAAAAAAAAACTAATTACACAATTATTCTATTGACATACCATAGAAATCGAGCAGGACTTGCGCATTTACTCAATAAAAACTTAATTTTAAATAAAAATCTTTTACTTTCATTATTAGAATAATTTTTTTCTTAATCATTTTAAATAATTTAAATATTAAATAAAAATCATATCTTAATTTGTATAGAACTTTTATATTCTTCAAAAAGTATTTTTATGTATAAAGGTATTATTCTTATATTTTATCCGACGAACAAAAAAAAATTAGGTAACAAGAAGAAAAGATTTTACTATCTCAAATTTAAATAAAACGTTATTTTTCATTTAATATAATATTACCATTGAAATAAATTATTATATTTATTATTCATTAACTTCAACTGAAAGAATTACATGTTCATATTCACTTCACTTTTACTTTCAAATCTTTTTTTTCGTGTGTTTTAATTATAGCAAAAATTTAATTTGACTTATCTTGAAAAGAAAACATATTTAGACAAAAACAATGAAACACCTTCACTTTGTCACTTTAAATAAAATAAATAATTATATAACAATAAAGATAAATTTATTAATTTTTAGTAATTCTTTGGAAACATCTACAGATACCAAATGTCTTTTTAATATACTTTACCGAAAAGAATTAATAGTTAATAATATTAATTTTCAAAACAATGATCAAAAAAACTAAAGTAGCTAAAATTAATAAAATTATTTATTAATTTTATATTTTATTGATGATTATTTTATATTCATACCTATTTCTTACTGGCATTTATTATAAACATAATTAAACAATTTAACATACTATGATGAAAAATATTTAATAATTATTTGTAAAATATTTTCCACTAATTTTAAATGTTATAGTACTTGCAAAAATTAAGTTTCAAAATAATTATCTTCATTTTCTATTCCTGTTACATTAAATTATGTTTTTCATCCATTCCAACAAAAATATTATTGATTTAGTCAAGCCATATATAAACATATATATATATATATATATATATATATATATATATATATATATATACATACACACACACACACATATATATATATATATATATATATTCTTCCAGCTCGTCAGTTTTCATTAATATGTTATTTGAAACATTTTTTGTGAATTTTTTCAAAATATGATGTTTATTATATTAGACTCTGATAAAGCTGATATACCATGTGTAAAAAAAAATTTGTTTCAATAAATTATATTAAAAATATCAATAAAGAAATGTAGATAAATATTATTGTATTAGAGTAATTTTTATTTTTTATATCTGCTAAGATAAAAAATCATATTTTCATAAATTTTTTCAGGATTTTCTTGATATTTTGTGTTGTTTTTGGTTCAACTAATATTAAGTATTTTTTTAATTGACTAATAAAATAAAAATATAAATAATATAATCTTTTTTTACAAAATAAAAATATTTCATTTTCATAAAATTAGAAATAGAATAAAATAACATATCGACAATTATCTTTATAAATCTGTGACATTTTCACATGGATTTATTTTCAATTTTTAAATTCTTAACAATTAAAATCAACATTTCGCGTCACTTTGTCCGCAGGTATCTATGATGACAAGAAATGTTTGACTTGTCAACCCATAGGTTTCAAGTTTAATTTATTAAGTTTTTTTCTTAGGTATTTTCTATGTTTAAAAATATTATATTGTAAAAACTAATAGACGTTTTTTTTCATAGATGTTTCTTTCTATTTTACCGACAATTTTGACGAAATATATACTTGTTATATTTTAAAGTTAAAACATCTATAAATATAACTTCGATATTAAACATTATGACATTTATTTATACTTTTTTAAACTTCATATTGGAATATATAAATTATTCATCAACATTTTTCGATTTTTCTTTTATATTTACACGAAGATGATAATTATATTTGTGGCTTAGGGGCGCGTCAACCCTTTTACTGAATATTTCCGGTTACGTCATATTCTTTAACTAATCATTTTTATTACTTGAATCGTATTTTTTGTAATTTTAAATTATTATATATTTATTAATTACAGTTCATATTAGTAAGAGAAACAACAATTTTTTATGAACTTAAAATTTTACTAAATTTAAATACAACAAGAAAAAAAACAAATTCTCTTTCAAATGTATGCGCAAAAATATTCTTACAATTTAATTTATACATTGAAATACATATTTAACTTATTCTACCTCGAAAAAAGTCAAGTTCACAAATTAATTTCATGCTCTCATCAAACGACAAGCAATATTTTCGGTTTTAAAGTGTTCTAAAACCGATTATTGATCACTTTTATTGTTTGTTTACATTGTCAAATGTTAATTATTCCATAACTAAGGTTGTACATTTTTGATAAGTTTATAACAGTTTAAAAATCTACAAGAAAGTTCTATTTTGTCTCAGAAAAACAATTTTCTACTATTAACTCGTCCACATCGTCCCGTCATCTAGAAAATATTACACACATTATTTTACTTATATATAATTATATACATACATATATATATATATATATATATATATATATATATATATATATAAATGATGCAGAATGTTTGGTTTTTCAATATATTTAATGAATCCTAGACAAATTTTAAAGCAGTCACTGTAAAAGTTTTTTGCCTTATCATTATATGTATATATATATATATGTATATATATATATATGTATATATATATATATATATATATATATATAAATATATTATGATATTGAGTGATATGCGATATGAGAGAAGCAAATGGAGGCGAAGCCCCTCGTGAGTCGGAATGAATAGCGAATAGGAGGAAGACCTCCCTGGTATTCATCAAAAAGTATTTAAATTCTAAAAAAAATGCCTAATTTTTTGGTCTAGCCCGGTTTTGAATTTTTTTCCGGGAGCACTTACACTTCCAAAACATACTCAAACTTCCATTATTACACCATTCAACATCCAGACATATGCGAGTCAACGCCCAGGCGAGGTACCGCGACAAACTGAAATATTGTGCACTTTAGTATTAATGGTACTACTGTTCTAAAATGCATATCAATACATTCTTTCTTTTCCTAATTTTATAGTGAAAATTTTAAAATTTAGAACAAAATATTCCTTTATTTCTCGTTTCATACTGATTGTTTTGATTTGATTTTACTAACTCTGTCCTTAACTAATCTAAAAAAGCATTTATTACCATAAATTGTATGCAAATTATTATTGAAAAAAATTGTGTACAATTTAGGTTGAAAATTTAGATTTGCATACAATTTGATCTAAATTGAATACAAATCTAATAAATCTTTTATCAAAAAATGTTTTTTTTCAAAAATTGTATTTTAAAAGAATTGTTTTTCAAAAATAATTTGTGTTCGAAGAACTGTATGGCTTTAACGCTAAACGTTACAGTAATATTTGTTTTTATTTCCATTAGAATTTAGTAAAAAATATAACTTTTAAAATATGGAGTATGGATAATTATTAAAATACGAGTATATGTAATTCTTCAACAATTTTGATTTGAAAAACAAAAATATGGCGTTCTCGAATCTTTTCAAATTCAAGTATTTTAAAATACAATTTATAGATTTGTTAGGTAAATAAATTTATTTATTTTATTTAAAATTCATAAACTAAAATTAAAATTTTAAGGGTATCTATTATATAAGTTTTGAAGGTAATTAATTAAAAATTTTGTAATACTGAATGAATTCTATTTATATTCTATAATAAACTTTTAATTACTATAACAATTTATAAAACAGAAAAAATGAATAATAAAAAATTAACAATAACAAGAATGTTATTTAATGTGAAATAAATGTAAATAAAAAATGTAAAAGAGATTTATCTTGTCAAATTTCAGATTTTACACGTCCTACATCCGATCGAAGAATGTTCAGAAACATTAGCTTTTGCTTCTGAGCCAGTACTGGCAAGTTTAGCTAATGTATTAGCGCATCAAGAAGTCGTGGGTGGAGGAACGCCTTCAACTGGTGCTTCACAACCAGTAAGTACGGCTCCAAAACCAGCACACGCTAAGGAGTACAATTTCTTGGATATAGAACTCAAGTACGGAATTCTCCAGGTAAATAATATTATTTGTTTAGGACTATATTGCTATCATGTTTTAGTAATATTTAACATACTTGTGCTACACATATCAATATTGTATATACTTTTCATATACGATTTATCTTCCGTAAAATAAATATTTACATATTTATATGTGAGAGATACTAATTTATTGAAAATATTTACTTAGTGGTATACGTATATTATATTACGAAGTATAGATTTTTCTGTTAATATAACAAATATATATATATATATATATATATATATATATATATATATATATATATATATTACTCGCCAACACGCAAGTGGGATAAGCGTGGCGAGTCATGATCCCAAACGTTACATGATAAGTACAAATGGAAAATCATGGAAGAGGCCTGTATCCAGCAATAGATTAACAAAGGTTGAATATATATATATATATATATATATATATATATATATATAAATATATAATTTTATTATTTAAGCAAATATTTAAAAAATAGTAATATTATCTACATGTTACAGTTTTGTAGACTGATATGGAATATTTTGTAAATTATTACGTTGGTACGAAAATAATTGCGATTTTGTTTTCTGAATTCTAACCTTCAATTTTTAATAAAAGTGTCATTTCATCGTGTTTATGTTAATATTATTTTAAAGTGTATCTTTCGATCTGTAATTTGATAACATTTACTTTTGTTTTATAATTAATTTTACTTCGAATTGGGTTATTGAATTAAAGATGAAAAAGAAGCAAATAAGAACAATTTTTTTCAATGAGTTCAAAACGGGTGGTAAAGCCGCAACAATTAGTCGTAAATTAAACAATACTTTTAGATGCGTACTGTTAAGAAACGTATAGTGCATTGGTAGTTCCAAAAATTTCATATTGGGAATGAGAGCATTGAAAATGAAGAAGACCGCAGGCGTCTTTCTTCAGTTCATAACGACCAACTGCAGGCGCAAGTTGAATTAGAACTACGCACAGAATTCCGAAAGCTTGAACAAAAGTTAGGCGTTAATCATCCAACAGTTCTATACTACTTGAAACCACTGAAAAAATTTATATGAATTTGAAGATCATAAACCAAAATTATTTTTCTACCAACCGAATATTTATTCATACTATTTCCGTATCGCAATAATAGAATAACAAATATATATATATATATATATATATATATATATATATATATATATATATACATATACATATATATATCACAGAAAGTAACATATGAATAATAAAAACTACATAACCAAAATTTTCACCAATGTTTCTCTCTAAAAGATTTCGCCAAAAGTTTTGTTTAGTTTCTTAAATTGAAATTAGTAATATGATTTACATATATATTTAATTGTACAATTATATGATTCTGATTATTATTTGCTTAGTTACCCTTACAATAATTGAATAAATTTATTTTTTTATCTATTTACTACACTGTGCGCGATAAAAAACTATTCTTTCCAATCTGGTTTCACAAGCAATTTCGTTCCACTATTAATCAAAATGTTTTTTAGTTATTACTCATAGATCATTAAGGTATAGAACATTATTGTATATTAAATCTCTGAGAAGATAGTATTACTATTTTAGTTCATAAGACCAGCCATGAAAATGAATAATAATAAATTACTGAACATTTTTGATCAGAACATTGTTTCTGGTTGAAGAAAATGTAAAATAATTGCAGAACTGAATTTAACTGGAGTTCCAAAAACTTGCACTCAAATGCTTTTTACATAAAAAAAATATTTAATTGAGAATATTTTAATACAAAATAATACAGACGACATAATCGCAAGAAGTGTCGAAAATTTAAAGTTGTAGGTTAATAATACCGTTCAATAAACAATGTATGACATCTGAATATACTCCAATTTACGGCTGTCAGTGATTCGTACGCAAAATTAGTTTTAATGATGTGACTTATTAGACTGAAGGTTACACAACATAACGTAATCATATTGTTGACGCATGAAGATGTTTCATGATTATACCTCTACAGCGGTATGATATTACAATATGGCAATAAATATGACTACACAGTGTGGCTTGTATGAATAAAATAAACATGTACAAGTAGGTTAACAAGGCAATTTTCGTTCTCTGCTTTAAGATCATTGTAATTATATACATAAAGTTATGGAGGATGTATGTGTAAAATATATTCGAAATAATTTCAATTTTAATAGCACTCGCATAAAAACTAACACAATGATAAAAAACCGTATTGATATTAGTTTGTTTTAAATTATTGAGTTGTCCAAAAAATAATTGTTATTTTTATATAAATGAAAGGCGAATTTTTCATGGGAAACAAAATCGTTATTAAATAATATATTCTCCATTTTGTTTGACTACTTTTCCCATCTTTCAAGAAACTTCATGATTCCACGCTCAAAAAAGTTTTTATCTTTTTCGGGAAAAAACAGTTTCAAGAACGATTTGATATCCTTATCAGCAGTGAAGGTTTTACCATTAAAGGCATTTGCAAAGAATGAAACAAATGGTAGTCTGATGGTGCTAGGTTTAGCGAGTATGGTGGATGTGATTCCATCATACACAAACACATTCCATCCAAGCTGCAACAATTTTTGACGAGTGACCAAACTTGTATGTGGTCTAGCGTTATCTTGCTAGAAAACAACACATTTGTGATTCACCAATTCTGGATTCTTCTGTTTGATGGCTTCATTTAATTTATGCAGTTGATGACAGTACACATCTAAGTTAATGGTTTGGTTCCTTGGAAGCAGCTTATATTACTCAATACCTTTGAAATCCCACCAGACTGACAGCGTAACCTTCCTTTGATGAATATCTGTTTTTGAAGTGCTTTGAGCAGGTTCATTACATTTGCTCCATGATACTTTTTGTTCAACGTTGTTGTAAATGGTCCATTTTTCATCGCCTGTTATCATACGTTTCAAAAATGGATCGTTTTCTTCACATTTCAAGAGAGAATTGCAGATGTCAATGCACTTATTGAGATGAATTTCTTTACGCTTGTATGATACACAAATATCGACCTTACTAATGTATCCAAGTTGTTTAAATGGTTTTTAATGCTTTATTTAGATATATTAAGATTGTTAGCAATCTTCCACGTCGTTCAAATTCGATCAATACCTTAATTTTGTCATCATCAAATTCGTTGGTCTTCCTAAGTTTGGTGCATCTTTAACATCGAAATCTCCAGAACGAAATTTGGCAAACCAATTCTAGCACTGCCGTAGTTTTAAGGCATCTTCACCATACATATCATAAGGTTTTATGAGCTTGCACAAAGTTTTTTCCTTTTTGGAAGTAATACAGCAAGATATGACGAAAATGTTGATTTTGATTTTTACATTTTGAAATCGATGGTAAATAAACAATTGTTAACAAAATCGTGCATATCCTTTTCCTAAAACAGACAAACTGTCAGATGTCAAGTTATATAACGAATTTTTAAATTAGAATGAAGTTAGTTTCATTTCAAGACATGTATGTCCATTTATTAGAAAAATGGCCATTTCTAGGCATTTTGGCCATCCTAATATATAAAATTTAGTAGATAGAAGACGAGTTTGATAGATATAATAGCGTCTTCTAAATGGAACATTCCTAGTACGTATGAAAAAAAACGAATATTCTAAGTCAATACAAGTGATTTTGAAAATAGTAACAAAATAGATCAATTAAACATTTAAGTACAAAGGACAAATAAATACACCGTCAAAAAACCGTCCGTAATAACTATGATGTAAACAACCGTTTTATATTGTAAATAACTCAGTAAAAATTACTTCAACACAAGAAACACAGGCTATTATCATAATATGAAGACATATGAAGTTGTGGATGAGTCGGCCGTTCATGTAATCGCCACTAAATACAGGCCAATAAGAATATTCCCTAATGGGCATTTTGAAGCTCTACTAGCTAAACTAGGAAAAACACACCATCTAAACGCTATGGATAATGATTCTCCCTTTTGGTTAAAATCTCCAGTTCAAAAGATCATCAAGTTATTTTAATGGTGCATATAACTAACCCACACTTATTAGTATTTGCTGTATAGGGAGGGTGAAAGGTCTGAAAGGTCACTTGTTAACACAAGAACAATCATATTATTTTTAAATTTATATGTAAATTACTTAAAATTTTATCTTATCGTATATAATTTACAACTTTTTAATTCGAATATAGTTGTTTTTTCTAACTAAAATTGTTACACAATTTAAATTTAAATTTTGTATATTTTTATATTTTATTTTCGTAGTTAATAGATAATATTTTGAGATGATATATTTATGCATAAGAAAATAATTTTATTATTCTTTATATTAAGTGTTTTAGTATTATTCGTAATATTTTAATAAAAAGAGTAACCTTTTATTATTAATAGTACACAAATAGTTTTTTCATCAAGAACTACTCCAAAAGAGAATCTTCTATAGAAAAACGAAAACTAATGATTTTGCCATTAAAACTAAGAAAAATGCTTACAAAAGTAGACAAAATGAGTTATTTATAGAAATTTATCTAATAATTCTTCCATCGCGCAGAACAAGGAAATAAAAAATGTCAATAAATGTGGATCCCAGAGTAAAATATGCCTATGTTCTTCTAACACTTCCATGATAATTAATATATTTTTTTGACAATTTGCAAGATTACTGTTAATCTTTCACAATAAGACTGAAGAAAATTTAAATACAATTGAGCAGCATATACATCTGATACGTTATTGCAATAATTTTAAAACTATTGCATAATCCATTTTCACCTATATGAAAATACCACATTACTTATAGTATGATCAAATACTTTAAATTTTATAAATAAACATAAAATATTCAAATGTTTCTCTTTAAATATGTTACTTAAATTTCAAATTATATTTCTTCTATCTAAAATGTAAACTGACAAATTCACAGTAGTTTTTTGGTACTAAATAAATTGTTACATGCCATACAATTAATGTAACTAAAAAACTAATTAATTTACAGGCGGAATAATTAATTGTCAAAATGTATAATGGCATATTTAGAGCTTGAGAACTTGTCAAATTTATAATGTCAATAAAAGTTATTTATTTATTGAAATATATCCGAGAAAGAATATTGACTGAATTTAAATTTATGTTGATAAATGCCTTTAGTTTTCTGTATTAAATATTTTTCTGTTATAATTATTTTTATTAAATCTACATTATAAGTATTGAATGGTTGTTCCAAAAAACTATAAAAAAATATGAATTTTAAAAAATTTTAATAATTTGATTTGAGAAAAATATAAGAATTTTTAAATACTATATATATATATATATATATATATATATATATATATATATATAGAGAGAGAGAGAGAGAGAGAGAGAGAGAGAGAGAGAGGGTGAGAGAAATTAAATGGAGAGGAGTAAGACAGAATTTGAAATTGTATTAAATAGTAAACGTCCTAAAGAAAAATAATTTTTCATTATCAAGTAGAACTCTTCTAACTGGAAAAAACTGTCTTATTTTTCAACCATAGACACAAATGATGACACTGGGGATTTCAAGTCTCTGAATTTCTCTAACTCTTATTTATTTCTCAAAGAAAAGTTTCCATGTTGACTTTTCTTTACTCCGAATATGTTATCATATCCCCTTGTTGATTTTAGTGGCCACGATTATACTCGTATATACTTATTATACATATGTGTATTTATCTATATATATATATATATATATATATATATATATTTATATATATATATAGAGAGAGAGAAATGTATATATTTATATATATTATAAATTAATGAAAGAAATAATATTCAGAATTTTCTTAATAAAGTTTGAAATATTTAAAATACTTATTGTAGACTGTATGGTCTATAAATTGAACTTTTAATCACATAAACTTTATAAAATACCATATACAACTCTTATTGGTGTTTCTAATTTCTAGTCCAGGACATAAATTTACAATAAATGTGATTTCTTCCTGCTTGTACTAGCTTAACAAACGGCTCAACAAAACCATGACATGAAAATTAATGTCTCCAAAACACATTGTGACTTTTAATGATCTGTTGGACTTTAGAGCATCTTTTTCTTTTATAATCGAATACAAAACCTCAAAATAAAAATTTTATATTTATTGTCTTCTCTCCGAATGACAACAATACATAACTTCAATCTTTAGAAATCTAACTTTAACTTTATTAACACATTTATCAAGAAAACACTAATTTGAAAGGACTCATCATTTTCTATTCTCAAATTTCTACTAAATTTTTTATTCACTAATCTAAGCTATAAAATTTTTTTTATCTTTTACATTTATGAGGTCGTGAGTCAAAATTATACACAAACAAATAGGTTAGATCTAATCAACTTGAAAGTTAGTCCTCAAGAATATCTGAATAAAAAACGTTAAACCCGCATAAAACCATCTGAATACTATTTACGACTATCACATCGAATAAATTACTAAAAAAAGATAATGGTGACAATCCTATTTTAGTGACTTTATTTATTCATCCATTTGCCTACTTTAATTATCTGTTTTTACGAACGGTTCTTACAGGTCTGTTCCTATCCTATGGATTCTTATTCCTATGGATCAATTATTATAAAATTAAATAATCAAAAAAATGCCTGAGGATAAAAATAAATAGTTTTTTATACATGTGAACCTTATCTATCTATTTTCCTAATTTATAGTACCTAGTTTGATGGATTGAACTCACAGGTTTCGGAGTTCAATAACCAGGAAATATTTAAAACCAATAAATAAATACTTTGTATAGATACATGATCATAAGAAAAAACGCAGGTTTAGATTAAATTTTAATTATATTTGAATACCTACATTCACATATTTTTTAAATAAAAAATGGAATGATTATTAAAAAAATATTAAATTATTTACTAATAAAAAATATTTATTTTACAGTAAAAGTTTATGATGAAAATGTATTTATTTAACATTAAATATTTAACAAATATATATATATATATATATATATAATCAGTTCGTGAGTACCTAAATCGCTTATATAAATTACAAACAGAAATATTCCATGTTTTTATTTTTTTATAAAATGCTCTTACTTATATGTGATTATATTTCAAATACGAATAAGAACTAACCGAAAATCGAGAATAATGAAAGAATAATTTGAGTTTTTTTGTTCCCGGATACGAAAAATAACAATATAGTCAATAATTCAAAAGTTTTCTGAAACAATGCTACATTAATAAATATTTATTTTTTCTTTATATGTAAATATTAATTAGGTATAAAATATATCTATATATATATATATATATATATTTATATATGTATATATATTCATATATTTTCATGCATTATCAAACAGTTTATATAGGTATAACAAATATAAATAAAAATTTCCCGTTTTGTTTACTCAAATATAAACTAAATAGTACTAATAAACTATTAAAAGACTTGTGATGAATTAGTTTAGAAAAAGAAGATAATAGACAACATTAACTTTTTACAATATAGTTTTTCTTTCTGTGCTTAATATCCTTTCACTAATGATTGTTTTGCCCTCAAACCACTTCTCACATTTTTTTTTATTATTACTTACATCCATTTGGATTGTGGTATCCTCATCATCTCTAACGCTCTGGAAATTATGACATCGTTATCTAAATAAATATAAAAAACAATCAAAATATTTCTGAACAATTTGGTCCTTGTGGTTTATAGGACAATAAGAATATTTAGTTATGATAGTGACTTTTGCTAGTTTCAAATCGATATTGTCTTTGTATTTGTTTTATGAATTTAGTTTTTATTTGGATAATTTGTAAATAAAATATTTAAATACTTAAAGTTAAATCTAACAAGAATATCAACAAATCGAATAACATACTATAATTATAAGAATATATATTTGTCTTTTTAATTTATTTAAAGGAATGGTCTTCTTTATTGGATCACCAAAAGTAGATTTTTAATTAACTATTTTCAAAGTTTGAATTATAGAAATACGCTTCTATAAGCATTGATTGAAATTGGAGAAAGTGTGGATGCAAAAGGTAATTTTCCAATTCGAACTAAATGAATTCGATTGTAGAAAAATTGAAAAATAATTAAACTTCACTTGCAACAAAATGTTTCATTTCTCGTTACGAACATAATACTTTTTAGTCAAAAATTTCGAATAATTGATTATTATTCATGTAGATTGTTGTTTATATGTGTTTAGATGGCGATCATCTTTAAATCGCTAAGAAACAGAAATAATGTTACTGTACTTTATTGTACTTTACCGTTTTGATAATGATAACATTATCTTTGTAATATCATTAAGTAATAATTCAAATGAAAAGTATTCAATTATTTGACATTTTTAAAAAAAGTTATGCAGTTTGTGAGCGAATAAAAATCATTTGCAAAGTGAATTTATACTCCGATCAAAACAATTACTATTATAGTTTAAACCATTAAATAGATTATGTCTGATTATAATGTAAGGCTTATTTGTATTTTAAGAGTAGTTTCTGCTGCTTTACCACACGTTTTGAACTCGTACAAAAAAATTCTCTTATTTTTTTCTATTTCATCTTTAATTCAATAGCCCAATCTGAAGAAAAATTAATAATGAAACCAAACTCCATGTTACCAACATACGGACGGAAAAATAAACTTTTATATGATATTAACATGAACACGATGCAATTACATTTTCATTAAAAAAATAAAGTTGGAATTCAGAGAACAAAAACTGCAATTATTTTTCTGCCAACCTAATAGAGTCATTTGTTTGTCTGAATCATGTTGTTGCTTACATTCGAATATAATTGTAAATGTTTTGTATTGGAAAACTCATTTGTAACTTCGTATGTACTTTGTTTATATACACACATCTATTCACTATTGTACAATTACTCAATGGCACGTAGATGACCTATTTTTCTTTTTTCTAGTTATGTTATCCTAGTCAGTCAATATAGTATTAACACAGGACAGACATGCACATACACACACACATATATATATATATATATATATATATATATATATATATATATATATAGACACGTTTGTTTACACCAATGCCAAAAATTAATTTATTTTTGCACTATATACATATAATACAATTAAATTTATTATTTTAAGATGTAATCAATTTTGAAATGAATCGATGTTTAACCATTTGAGTGCCAAGGAGTGGCATATTGCTCCTTTATACATTTGTGAAAAGTGACAAGAGCTATACATATATACCTGCTCAATTTTCTAAGTAATATGTAAAAAAAAATCAACTTTTCTTCATAAAAAGGACGTTAAAAACAAATACACACATACTTTTGTGTTCAATTTGTTTTATTCTAATTCCGTGTGCAAAAACTGACTTAATAGCCGACTAAACTAAATTGTTGTATTTAGTGCCGATTTTACAATTCAAACCGTTCGAAAAGATATCGCGGCTAAATTATTTTTTTTCTGTTTTATTTATTCATCTACCTCTATTTCTATAATATTGATTTTTGCAAAAAATTCCCCACTTTCAGAAAAGAGCGAAGAGTTTCAGTGTAAAAACCTAAATTAATTTAGTTACCTGTCAAAAATTTAGTCAAATGAAAAACAGACTAAAAGCTGCATTATCGGAATTAAATGAAAAATTTAGTTTATTTGGCCATTTACTTAGTCAGCCAAAATATTTCCGAAACTCAAAAATCCCTTTTTGCGGATACTCGAAAAAGAAAAACAAAAAAATGTCATTGCTGCTTCTTTCTACTAAACTTGTTGCCGAAACTGTAATAACAACTAAGAAACGTCGAAATCAGGATATGCAAAAAATAAAATCTGAAATCATCGCCGATTACAATAAATTTATGGGAGGCATCGATAGCTGTAACATGATGCTATATATATATATACTCGTATATATATATATATATATATATATGTATGTATGTATCTAAATGAATTTTGAAAAAAAGTTGTTTTCAACATCTTCGCAAGAATGATTCTAAACGCGTTTATTTTCTACTAGAAAACCACAACCGAAAAGGAAAGTCATGTTCAGAATTCACATCATCAGTAATAAATGCTATAGAGATGGATTGGGCACTAGAAATAAAAAACAATACCCAGTGAAAATTCACCATGACATCGGTCTTTAAATACTACCAAGCAATAATATGAGAAGTTGTGGTGTATGCAGCAATTACGTATAAAGGGCCAATAAAATGGTTCCGTCTTAACTGTTTGATGTGCTAGAAAGGCGTTCACGGGCGTTCACGGATTGTTTCTGGAAGAGCACAAATGTATATAAAAGCTTCTTCGAATTACGTATATGTACTTATAACAGTTATGATTTACAAAAATCCTTGAGACTACTCATTCTAAAAGATAATAAATGAAGTTCTTTACAAAAAAAACTTCATTTTCAAGTTTTTGTAAAAATATTTCTTTTATATTTAATTTTTTGTAAAATCTTAAATTATTTTTGATTTTATTAACAATAAAAGAAGTCCAATATGTTATTAGTATTGTGTAAAAATTTAATTAACTTTAACCTTAAATTGACTAAAATATAATTTTTTTTATAACCATACATTTTTTCTTAAAATTATCTGGAATTTTTCGTAAATGTATGAACATTTCCTCTAGCACTATAAGGGTTAATATATTATAATGTTGTGTGTCAGATTTTATGTTATTACATGTCAAAAGAATTTTCTTTAATTGCCCTTAGTAGCGTTTTTAATATCTTTAAGAATTAAAAGAAAATAATAACATTATATATATATATATATATATATATATATATATATAAATCACGTTTGTTATGTATAATCACAATAAACCTTATTTAAATACTATGATCATTTTTGCAATTAATGAAGAAAATTATTGATTTTAAATTATTTTCAAGTTTTTAAAACATAAATAATGTTTTCAATAACTAGTGAATTAATATATATATATATATATACATATATATGCATTAATAATATTCTAAATTCAGTAACAGCACATCATATATATATTGTTAAGAAATTGGCAGAATATAATTTAAGGAATTACTCGTAAATAGAAATTAGGTCCAATTAAAAGATCTATTAAAAATGTAGAAAAGAAAAAAATAGTTACAACATAAGAAACTAAATGGACCAGATATTTTGCAAGAGCAAATTATCAATTTTACCTAGAAATTATCGATTGTTGGTCTAAATATAGAATGATGACCCAGAAAGAGACCAAGGCATATTTTATTTTGCTCAACCCTGATTTATTCAATACATTTCCACAGGTCTATTATACATAATATACTTTTTGCGACTACTAGTTCTTATTTATCACTAAATAATAATTTATTTCCAGTTGTATCATTCTAGATTATATTTTGTTGAATACTGATAATTTTCAATTAACTACTTCGTTGAAACTGCTGTATAACTTTGAAGAATACATAATATATTTAACAAGCTGCTTCTTGTCAAGCATGTAAATTATACAACATATTAACAAATAACTTAATTTTAATTTAATATCATTTCTATCTTCGAATAATTTTATTAACCTGTCATCTATAATGTGTAATATATAATCTAATAATTTTTTACACTCGAGTATTTTAAAAACAAATTGTTTTTTTTTTTTTAATTTTATTATAATATAATAAAATTAATTTATAATTTTTATAAATAATGTACAGAAATATCATTACATGTATAATAAAATTATTAAATAAAAAAAAATTGAAAATACATTATTATTACAATTACTATTTTTTACATTAACTTATATTCGGTAACTTAAAAAAACCAAACTTTTTGAAAAAAATACGCGTATGGATGAAAATTTTTCTGCGCTAGCTCATAACTCTTGAATAATTTCAGATATTGAGATAAAGAAAAAATGAATAAATCTTAGAATATAACTTTTATAACGATACATATATTTTTCAATACAATCATCATTACTGTAAATATATATTTCTACAAATGTTTAATAGAGTACTTAATTTTGTCTGTAAAATAATTTAATGCATTGGCAGTATTCGTCACTGCTATTTTTCAATAACAAGATAATACACATATATTCAATGCTTAGTTATTATAGAGAACACCTTGAATTCATAAATTGCAAATTTTGTAGAAAAAATTTAAATTATTTAGTGTTCATTTTATAGGAAAAAATTAAATTACTTAAAATATTAAATTATTTATTTTTCAGGTCAAAATTCGTAGCACTCAACAAACGATCATCTTTCTATATCCCAAAATATTCGTAATAATGTCAATTTTTTTTATAAATTATTAGTTTTCTCACAAATACTGTAGTTAAACTAATACATCTGAACAGAATTGACACAAATCACTTAGAATATTTTGTTCATGTAATCCCAATATCCCAAATTTTGTGAAAGTTATGGGAACGTATATAAAACTTTTATCTATAATATTTTTCGGTTATACATAATGATAAATAAAATAAATAAATGAATATATATATATATATATATATATATATATATATAGAAATGCAAGATAATATGTTTATCTAATATAAACTTAGATAATAGTAATATTAAGTTGGTAAAAAAATAATTGAGGTTTTTTTTCTGAATTGTACCATTATTTTTTTCAATGAAAAGATCATTTCATCGTATTCGCGTTCATATCATTTTAAAGTGTATTTTTCAGTTTATATTTTGGTAACATCAACTTTGGTTTTATTATTAGTTTTGGTTCAAATTAAAGCAGCAGAAACTGCTCTTAAACTAAACGATTTTTTTTGCGTGGGTACTGTTAAGGAACGTACGGCGCAATGGTGGTTACAAAAAGTTCGTGCTGGGGCGAAAGCTTTGAAAATGAAGAATGTCGCATGCGTCCTACTTCAGTTCATAATGACCAACTGCAGGAGTTAGTTGAATCACAACCAAGCACAAGAAATCGAGTGCTTGCACAAAAGTTAGACGTTAATCATCCAACAGTTTTGGAGCACTTAATACTACTTGAATTAAAAAATGTATATAAATGTGAAGATCGTAAACCGCAATTAATTTTTCTACCAATCTAATAATTACCTATATTAAAAAATATCAATCCTAATATATCTAATTTACAGATATTTTACCAAACAGTTCGTTCAATATTTATTTGAAAGACTAAATTATCCTTCCATAACTCTCAATGTATTAGATATTTATCTATTTTCTTATGTAAACACTTCCAATTCTGAATCATTCTTTCTTTACAGCTCTCTTGAGACCCTTATACGATATATGATACTTGCTTGGATTCTTTTATGATAATAAAATAACCGTAGAAACATATTTAAGTGATTCAATCGTACTATCAAAACTAAGATTTTTGTTAATAATTTTAATTCAAAATACAATTGGAAATATAATTATAAAATTAAATAATTTACTTTCACTTATTATTGCAAATTCTTACTTAAAAATTTAATTTTTCGTACTTTAATTAAATAAAATCAAAAGTATACAACCAAATCAATAAAAACGTTTTTTGAATAATAAAATCTCATGTATCATAACTAAAAAACAAAATATAAAATTAATTTATAGATACCCTTGAAAGATATTTACTATTCTAATAAATTAACCAAAAATTCCTAGTATAAATATTATTTACTTATCTCACTAATTCATTTAATACTAATTTATTAATGTAATTAAAACTTGGTTACACGAACTTAATAGAATTGATAACAAATTATATCCCAGCGTGACTAGAACGACTGAGAAGGTCAAGCCCCGAGGGCTAGAGCGACATGGGCAGTGATGATACAGAACTAGAGATATAACGAGACGGAGTTTTAAAGCTACTGAGATTTTGACCACAACCTGTCTACCACAGGTACCACAAGCTTTAGGTAAACCGTGAACATCTGTCAATGTAACCATGGAATTGTGAGGATGGGAACTGTTATTTTGTAGTATCTCTGTATTTTTATGCATCTGCGAATGTATTTATTCTTATTGTCCAAATTCATCAACACATGCATTATTATGTTCATTTTGATGGTACTTTTTAAATCAAACATTAATGACTTTAATGACAATATATACAAAAAAAACATTTATTGGACATGATTGACTTCATTCTTTTTCCTTTCTTTCCTCATATATTATACTAAAAATATAAATAATTTAAATAAAAATGCATATTAAGTTGGCAATTTTAACTGAATTAAATTTAATTATGTCAAGTCAACATATTTTTATCAATACTTTTTAACACTGTGGTTAACTTTTTTTCACATAAATTTTTCACCTGTAACTACAAAATAATACATTGAAAATAATAACAATTTAAGTAAAATCTGTCCAATTGTTTCAGAGATAAATTCTCTAGACAAGTCAATAATAATAAGAAGTAGTAAATATAATAACTATTTATGAAGTAAACAAAAATATTTATTTTTTAATACCAGGTGTGGTAATCGAATAACGGGAATTTCTTTCTAATAACGTACCACAGAGTAATACTAACGGTTATGCTAGTATGTGGTGGGAATATTCTGCAATTTTTGCATATACTTCCGAAATTTCAGTGCGTGAGGTTAAGTTTTCGATCATCGATGAAGTTTGAAAATTGTTCTGAAATTTGGCACGCTATGAAAATATACGATAAAAAAGTGTACACAGAATGTTCATTACATTTTTAATGAAATCGGGCGAAATACCGTTGTTGTCGAATCATGGGTGTTCCAATATGAACCTGAGACCCGTTGACAGAGCAAGCGATGGGTATAAGAAGGTAGAGAACGTCCGAAAAAAGCTAAAATATAAAAAATCAAGACAATGTGAATTTGTTTTTTTCGATATTCAAGCAGTGATCCATAGAGTTCGCTCCACCAAACCAAAGAGTCACCACAGTGTTTTACTTATCTGTACTAGAATGTTTGAGACAGAGAATTGTGATAATTCATCCGAATTCGCTAGTTGAAGGATGGATTTTGCATCAGGATAACGCGTCTGCTCATTCGTTGTTAACCGTACAAAAGTGTTTAACCAAAAAACAAATTCTGGTACTACTCCATCCACTTTACAGTCCAGATTTAGCACGCTGATACATAATATCCAAGGTTAAGCGTTTTGATGACAT
The DNA here is from genome assembly GCA_034766995.1 of Acanthacorydalis orientalis. Classification (NCBI taxonomy): domain Eukaryota; kingdom Metazoa; phylum Arthropoda; class Insecta; order Megaloptera; family Corydalidae; genus Acanthacorydalis; species Acanthacorydalis orientalis. Next base: position 29,548,359 of record CM068316.1, read on the forward strand.
TCAGGACATCCAAAGACACACAACGCAGATTTTAAAAGAGTTTGCTTGAGATGATTTTCGCGACTGTTTCCAACAATGGGAGAAACGCTGACGTATATGAGTCATGCTCGAGTGAGACCATTATGAAGGTATTACAACATAGATTTATGTATTTTTGTTTAATAAATGATTTATAAAGAAATTATCGTTATTCAATTGCTACACCTCATATATTCTAACCATATTTTAGTTCAAATTGTATTTATATATAAAACTAAGTACATGTGTATACTAATTATAAACATTGAATAGTTTTCAGTACAATTTTTTTTCAAATCATCCAAATAATCTCATTTACTCGATAATAAATAATACAAACGATATTGTTGTTTATTTCGTGAAAATTGACCTTCAGTATCGTAAACAGATCCTAATAAACGAATTATCTTGATTATTAGCAAAATACTCTAAAAAATTGAATGAAGTTTGAATCAAGCAAAACATGGTAATTGATCATAAAATTAAAATGTTTCCTATATAATCTCAAATTGGATGTTTTTATCACTGTTAAAAATTATGTTTTTTGCTCTTAAAAAAAGAAAATGAAAGTGTACTAACTTTTTATATAATGCTTATATTTTCATGATTTAATTTTTTTATAATCTAGACTAATTTTGATTATTTCAAGAGAAGAAAAAACCTTTAATCTATAATTACAAACATTTTTTCAAAATGAAAAGTGTAATAAAATGTACTTGTTAGATAAATATTAACGTACTTTACAATTATCATTACATACTAAAAACTAAAAATGTTATAATTGTATGTATTACAAAATACAACACAACCACGTGATATAACTAAATTCAACGAATTACAATATCATGCAACACAACCTAGAGCATCAAGAATAGAAAAAAAAATCATTAAAACGAGAATTTTATGAATATGCCAAAACAACACAATTGTTAAAGCTACACATTTTAGAGCAAAATCAGTGTTGATTGTTTCAAAAATATAATTTTAACACACGAAAATCCAAATGTTTCTATGTATATGTATATTATATGTATATATATATGTATATTTCCATATATATTTATATGATATGCACGTATGAGTGTGAAGTAGAAAATAAAACAATACTATTATATAAAATACATACTAATTCATACAGAACTAAGCGCAGATATTAAATACAAAAATGTATATACTATAAAATCAACAGATATTCGAGATATTATGCCGGGTAAACATTACGGCCAACGGAAACAAAATCAATAACAATACTAGCACCACTTTTATCTGGTACATATGATTATATTATTCTTACAAATATTAAATACGACTAAAAATAAATATTATATAAAAGTATTTTAAAATGAAAATATTTCTAAATAATTAAAGTTTGATTTTTTTTAAAAAAAATACTATTGCTTGGGACACATTTTAATTTCAATTATAAATAATATTACTTATATATTTCATGTTATTTATAAAAAAATAATAAATTTCTATTAAGTTATAAGAACTGTGAATATTTTCAAGAGAACAAGTCACGGTAAAATACAAAAAATACCAATTATTAAAATTAAAAGAAACATTGTACATAAATTTTATATTATTCCTAAGTCAATTACATATTTTAATAAAGTTATAGCAATTTTAGGATATCAAACGATGTCAGCTATTTTTGATAAATGGGTATTTAAAAAACATATTTTTTTATTACTTCACGGTTTGTTTTATTCAATATTAACTAAAATAATAGAATCTTTTAAAAATTCGTAAACTGACTGTTAGAAAGGTAATATCAAATAATCGGAAAAATATTTTTGTTACGAAAAAAGCCTAATTATACGATCCAAAATTTTCAACTCAAAAAATAAAGGAACATTAAAAAATTAAATTTAATCCTTTGCATTCTGTAGGCGCCGTTATTGCGCCATTTACTACCAGTGCACTAACTCAGTAGGCACCACAGTTGTGCCACTGGTAAGACAGGTCGAATCTATGAAAGATTTTTTCTACATGTGTTACACTATGTTGAATTTTCGAAATTTAAATTTAAAATTTTATTCGTTGTATCACAAACTATATTAATTAAATAAATGAAATTATAATAACATTAACATATTTTTTTAGTAAAACAGAAGTTCAATTTTCAGATGCTCCAAATAAAAATCTCCTGGAGTTGCTATACTCTTAGATAAAAAAGATTCAGAATGCAAAGATTTAATTATATAAACAGTTTCAATGTTATTATTAAGTTTTAAAATCTATTACCATAAAAAATATCTTTTAAGTTTTTTACTGAAGATTAATATTATATGAATCAATATTTACACCATTGTAATTTTTATATTCGTTGCAGAACTTTTACTACTATATATATATATATATATAGTAGTAAATATATATATATATATATATACATATATATATATATATATATATATACACTATATATATATATACACTATATATATATATATATATACACTATATATATATATCTACACTATATATATATATATATATATATATACACTATATATATATATATATATATATATATATATATACATATATACACTATATATATATATATATATATATGGTAAAGATATAAATTTTAATAATTCTTTTCGAAAAATTCAAAGCTGTTAACGTAACCGATCTTACTTTGATTAAGAACTGCTTACTATAGCTTAATCAGAAAATTAAACTAAATCAATTTTTGAAAATATGAATTAGCCAAAGCTTAAACATTTCTTATAATGCTATATTTAATTATGCAAAAAATCCTATTTTAAATAACAATGTTACTTTATTATTTAACATTATAATAACGCAATAAAAAAATTATATCACAAAATAAATGTATGTGATATAATTATGCACACACATTTATGTGTATAATTATATTTTTATAATAAAAAAAAATCTTATAATGTTATACTATAAGAAATTTTATTTTTTCTCATTTTTTTATATTATATAAAATAACAAATAAAACAAAATATTTCACAAAATAACAGATGTAAGTAAATTATTATATTCTTAGCATTGTGGTTATTCCGAAATTATTTCTAATTGCTGCTAATAAAGATAACTTATTTATTTCTAAAAAATATTTAATTGGTCTAATTAAATAATTGTATCTCTTTTCTACTAACTTTTTCTAAATTTCTGATAGCATTATTATACCTCCACAATCAAATCAATCAGTTTATTTTTGATGAATAAAATCGTATAATTTATTTGTCCACCGAAGGTGGAATATTTTTTCAGTTGTTACCGTATTGTAATGAAAAAAACAGAGAACCTACAATATGATTTTGGTAATATTTTAAATTAATGTTCCTATATTTGTTTACGGTAAATTTCGAATGAGATTATCGTCAATCTCTATAAGGTGGTCTGATTTTGCTTTATCGCAGAAGTTGAAATTATCACATCTAAATTTTAAAAACCATAGTTTAATCATTTATTAGTTACACTATTCTTTCGACACAAAAAAATCGTTTATAATATCCTATCCGAACACAAATCATACTATATTTATAAATGAGAAACAATAATTACTAACTCAAAAAAAAAAAAAACAAACAAAAAAAATATTTTCTCACTTGCATAATTGCTGTAATTTTAGGAATTTAAACGTATGTAATAAACAGCTAACTCGCAGTATATTTTTGCGGTAACTACGTTTTTACCTTCCTGATACTAAAAAGGACAAAAAATAATATCTTCTTCGTCCAAATTTTTAACTCAGCAAAATATTCACGATATTTAGTCATGTTGGAATATACCAACGTTGAAAATTTTATATATGTTTATTAGAAAAACAGTATGTATTAGGAGATAACTTTTGTAAATTGTTTGTAAACCAGTAGACGCGGACAAAATTTTGTCGCATTTTAAATATTTTAAGACATCAGATATTCAGAAATTATAAGAGGAATGTATGATCTTTTTTATATAGTTCATTATTTCCTCCTTCTTACAAAGACAAAAATATACACGTACAACTCACCCACGTTCTCAAACATATAACTGACATTTTCATACGCACAAATACACACCCACACACATGCACCCACAAGCATACGCACACACACACACACACAAACATATGTATGTATATATACATATATACATGATCTAACACAAATAAATGTGTATATATGTGTATGAGAGAGTATATGAACACTGTATAAATTCTTATCCCGGAAGAAATCAATATGTTATCCGCAATAGTTTAATTTATGTATATATAAAGAAACAGAAGATACCTTTTTTAATTTTTCTCCCCATAACACCTTAAAATATAAATAATGTTGACTTATATAGATGTGTTATATATACATATATATAACACATAAATAAATATATATATATATATATATTTATATATGTATATAAATACATACATACATATATATATATATATATATATAACACATTATATATATATACATATATAACACACATATATATATAACACATATATATATATATATATGTATGCACATACATATATATATATATATATATATATATATATATATATATATATATATATATATAAAGATTACACATGGATTCATCTAATATTTTACGTGTTAGAAATATGAAAAGAAATCTCAAAACAGTAGACAGTCAAAGTCGAGCTAAGTTTGAGAATACCATTTAACTGGTTTAAATCCATGTAGATATTAACAAAAGCTGTTGTGTTCTTTTGTTCCTTTCTATTGGAACATCTGTCAACAAAACGACGAATTTTCAATGGAAATTTTCTCATAAGATGAGATTTATTCAACGACATCAAATTGATTAAAAATTTGCTGTCTACCTGCAATTAATAATTTTAAAAAAAAATTTAAAAACGAACTTCTATTATAGAAGAATGTAAATAATATTCACCAAAAGTTACTTATAATAAAAAAGAAATATTTTCGGATATAAAATCAACAAATTATCGTTTAAAAATCGTTAGAAAAAATCAATTCTATATATTTTATTTTAATATATATATATATATACTTATATACATACATACACTTGCTGAATCAATGTAAAGAAATGATTTGTAAATAACTGATTTAAAAATTTTTTAAATTTACTATGTAGGTAGTTCACTTAAATTTATAATTTCTTTCTATGTGCTGGCATGTATATATATATATATGTATATGTATATATTTGTATAAATTTATACTTAAAAACAGAGCAGAAAAATTGGTAATTTTACTCAGAGTAATTATTACTATACAATTCCTTTTACCACTTCATTTTATCGATTAAAGCACAAAGAACAACTAATTATTTAGATTTACCAAAAATCTTAACTTACAGTGTCAATATATTCCATACAAATACATATACTAATTTAAAACTGTAATTTTGTATAATAATGTTTATAGATGACATAGTTACGTGTACACACACATACATATATATATTATATATATATATATATATATATATATATATATATATATATATATATACTAGAAGGACTCGCATTCTACTCCCTTCGTTCGTCAGCCCCCGGGCTAGCTGTGTTCACCCTGTTGTCAATTATAAACATGTACATTTAACCGAATGAAAAAATAAACATATTTGCGTTTCATAGAAGCCTCGTCCCAAATAAATAAGTAGACGTCAAGGATTTTTTTAATTTTTTGTAGATAATTTGTGATTATAAATATATATATATACACACGCTTATACATAAACATATATATATATATATATATATATATATATATATAAGAATGTGTATACCTGACAGTTAAAATCAAATGTAATTTTAGAAAAAATCATGTAGAAAATAAGAACTGAAATAGATATGAGTGCATTTTGTACACTCAGGGTTTAATTGTAGTGACAAGTCAGATCAGAATAAATAATGATAGTGCGTAATAGATTTTATTGAGTGAATTGATAATAGGTAAGATTATATTGATACTACATTATTTCTAATTTAAATTCTTATCAGTTCTAAAATTATAAATTTTATTACTAAGTCTTTATATGTGCCACATTTACCAAGCTCTCAATAATTAAGTGCAAAATGTGATTTTTGTGCAAATAATTTAGACTTATAGTACAAAATTACCGAATTATACGCATTAATATATATATATATATATATATATATATATATATATATATATATATTGTATATTTTATATAACTTTTTATTATATTACAATCTGTACACATTTATCTGGTACAAATTTATACAATATAAGAGTAAATCAACAAATTAACATGAATCTTCTTTGTTTACTGTCCTTATAAAATAATAGAGATATAATTTAAATGTCGCCATTAATAATGATATATTTAGATAGTACTAGAAATAAATACAGATAGCAAAGTATATAAATGCCCAATAACACAATAAATATATATAAATCCAGTTTCATTTCAATTGGATATTATCTCTTTTTTATTGTTTCTGATTACATAACACAAAGCCCAATAAAAAGCACTATATGTGTATATATATATAGGTAGAAAAGATGCAATTCAAACACATATTTACTTTTGTAAAAAATTAAACAAATCATGTACTAAATAAACTTTCTTGTGTTAATTAGATTTTATTAAATCGATATCATCATCAATTATATATTACAAACGAATACTTCGTTTAAAAATGTACATGTTGCATTTCTGTGCTTGACTATTGACCGGAAAACAATCTGCTACCAATTTAACGATGTTTTAATTACAGGACTACTAGTGAACGTTTTTAATTACGTGATTAAATTCAAGAAGTATCTATAATTAATATCAAAAAAAGAATCTACAATATAAAACATACTAAGGCAGAAACCTCAGCGGTCAGCGAGCATAGTGAGTAAGGGGCAGAGCCTCCTTGTTTAAATTAAAAATATTTTGAGCAAATACTTGAAATTAAAAAAAAATTAGCTTTAAGATCTTTTTATTTTAATGCATATATATAATATATATATATATATATATATATATATAAAATATATATATATATATATATGTTTAAATATAGGTATAAATATATGTATATATATATATGTATGTACATATATATATATATATATACATATATATACATATATATACATATATACACGTATATACATACATATATATATATATATACGTAATAATACGTATATACCTTTAAATAAATATTAAGACATAAAACAAATAATCTCTAAGGCCAAATTGAACACCTTTTTTGAATAATATTACAATCTCAAAAATATTTTTTTTCTAATTTCATTTTTCTCCTATTTCGTTTCCCCCCTTTTTTTCTAATTTCCACTTCACAAACACTTCCAAATTTTATTCTATTAAAATACATAAAGAATGTTTATATTCTCTACTATAATAATAATGCGTTCTTAAATAATAAAAGCATCATCCCCAGAACGCAGAAATGTAAAATATAGCACACATAGAAAAGTCACTTTATTCACTCGAAGAACGATAAAATGAATAACAATAAATTATTGAATCTTCTAAGAATGTAAAATATGTGATCTTATAGACGTTTTTCCGACATGTAATTATTTCTTTCATATCGAAAAACACGTTCATAATTTTAAATGTTTTTAATTCTGTTTTTCTAAAAAAATAAAACATGAACGGAAATAAGAATGTACAATTTCAATCAAAACTCTGACTTCCGCTAATTAATTTGTAATTTTAATTATAACAAACTTCTTAATTATATATATATATAAATACACACACCCACACACATATATATATATATATATATATATATATATATATATATATATATATATATATACATATAGAAGTCCTAAAATTATCTTAATTAGTAAATTTGTTTAAACGTTTATAAAGTAAAGTAAATAAAAATTTTTTTTATTAACATTTATTGTACTTTATTGCATTATAGTAAAAAAAAGTATTGTACAATAATTAATTAATACATTTTTAACAAATATTCTAAATTCATTTAAATCTCTATGATATTTCGAAGTATTAAATTTTTGAAGTAAAGTAACTAAATCTAATTTATGAAAAATAAAATAAAAATTCAGTTGTATTATGAACAGAACAAAAATTTCGTATATCTCTTTAATGGAGCGTTGGAAACCATATGTCAGCACAGCATTTTTATTCATTTTGCATTTTCAATTTTGCACACGAATTTAAAGTATGTACAGTGTGTCCCAGAATGAAATGCACCTTTGTTTATCTTCCAACTCGTGAACGCGTGGTGGAGAGAGGGTGCGTGTGGTGTCATTCACTAGCTCGGTACTGGAAATTTCAGTCATTATGAGTCACTTCACGGGGCAGCAACACACGTTCTGCATGCGAACTTTTTATGAAAACGATCGTTCATACGTTACTGTTCGGTGAGGTTGGTTTTGTTATTGGGGTCTTAGGGTGCTTCGACAGCTAAGTTCATTAGCGCCCGAGCTGTTCGACGAGCATTTCGTGCTGAGTACCATTTACAGAGTATTGAACAGTGTCTGAGTATTAATTTAATAAAAGAATAGATTAAAAGATTCGAAAAGATCGATTCGACATTGAAAACTCAATCTCAAAGTCATCTACGGACTACTCGATCCAAACGGTCTCGTTCCGAAGTATCGTGCAAATGAATGAGTCTGTACCCGCTAATCCGAAAATGTCAACTCGCATGCGGTCATAGCAATGTCTTGTTCAACTGTGTACCAAATTTTATCACTGAACTTAAAGCTCCAATCCTATAAAATTCAATTTGTTCACGATTTACACGAGACAGACTTTTTAACAATATTGAATTTCGTAGGAAAGTGATTTCTTACAGGGGTGATATTGTGTGGCCGCCATAAAGTCCCGGATTTATACCCTTTTGATTTTTTTTATGAGAATTCCTTAAAAGAGTATAATCAAGTAATCATGTGACTACGAAGCAACTGACGAGTACCTTGAAATTTATGAACAAGATTAGAAGAATGTCGTCGTCACAACCGTCGTCTTCTGAACGATTTAAATTTAAAACATAAATTCCCATTAATAATTTTTATGTTCTCAGTAATAAAAGTTACTTAAAACAAATCAATGTTTTAGTACGAATTTTTCAAAAATACATTTTATTCTATGACTTTGTATTTTGTACTTTTTTATATATACTTTTTTCACACTTAATTACTTTGTTTGTTTTTTTACTTAAGCTTTATTATTAAAATTTTAATAGTATCAATAATAAAATAATATTTTAATAAGAATGATATATACAAGTCAAAAAACGAACATATAAAATATATTTTAGTGACAAAAAATGAAACTAAATACTTGCATGCAGGATTTAACCTTTTTCATGAAATGTATAATTAAATTTTTTTATAATATTTTACAAGCGGAATATTATATATATATATATATATATATATATATATATATATATATATATATATATAGATATATGTGTGTGTGTGTATGTGAGTACGTGTGTATGTATGTATATAATAAATTAAACGAATATATAATTCAACTAATAAATAAAATCTAACTGCGTGAGTATCGTATATCGTTAATCTTATATATAGTTTGAATAATAAATTTAAAAGTTCTGACATGCGGGAAACCTAAGAGTTTTGTTTTAATATATTTCAACGGCAGTTATTATTCATCGTTATATTTCCGTTATATGAATATCTTTTGCGCCATGTAAACGTCATAACGGTTTAAAAAGTTTGTATGAGCTGTAATCACTACTGGAATGTTCGCTTGTTTGAATTTTCTAAAAAATTAAGTATTATTTTAATAAAAATTATTTCCACACTTTTGAATTAATTACTGTTTAAATTTTTGTTCAAGAAAACCTGATTTAAAGAGAACAAAAATTTAAAGTTAATATATCAGTACATGTATCCATATAATATTTTATATATATATATATATATATATATATATATACACACACGGAAGAGCATTTATAATTATAAAATCAATGAAAAGATAAAATAAAGATAATATTTTATTGGAAAGTTGCAAATAAATACGTTTAACTGGAATTTTGAAACAAGTCGATATCCAGCAATGGATTATCTTACGAAAAAGATAATACAATTAATAAAATGATATATATATATATATATATATATATATATATATATATATATATATATACATATACATATACATACACTGGCGTGCAATAAAACGAGCTATTTTAAAAATTCTAATTTAAACATGATCTATAAAATATATTGTGTGGATAATGAGACTATTCTATATACAAGCACCTAAGTTGAGAAAAATATTAAAAATTTTGAAAATTGATCTTATTTTTTTAAAAAACAAACGAAAAAATAGTTTTAAAATTATTGCTAAATCATATCAATGTTGTTGGTAAAAAGAAATAAAAATGGAATCAAAGTGAAACACTGAAGTTGTTTAATAGGGGATATTCTCTCCTCCACTTTTGATTATAACTTGACCATTTTTAATTGATTTTATAATTTTTTTAATTATTTTTACGCTATGACGTGCCATTCTTCAAGAATAATAAATTTTAGCTCCCGAATGTTATTTCGAGCCGGTTTTTGACTTCTAACACATCTTTTATCTCTTTCTACACGTCCTACATCAGGTTAAGGTCTTGCCTTTTGACAGGTGATGCCATAGATTGCACACTGATCTCTTGATGGTAATGTGATACTGAGCGGCAACTTTTGGATGAGTATTATCTTGCAGTAGCCGAAAATATTCACAGGTGAATACTACAAAAGGGACGAAATATACTTCGAATATTTTCGGGATACATCACTGAGCAGTTAAAGACTCGTGTTCAATCAAGTATAGGTCTGTTTTTGCTTCATATGAGAAGCTCGCCCAAAACATTACGGATTTTCTACCATAGGAAACCGTTTTTAGTATGGCGCATTGCGCGTGATGTTTCATTGAGCTGCTTTAGACGTGATTACTACCGTCGCCACCATATAAACACATCCTACTCTCGTCAGTGATGAATATATTGCTCCATTGCTCCAATGTCCAGTTGATAAGTTTCTGTGCGAACTCTAACCGGGCAACTTATCGAGCAACTTGGCAATAAGTTCGCTTATGAATCTTACGAACATGTTCTTTGAGTATCTCCTTGGTACACTGCTAAGACCCATTTTAAATAAATATTAGGTGTGGTTTTACTTCCTATGAAAAGTTCATCCAAAACATTACATACCCATCACCATAGGAAATCATTTCTTCTATGGCACATTGCGACTTTTATAGATGTGATAAGACCGTCGCAATCATATAAACAAATCCTACTCTCTTCAATGATGAGTACATTGCTCCATTGTTCCAATGTTTAATTGGCATTTTCCCAAACATACTGCAATCGGGCAAGTCGATGTGTTCTAGTGAGCTGTGGCCTGTATCTGACTTTTAAAGTGCCAAGACAGCTTCTTTGAGCTTTAGATTATCATTTATTGGCTCACGTTCACGCCTCGAATCTCTCGCAGAAGATTTTTGACTTGAATCGCATTTCAGTGACGATTGCGAAGCGATATTGATACGACATAACGGTCATCTCTTTGATAAGTAGCCCGTCATGGACCAAGATCTTGGCGTCGTGTAAACCCATCAGTTTCAATGCCGAAAAACCCTTTGAACCGTAGAGCTGGACACAGAAAGTGTTATTGTCTGTCTTGTCATTTGATATTGAAAGAACGATCAATTTTCTCATAAATTTTTCTTGACATAACATCTTTACTGCGATTTGTCAAACCTCCAAATTTAATTCACATTAATTTCCCACGATTACCTAAATTGCACTTATTTGCAATACTAAAAATGAATAATAACACAATATAAATTAAACATTATCAAGAACTAATAATTCAGTATAGGACAATTTTGAATTGTTCTTTATTTCTCATATAACAATATGAACATTTTTATAAGCACGAGTTTGTAAGAGCATATTTGAACATATATATTGATCCTTCTTTTGATTGCAGCCATTAGGTATTTTAGTTAAAGCTGAAATATTTTATTATTCACTAATAAATGTGTTTAATTACAATAAATAAACAAAATGGAATAGCTACGCAATAATTTTAGTATAAAGTAAAATAAAATTTCGTTTAGATAACTTGAAAATCAATATATATATATATATATATATATATATATATATATATATATATATATATACATATATATATATATATATGTAGAAGAATTACATGACGTCGGTCAAAAAATTGGCCTAAACATGAACTAAGCAAAAACAAAAGTGTTGTTCAATGCGTTTGTCTGTCAGAAGAAAATTGAAATAAAATGAATAAAAATAGAAATTAAGAAATATGTTTATCTTGGGCAGCTTATCAATAAAGATGTACATTCATTAAAGAAGTAAATATGAGAATATAAATGAAATGGAGCCCGTTTGGACGAAATGCTTTGATATTTAAATCAACGATCACACTCCGATTGAAGAAAAAAGTATTTGATCAATTTATATTACCAGTCCTTACATATTGCAACAAAAAATGGATGATGAACGCTAATATCATTCAATGACTCCAATCAAGACAAATAAATATGGAAATATGAATGCTAGGAATAACAAGAAGAGATAGGGAAAGAAAAGAATGAATATGAAAGCAGACAGGAGACACACATATGTAATAATAAGAGACTGAAATGGAAATAGGCGAGGCATGTTGCAAGACGAGAAGACAATCGATGTTCAATAGAAATTATTAACTGGAAACCAATGAATATAAAAAGGTCAAGAAAGAGACTAATGAACAGGTGGGATAAAGAAATTAAAAATTTTATTGTAAATCAGTGGAAAAGAGAGGAATTCTATCGCTCAAAATGGAAAATCATGGGAGGCCTTTATCCAGCAATGGATTGACAGAGGCTGATGATAGTGTTGATGAATATGCTAATATTTATATATATATATATATATATATATGATGTGTGTGTATGTGAGTGTGTTTGTACATTTTAAAAATTTTTCTGTTTTCAGTTGCTTTCAAAATATTTCTGAAATAACAATACCTTCAACAAAATTAAAATAACTTAGTCTTTCGTTATTTATATGTATGAGTACTTCTGTATTTTTCATATTGAATAATTTAAATTCCTTTTCTAAGATTTCAATTAATTATAATATAAAATGTTCATTCCAGCGTACTACAAAAAACGTTTCTTATTTTTTCATATAATTTCACTAATACTGTTTTATTTTTGTAAATATAATTTATAAATTTAATATATTATTATTTGTTCCTTATTTTTTAATACAAAAATATAATCAATTATATGGTAATTGAATTAAAAGGTTTCTAAAAATCTCTAAATACTATACATGTTGGTTCTAATATTCATTTGACCGATTTAGTACTTCTCGCATATTTGAAAATTACTCAAAATAAGATCTAATTCGTAATAGAATCTAATTTAATTTATATTCAGTTATATATTATTTTAATATTTACTTTTTGTTTTCATAAATTTGTAACGTTATTAAATTGCTGATAATTTTTTAAACTGTCTACCTAAATTTGCATGCAAAAGATGTATTTTACTTACAAATTGTAATATCCAATCTTTAATGTAAAAAGTATGTCAATAAATATCATTAACTACCCTAACAAAATAACAGTAAACTCAACTTTTCATCTGCATAAAAACAGTAATATCGCCCTTTTAGACTGTCATTTTAAATCTTGATAAAGAAAAAGATACCGATAATAACGATCGCTTTATAAAACAGATTTAAAACTTTCACTTCAAATTATCAGAATTTTAAACGTAAATATTTAAAGCGAAGAGTATCTGCATTATTTATCTTCAATAAAATCACACTGGAATTAAAACATGCAAAATTATAAATAAAACTGAGGAATTCAAGCCATTATTTCAACATTTTATTAAGACAGATATTTAATTTCATTAATTTAAATGAAGTTATAGGCATGAATAATGTATACAATTCATTAAATTGTGTGTAACGAAGAAATAAATGTAAACATTTAACACCATATTTACATCAACATTATACAATCTCATATAAAACAAGTATATAAAAAGTTGATATATATATATATATATAGTGTATATATATATATATATATATATTAATAATGATCAGTCATATTTATACAAATAATTACAATAAATTTAATTATGCTTCAAAAAAAGCAACATATATCATAGTCATAAATTTCTTTTCTTCTATCTAGTTTTAGTCAATTTTTCTATGGTTATATCGAAGACAGAGAACTCATGTTTATTCTTTTACTTCTCATATTTTATATTTATTAACTAGTATTAGATATGAATAAATTAGCTTACAAAAACAAATGAAATGAACTTTATATTATTTATAAATAAAATTAATTTCTGAAATTATTTAGGCTCAGAGTCTTAAATTGAATAAATTATTTAGAAAATATAGCATTTATATCTAATTTAAATAAATATATTTCCACATATTAACCTTCTTCCCTCTTTATTAATACAAATATTTTCTTTTAAAAGTGTATTTTTAATATTTTATTGATTAAAAGATACATCGACTTCAATATTATTAGCACCAATATATTTTACAATATCTTTTCTTATTATAACCGGGAAACGATTTGTATATATATATATATACTAAAATCATAAAATTTATTTTTAATGCACTAAAGTATTCGACTATAACAACGAACTGAAGTTACAAATAAAAAATAAAATGTTTTCATTACATTTTTTTTTATTTATAACTTACAACTGAAAACTAATATAAGTTTTGATAAAGTATGACACATAAAATACTTAGAATTGCTTGTCTTAATCCATTGTATTGATACTGAACTGAAAGTCGTAACTATCTCTTCATTCCTTCGGGACACTCAACTTGTTTTCACGGGAACAGTCCGTTTCCCAGGATTAACATTCGACTAGAAATTGACATAGAATCCGCATCTTGCTGATTTAAAGGTCAAATGCGAGAAGGTTTTAAATGTTAACAAAGTGCTCTCCAGCGCTAAATTGGGAGCAGAACGCACTGTCATCACTTTTTATAGGTCATTATTTAGATCGAAATTCGATTACGGGGGTATTGTCTACTCATCTACCCGGGATTCGTATTTTTCCACACTTAACAGCGTGCATTATGTAGAGATCCGTTTTGTTACCGGTGCGTTCCGCATAAGCCCAATCCCAGACATCTGCGCTGTAGCTGGTGAATTGTCGCTCAACGTCCACCGCCGGCAGCTCATCTTGTGCTACATTGTTGGTGTAAGCGGTAGGTGACAACACATCAGCTATAGCACTGTCTTTAATTGCCCCCAAAGACGTTTATACGTATCCCGAATCTGACCAACAAAATCTATTCACTTCAAAGCAAAAGAAATAATTTCCGAATTGAGACTTGTTATCCCAAGTGTTTCAAATTTTAAACATTCCTTATCACCATCCTCGTAGATAGTTCTTCGGGTCATTACCCGTGGCGATCTGACACTCTTCATAAGTTAGACACCTGTCCAGAGGTGTACCAGCAACGCTTTTGGAATTATATTTAATGTATCCCGAATGAAAGCAAATCTTTAATGGCGAGTCCCGATCTGAGGACGCGTTGGGATATGCGTTTGTATGTGAGTATGAGGTACAAAAGTGCTGACGGTCAGCTATAGCGAGCGCATTGACAGCAGAGCTCTTCTCCATCTCTCGAGCTCAGCTTTTCGCCACTTCATCTGGTCACCTGAGCTACCTCATCTGTTCTGATTCACAAGTTGCACTTTCTACCATCCGCAGTATGTATCCGATGAATAATCTCGTTCATGAGATACACAACAGCCTGACTATTATCGTCTTACGCGGTAAACCAATTGTTTTTTACTGAGTGCCCAGCCATTCTGGCATGACAGGCAACGAGAGAGCCGATGCAGCGGTTTGTCACGCGCCCAATATTGCCCTAATGGATATTTGGACTGTCAAAGTCAACGATTTGAAACAGCATTTCAAGCAGCATATCATCGATGCTTGGAAGCAGAACTGGATGGCTGTAACCATTAACAAGTTACGAAGCTTCAAGGACTCTGTTCGTTTCTGAGAAACGTCCATCTGACCAAACTGACGAGAACAAGTCGTTCTCACGAGGATTCGCATAGGACACACTAAACTCACTCACTCTTTTATTTTAAGAAAAGAAAGCTATCAGATGTGCGACACGTGCGACGTTACTCGGACGGTGTCGCATGTTTTAACACAATGCGATTGTTATGCGAGAATTAAAAATCGCCTGAGTTTGTCGGGTGACATCTCCGTAATTCTAAGGGATGAAAATGACACCGCAAATCGCATTTTGATTTTCGCAAAGGAGACTGAACTTTTTAGAATTATTTAGTATTTCCAATATTGATATTTTAACATGTTGTGTTGTTGTACATGTGAAGCGCTCAAGGTTACTTTAACGTGTTCTTTACTAAAAACACTGTGAATCCTAAAATCAAATCACAGTATTTAAATTTTTTATTGTCCTCAAGAGTTTCATCTCTTTTTATTATATTTATACATAATGTCCAATCACGATTAAGTATTTTATCAGTCCAGTTCCCTTATATGTGTTTTTTTATCTCTGAGAGAAATATTGTTTTAATGGAATACTTTTAAGCGTTTGTCACACAAACATAAGCGTTCGAATTAAGGAGTGATTCGAACGCAAGAACGAAAACGGAGTGTGTGTTTTAAGTAATATTTGTGTTCGGGCAATAATGACCTAATCTATCGAAGTACCCTTAAACCCTAATAACCAAATACTCATCCGTTGTATGTAATTGAAATAATGGTAATTTCTGTCTCAATTTATTTAAGCAATTACTTTAATTCTTTATCTTACAGTAATTTTATATGATCGTTAACATATACTACTGAATATTATTGGCATCAAAACATTGAAAAAGTTTTTAAATTAGGTTAAACATCAATGAAGAAAAAAAAATGTCAAAGAGAACGATGTTTTGTAATTGTAAATGAATAAAGTTATGAAAATTTTTAATAAAAACCTTACATCGAGAGTTAAATTTATTAATTTCTCATACATAATAGCATCGTCTTAGGAAATATCTCTGAATAAGAATCCAATATCAAATTCACTGACAGTGTCAACTAAATTCAATCAATGTACTAAATAGTAAAAGAGTACAGGACGAGTAAATAGTTTACACTGATGAAACTGATTTATTTTTTAAAATCACAACTAATTGAACTTTCAAACTCAAGTAAGCAGCATTTAGAATAGCAACTTCTGGCTTGATATATTTTATTTCGAACTTGTAACGATGTACTAACGGAACTAATTTGTTTTCTGATTAATATCAAATTTATTTTTGAATTAAAATATTCTTTCTACATTTAATTCTTATAATATAGTCTATTGATTTTGATACTTAGAATAATCTAGCTAAAAGAAAAATTACTAAAAAGCCATACTTGAACGCCAGAATCATAGCCACATACCACTACATAAACTTAATGAAATTTACTTGAAGAAAACAGTTGGAAACTACGTTTTTTTTTAAAGAAATACAGTAAATAGTACATGTTGAACATTGTTGAACAGTCCAGTTGCGTCCTACAATTGCTCATTTTATGACAGGATAAATACGTTTTTATAATTTATCACTTTTTACCATATACTTTAACATACTTTAGAAGATTTTATTAGGTTGGTGTAAAAATAATTGCGGTTTTTACGTATCGAATATAAAGACGCATCTATCAGTTAAAAATTATATTTATTAATCAAAATAAAAACCACTGGCCTGCACACATTTCTCTCAGCGAGAAACAAGTTTATTTATTCCCACAAGATAGAATTATTGACTCCTGGAATTAACGAATTCATCAAAAGCGTTTTGAGTTGATGTTTAATCTTTGAAAACCTTCTCTCGTAGGAAATTACTCAAATGTTTAAAAAAATTATATGTCGGAAACAGGTCCGGAGAATAAGGTGGTTGAGATAAGGTTACATAACCAACTTCATTTAATTTTTTTAAAGTCATTTGTGAGACTTGTGGTCGGATGTTGTCATGAAAAAGAATTGGTCCTCTTTGACTAATGCTGGCCGTAAACGATGCAACTTCTCATGAGCTTTTCAATTTTCTGGCAATATTTTTCTGCTATTCTTGTTTCATCAGGATTTAAGCAGTTGTAGTAAACGATGCCACTTGCCGATCACCAAACAGTGACTATAATCTTTTTTTCATGAACCTTCGGTTTAGGAAACTGTTTTGGTGCTTCTCCTCGGTTTAGCCACCGTGATGAATATTTTCGATTGTTGTAGAGAATTCACTTTGCATCACATGTGACAATGCGATCAACAAAAAGATCGTTTTTGTTGCGCAAAAGAAACGCAGAGCAGACTTCGTATCGCTGAATTGCTTGATGTTCGTTTAGTTCATATGGCACCCATTTATCAAGCTTTTTCGTTTTTCCAATTAGGCTTAAATGTTGAACAACTGTTGAATGCTCAACATTGAGTTCTCCTGCCACCTCTTGAGTTGTTTTACGTGGCTTCTCTTCAATAATGGTTTTTAAATCATTATTGTCTATAGTTCAAGGACGTCCAAGATCTCCTCATCATCAAGGCTTTCGTTTCCATTACGATTTTTTGGAACCAGTGTTGAGCTGTACGTTCACTAATTGACACTTCGTCAAAAACAAATTTGTTATTTCGATCAGTTTCTGTTGAATTTCGTCTCAATTTAAACTCATACAACAAAATCTGGCGAATTTGCTTTTTTGCATAACTAATTGAAGTGAATATATTCAACAATACTAACGAATGAAAACAATAGACATAAGCTAAAATCAGCTGTGTTAATTTCATTGTTTGCAATAATGTATCACATGACTATAACAAAAGGTAACGGTAACTGAAAAAATCAGAGCCATACTTAAAATGATAAAAACCGCAATTATTTTTGCACCAACCTAATTTTCCTGTACCAATTTTCTCAGAACTGAAAGCTTCATCTTTTGTTTGCACTTCTTTTTATTTCATTCCACATTCGTGGTATTGTTGATAGTCGATTTTTATTATAGAGAATTAATTATATTTTAAAACCCGAACATGTGGATTCTTTTTAAATATATGTTTCTGCACGATAACAGTAAGATCGAATCGTAGAATTAAAAGTCTCTCTGTGAGTATTAAACAATTTTTATTAGAGGAGTATCAATATTTGACAAAAATGTTGACACATATTCAGTTTATCAAAGAAATATTTTGTCTTGCAATATACGAAATGTAAACAATAAGCAGCACTGAACTGAAACCATGAGAAAGAATACCAAAAATTAAATTATTTTTTTGAAAAATAGTTTACCAGTATTCTCAAATTGCAACTTATCAAGCAATCGCATTTTTCTATGAATATAAAATTCAGTTTCGTTTTAATAAGAAATAAACTTTAATAAGAAATATTTTATGAGATCTCATACTGCAAAAATTATTTTTTATACTTCATGTCTCATATATGGTACTAAACTCCTTTTCAAAAACCATAAATGTTAACAGCCACTCCATTTATTATTTTTTTTTTTGCAAATTAAACAATATTAATGCTCATGATTTTTTTTACAGTACAAAATTTATAGAGTGAAGAGTTAATAAATGTTATTTATCATAATAATAAGAATTACATTATTTAGAGAATTCCATTTTTTGTATAAATTAATATGTTATATTCGACATAAAGCATTTTAAAAATCTATTTGTAATTATTAATTAATATTTAATATATGTAAATAATCAATGACAAAAATCAAAATAATTTAATATTTATTTCAGAGTAATATTGATTATTACATAGTTTTGACACAGTCGATAAATTCAATGAATTACTTAACCTCACAAACAATAAAAAAGTTTTCTGATCAAGAATGTTCAATAAATAATAATTGATCATTTTTAAATGTTACTTATCCGCATTATTAATTATTTAAATATTAAATTTAAATATTAAATTTAAATTATTATATTTTTTAATTTAAAACATTCTATTTTAGACTGTTTAAATCATGTTGTATCTGTTATCGATGAAACAAGACCACAAATTTAAATGCCTGCCGAAAAGCAGCTTAGTCTGGATGTGTTGCGAACAATGCAATCATTCAAACATCGACATTATCAGCTTAAAATCCTTACTGGCACATGAAATATTATCAGAATGCGAATTCTGATGGCGATATCATCATATCTGATATCGCTGAAGATGTGAGTACTGTCATCGAAATGCGAATAAATAACAATCGGAAATGATCAATAATAATTTACTGAACGCTTTTAATCAGTAAAAAAGTATTATAATTTGTGAGATGAAAAATAATTAATTTATGAATGTAACAATTATTCCTATTTAAAAAATAATACTGACGATTATGATATAATTTAAGCATATACCATGTTATAAAAAGTTATTGTAAAAATAATGTTATTTTAGTGACATTTTCATTTGTACAGTAATTAATTTTTATATGTGTGCGTCGTTTCATTAACATATGTTAATAACGGAGTAGTCATGATGTTTATATAGGGAGAGTGACTCCCATTCCTGTTACAGAACATACGGTTTCAAATGCGAATTTTGTTAACAATGGTTTTCTCAATACAAAAATATCAATTTGTCTGTGAAATGAACAATTTAAAATTTTAAAAATGAAAGCAATAATCCATTCATTTCAACATCCACAGGCACATTCGCTAAACATATATATATATATATATATATATATATATATATATATATGTGTGTGTGTGTGTGTGTGTGAATGAGAGAGAGAGAGAGAGTATGAGAGAGTAAATGTTTGTACGTCCATATGTGTGTGTCTAATTAACTACATGGGGTTAATATTAATAGATATTTTCAATAAAAGTACACACCTTTGAAAGAAACTAAAATTCAGATCTTTTTTGGAATATGTAAACAAATTATACGAATTATTTACGCAGACAAAAAATGAATTTATTTTTATGCAAATACAGACGAATCTGTTTTTATGCGTATCTTTTTAATACGGTTTTGAAGATAAGCGGTGCATATTTCATGCAAATTCGGGATTTCCCCGTTGTATATACATATATAAGCTCCACGTTGTTAAAAAATTTTAAATTTAAATTATTATATTTTTTAATTTAAAATTTCTATTTTGGGCTGTTTAAGTCATGTATCTGCTATCGTTGAAAAAATACCACAAACTTTAAATGTCTGCTGGAAAGCAGCTTGGGCTAGATGTTTTGCAAGTAGTGCAACCATTCATACATCGACATTATCAGCTGAAATTATTACTTTGGTATATGAAATTGGTGGAGATGGTTTTGGTAATTTTATCCAGAATGATTGATGAATTACTTGTGGATAAGTGACGATGGTATTACTGGTATGACTTTTGATATCGTCGAAGATCGAGAAAACTATAGTGAAGCGGAAGAGAAACTTAACCTCCACACTGCAAATAAAATTCGAGAAAGTCTTCAACTTTGCAATAAATTGAAAAATCATTTTCTTGTTCATGTCATAAATTCTGATTGAGCCTTCAAATTCCAACGTGAGCTGAAGAATTATATATCTGGATATCGCGAACTGCATAAAAAAAGGTAAAATCATCATTGAAAAGTTTAATTACTGGTTACATTGTCAGAGGAAAAAAATCAACACAAAAAGAGGGTGAAATTGACACTAATTCTGTTTTTGAAGGACCATTGTCTTTACCATATAGATCTGATACACTGACTATCTTTTCTAGTGATGAAAGTGATTTCGAACAAGTTAGTAAATGGTATGGAATATTGTCAGTTAGTGACGATAACTCTGATGAAAAAATGTAAAAAGAATTGTCACTTTTCAATAAAATTGAATGAATCAAGTTTTATAACAAACTTATTTTAAGTTTTATATCAATTTCTTTTAGATTTTAGAAGAAAATTTTTAGGCATTCTTACTTTCCTAAATTTGCATATTTTGTTATGCAATTTTGGATGTATTTTAACTCATTGCTTTGGTTTATGTGGTTTTAGAAAATTATAGAACGTATTCCCAATTTTTCAACGTAAGTTATATCTGTTTTGTGCGTTTTCTTATTTGAGGTTTTCTATGGAACGTTTCTACAACATAAAAATAGACTTGACTGTATATTACAAAATAATATTGCATTTTAATTCCGGTACAATCATCGTTAGAGCATTCAAACACAGAATATTTTTTTCATATCTTAGCACTATATAAATATTATTTATGTAAAGAATAGAATTGAAACAGTAAAAAATTATAATTACCTCGGAATTCTATTTTGGAACTCAGTGTTGTTTTTACAAGTAGTAAAAAATGTAATAGTAAAAAGAAGTATTGCAGCAAACAATGTAAAAAATATGTTGACAAAGTCAAAAATTTATTCCTGGGAGTATAGAATTTGATTTTTCGACAGCATGACTCTTAGTAATATTTGTTAAATAAATTAAATTTGGGGTCATAGATATATTAAGAAATATTAAAAAATACCAAACATTTTTTTTTAAATCATTTCTAGGATAACAACGCTCAACATCAGTGTATATCATCAGGTTGGTAACTGGGAGATTTAAACTAGTAATATTCTTACTAAAACAGGCAATCTCATGGTGGATATAATTACTCTACATGAATGATACTAGATATGATAAAATATGTTTTAACAGACTTAAAATTTTAAACACATTTCTTGATAATGCAAATAAATATAACTGGGCATCCCAACTTAAGAATTAAAAAGTTTAAATTATGAAAATATTTGGGAAACTCAAGAATCTGCAATTGTTAAAAAAAATAAAAATTATAATGAAATACGAAAAAAATGTAAAGGACTTGGAAAAAGAACATATGTTAGCATAGAAATATAACCCCAGATACCAAGATATAAAATAATGGAATAATGTAATAGAACCATATTTAAACCTAATAATTCAGTTAAATAAAATCAAAGTATTCAGTCAATTAAAAGTTAGAGCACTAATCATTTTAAAATAATGTTAAGAGGCTTTAAGTATACCTATTATCCAACTTCAATATTTAAGTACAGTAACTCATCCAAAGTATAATAGAAGATTTTCATCACGTAGTACTTGTCTGTCCCTTATATAAAGCGTTTCGAACAGAGTTAATTCTAAAATAGCAGAATGAAAAATGCAACAAGAAAAATGTCTATATGTATATTCTTTCTAACACTTGTAAACAGAAAATTAATGATATCTACTATTTTATCATTTCAATGTTAAAAAGTAGAAGTTTAATAATGAATGAATAACAAATGTTAATCTACCCATTCGCATTTCTGTTCTTATATCCCTTCCTCTGTTATGTACCAAATAGCTAATTAAAAACGTTTGATTGCTCGAATAAGATAAGCATAAGATATTTGGGTACTCTGATATATATGTCAGTATTTATAATATATTATTAAATACAATAAAAGGAAATTAATTAATTATTTAGTTTATCTGACCATTATGAAAATGTTTATGTGTATAGATTTGACATAAGAATATTGTTTATTATTATATGAAATTTATTTGTATCTCTCTCTCTCTATATATATATAGATGTATATATATATATGTATATGTATATGTATATGTATATATATATATATATATAAGCATATATTATGTAAGTACTAACCTGTAATGAATATTTTATTTGAAATAAAGTACTTAGCGCTGTGAGCTTAATGGAATTGTCTTTGGAATGCGCATAAACAATAATTAAAACAATCAAAAATCAGATTTATAATAATTTTATCAGAATTCGTTTGTGTAGTTTGGGGATGAAAATTCATGTATGAAAGTGAATTTAATCAAGATAACAGAAAGAATGTAATTTTGTTCATATTTTTTTGCAGACTAATTGTTTTTTACATTTTTGTTCAGTTATTTATATTTACAATTAAAAAAAAATAAGATAATAAATTTATTTCTTTGTTCATATATCATGTATGTGTTTACGTTTTATTTTACAATTATACTTTCATTTTATATTAGCTTGAGTACTGGAAAAAAAATTCTACTTTCATCTTTTGTAGCCAAATACCAATGTATCCTGATTCCCTTCGAATATAAATTTAACAAAATAACATCTGTTTTCTATCTGAGGAAACAGTAAAAGCTTTTTTTCTCGACGCGATTGATAAAAAATCGGAAGCATATGCTCTGTTAACGTTCATTCTAACAATATGAACAGTATAACAAATAAATAAAGCAAATCATTAATTTATTTCCTCTTTCTTTTATTGTTTGTGTTATAACATTATCAAAATTAAAACTAAATCTAATCTAGATTTTTTTCTGGCTTGCCAAGATTGACATTCCATAAGTTGATTTAAAATACTTTAAATTTAAACACAAACTTTTCAGTGCTTCATTCAAAATATTCTTTATTATAAGTACAAGCTTGTACATAATAGATTTTTGTTCTTAATATTGAACAGACAGTTATTTGATCATTATCTCGAGCATATTTCCAATTATAGTTTAAAAACGTTTATATACATAGTGTTAATAAATTCTATTCAAATATTTTTTCCTTGCATATTTACATCTATAACAAGTAGGTAATTAAATATATAATATAAAAAAACTATCTACCAATCATATGTTTTTTAATACTTATTTTTAATTTTTATCGACTTTTTCATTGCATGTTTTAATTTAATCTATATCAGAGGTTAATTCCATTAACAAATATTATTATTCTTTGATAAATCAGTACTTAATTTTGTGAATGTTTGATCAACCGTTATTTAAATATTTTTATACTTTCTTTTATTTAAACCTATTGTTGATTAGCCTTCCAGAAAATACTGTGTTAAATTTCGAGTGCTAACTACTTTAGTTCTCGAGGCGCCCTTAAACCTGAAAGTACCAATCAAGCATCAATTAACATTTAATTGTCATCAAATAATTCATATACTAAGGCTTTTTTCGTTTAAAGCGACACAAAAGCGTTAATGTAAATTTTGTTTAAAATCGGTTTTCTACAAAAGTCTTGTAGTTTCAGTGGCTAGAGAAGTGTGTATACAAAGAAAGGTTGGGTTTGTAGGCAACTACTAAGTGTTATTTCAATCGTATTTGCATTGTGTTGGTGGAAGTACGTTGTACATTTATTGTAATTTCACTTGACAAGTATTTTTAAAGTTTTATTAGAGTAAATTGTAAATGTCAAGTTAATTTACATCTAAAATAACTCTTTTTTTGAAAACCAAACATTTTAGAAAATCTTTACATTTTTCCTCTGAATAAAATTTGGATATTTATATTTTTCTTTATTTATGTGAAACATTTAATCAAAAAATTGACCAGAATAAGTTGTATATATGGTCAAATAATAATATGGTATTGTTATATATATATATATATATATATATATATCTATTTCTATATATATATATATATATGGTCAAATAATAGATAATCATCAATAATTGATTTATTTTTATATTTTTATTGTAGGTAATTATATTCATAAAAATCTAAAAACTGTCTCAAATTTGAATATTAATTAAGTATTCGTTTTTACTGAAACTGTTATACAATAAAGTATATATTAATATATATACATATATATATACATATATATATATATATACATATATATATATATATACACACACTTATATATATATATATACTCACATACACACACACATATACATACATACATATATATATATGTATGTATGTATGTATGTATGTAGGTATGTATGTAGGTATGTATGTAGGTATGTATGTAGGTATGTATGTAGGTATGTATGTAGGTATGTATGTAGGTATGTATGTAGGTATGTAGGTATGTATGTAGGTATGTAGGTATGTATGTATGTATGTATGTATGTATATCTATATATATATATATATGTATATGTACATATATATATATATATACATGTGCAACAGTCAATAGTCCTAACACAAAATGATTTATTTTCTATTCAGCAAAATTAAACATTTTTCTGCACTTTCTTTAAAAATACTGTACTTAATCTAATACACTTATATTTAATTATTTTTGAGTAAACAATTAATACAATAATTTCTTTTAATTATAAATATGAACATGGCTATTTTATTTATTAATCAGTGAAGGTACTTAACATCTAATTTATAATTGTCTACGTAAAAAAATTATGTAAAGTATATATACATAGTAAGTGTTGCATAGATCTTTTAGAGAAAAAAACAACGATTTTACGTCATTTTAATATATTTTCTAACAGATGAACAAGCTTAACAATTTTCCTTGTAAGCATCTACTTATTCATAATTGATAATTCTAGAGAATAATTTTATAAAGTTGATTTGAAAATCAAAAGAGGTTTTATATAATTAAAAAATATCGTTATAATGAGTGTTAAACCAAATAAATAAATGTTTAAAACATGGAATTTATTTTAACGAAAATAAATAAAATAAAAATATAACAAAAATGTTGCATTCTTCTTTCTCTCCATAAATACAAAATTATAAAACAATTTTCTAGTTTTAATTTATGTTTATTTTACAAAAGTCGTTCAAATAAAACTAATTATTTTAAAATGTAAATAATTTTGGAACTGTCGTATATTTTGTACATTTTGACGTAGTCTCTCTCTCTCTTTATATATATATATATATTTATATATATGTTTGTATATGTAGAAAATAATTCTCTTTAATTCAGTTGTTAATACCATCCGACATTATTATAATTATGCATTTTTTACTACGATATTTTCTTACTGAGCAATCACTCTCAGTCTGTTTTGATTACGAATTAAAAAGATAAAAAGTGATGAATCAATTCAATTTTCAAAATATTCCAAACTTCATAAAATACTTATATCTATTTCATATTTGCGCTTTCTGTGATATTGAAGATAAAATTAAAAACTGAAAAAAATTGAACCATATTCATAATTTTTTTTAATTCAATGGAGTTGTCCTACATTATTTATTTCAAAACTCAAATTGACTGTAACTAAAAATTTTATACAGAAACAAAATAAAAATGATATAGTGTTTAAATATGTCATTATTATTTTTTAAACAATCTTTCACATACCTTTTTGTATTATATAATAGTTACGTTTCGTATCATAGAAGTCAATGAGGTCACTGAGTGACCTCAACTACAAGAAACATAATCTGAAATCTAAGTACATATAAACGAAATAAATTAGAAATATTGTTATATTGTGCTTATATAATTACCATTTTTTAATTCGTAGAATTTTATGAGGAAACATCACACATTTTCAAAGACAGCTATTATTGACATCCAGACATCAAGTAAAATCAAACTCAGATTTGAAAATATACAAAAATATTATTCAAAAATTAATTAATATCAAATGATTTAAATTATCTTCTAACACGAAGACACCCCAAATATTAAACTGTTCTTACTTCAAATAAAATAAATAAAAATGTATAAAAATTAAATATCAGTATATATCAAATATTTCATTAAGTATAATTGAGTAAACCATTGTCAGTTAATTGCATTAACATATAAATATATATATATATATATATATATATATATATATATATATATATATATATATGTGTGTGTGTATAAAGCTTTCAGTAAATTACACAAAGCATTTAAATAATTACATACGCGATTCTAATATAACACATATACTGCATACTTATGTATATATGCATATGTATATATGCATATATATATATATATATATATATATATAGATAGATATAGATATATGGGTGTGTGTAGGTGTATGTATGTATACGTACATAAATGCATACTCACATTCATAAACTTATAAACATATAATCATAAACATACACGCGAAACCCTTTCAGAAACGCACATAGCATATAGACAGTGTTACGAAATATACGATAAAATATGTATTTAAGCAAAGCTTTGTGTACAAATTCACAGGCACAGTCGTCATTGAAGTTACTCATGGAGTCGCCATTGTGAGACACACATATTCAGGATCGATACAAATTTAAACATTGTTTGTTGACGGAGCTTTAACAAGCCTTTACGTGGTATTGTGCCTGCGAATAATAACAAATGAGATCGTAAAGTTGTTAGTTCAGCACTATGTACACCAAATGAAGACATAAAACGTGTGGTTTCACTTGGACAATGTTAAATATTTATACTGAAAGTACGGACACTGACCTCTCTGTGTCGAACTCTCATTCATTATATTTTATTCTGATATATTGTAAATACATTCATTGTAACTATAACATAAATAGGTGTGTTCACATAGAAATAAATAAAACATATTTGTTAGCTATGATGAAATAAATTGATACAAATATTTTTTATTAAACATAAAGTTCTGTAGTTAGTACTTGTGTTAAATTTAACATAGTGTACTTTATCTAATTGTATTTCTTGTATCTTAATTCCAGAGCATTTAAGATAAAATGAGAGATTGAACTTAATAAGTCATGTTGAACAATACAATATTATTTTACAATATACTTAGACAATATATTACGATACAGAAATTCATTTTTAATACAAGAATTACTTGAAATATAATAAATTATTAATATGTAACAGATGCAAGTGTATTGGACGTTATGTACAACCCCATATAAACTGCAAGCATATAAGGTTGAAAAATGACAAAAACAAACTAAAAACAAATCAGCATAATGAGCAGAAAAACAATACATTAAAACCCATAGGCGGTATGCAATAGTTAATTGCATTTTTTGTTAAAACTCATGCAAATGTAATATAAAATTTCTGTATATGACTATTTTATTATAAATCATTTACAAGAGTAAGCAAATCTTTTTTTCTTTACCTTATTTCTACGGATGATGACATTATAATAGAAATACACATAAGTATTAAGTTAGTAAAAAAATAATTGCGGTTTATAACCTTCAAATTCATATAGTCTTCATATTTCTTATTTTTTAATTTGTGGTTTTAAGTGGCCCAGAATTGTTGGATGACTAACACCTAACTTTTGTGCAAGCTCTCGAATTGTTGTGTGTGGTTCTGATTTAACTAACGTATTCAGCTAGCCAATATAAACTGAAGAAGGACGCTAACGAACTTCTTCATATTCAAGGTTCTCGTCTCTAGTACGAAATTTTTGGAACCACCATTTCACCGTACGTTCCTTAACAGTATCCACAACAAAACTATCGTTTAGTTTAAAAGCAGTTTCTGCTGCTTTACCACTCGTTTTAAACTTATACAAAAAAATGGCTCTTATTTAC
Source organism: Acanthacorydalis orientalis (assembly GCA_034766995.1). NCBI lineage: Eukaryota > Metazoa > Arthropoda > Insecta > Megaloptera > Corydalidae > Acanthacorydalis > Acanthacorydalis orientalis. Next base: position 29,577,607 of record CM068316.1, read on the forward strand.
TTCTGTTTTATCTTTAATATACTATCCCAATTTGAAGCTAAATTAATAATAAAACCAACATCGATGTTAACAAAATACAAACCAAAAAATGCACTTTAAAATGGCATTAACATGCAGAACTTGACAATGATATTAATATGAAGATGAAATGACACATTAAAAAAAATTAAGGTTAGAATTCAGAAAACAAAAACCGCAATTATTTTCATACCATCCTAATAGATATTTAATAGTCACTACTTTGATTTAAAAAAGGTAATTAATAAAAACATGATTGAAAATAATTACTTTCATTCAGATCAAAAGTAGTATAAAAAATTTATATATATATATATATATATATATATATAGCCTGTGTGTAAGTATTAGTGAACTTATATATATATAAATCATTTTGTCTTTTGTTGCAGATAACAGAAGCTTTATCGTTTCTTCACTATTCTGGCCACGTGCTACATAGAAACGTGTGCCCTAGCAGTATACTTGTTACAAAAAAGGGCACGTGGAAGTTAGCTGGACTTGAATTCACAGGTATATTTATATATGAACGTTTATTTTTTATGTAATGGTTATTTGAATCGCCGTTAAATATAATGATCATTTGACACCGATGATTCAATTAAAAGTATTTTATTAAATTATTTTTATCTTTTCATTATTTTCATCTAGAATTATTAGATATACGATATATCCAACAGTATTAAATCGTTTTCTATTATATATATATATATATATATATATATATATATATATATATATATATATATATAGTTACGTAAATTATATGCCACATTTACTTTATATATATATATATATATATAATATGATATACTAATTAGAGTTCAGTTAATAAAGCAACTGTTTTTTTTTAAATTGTGTCATATTAAAATTTGTTTTCAGTGTATTAAAACACTTTCTTACTGATTCTATTTGGATAGCTAATTACTGTAAATTTTCAATAGTCATTTATTTTTTAAGCTGATAAAATAATGGAGAAATAGTTATAGTTCTGTAAATATATGATGGAAATTTTGACTGGTATTAGGTTTGTAGAAAAATAATTGCAGTTTATGACTTTCCTAGCTGTTTTAAATGATCCAGATCTATTGGATGACTAACGCCTAACTATTTGGGAAGCTCTAGAATTGTTATTCGTTATTTTAATTCAACTAACGTAACAATATTTATTTAGGATTTGTGTTAAACACAATTCCCGCACATTTATTTTATAAATTTCGAAGTATATGAGATAGCATTACTTTTTCACGTAAGAAAGAGTGCAATAATTTTAAAGAAAATACAAGAAGTTATATATAAATATATATATATATATATATATATATATATATATATATATATATATGAGTGTGTGTGTGTTTGTGTGCAGGAATTTTAATTTTCAAATAAGTAAAAATACCTCTATTATTTAATTCTAAAAATATTAAATTATTAATTTTTAAAAAAATTTTAGGTTATTTTTTTGCTTAAATTATTAGGTT
>CM068316.1:29584105-29585194 GCA_034766995.1 Acanthacorydalis orientalis
TTAAATTTCTAAAATAACAATAATACTTCATCTTATTGTTAAATTTTTCTCAAATTTTTATAGAAGAATGAAAAATGATATTAAATATCTATATATTATTTCAAATAAAGAGCCGTCGGGTAACTCTACTGATATATCTGATTTATTGTTTAAGCATATAAGTACACTTTTTGACTTGATAAAAATATTTTCAATTGAAAAAGATTTAGTTTAAAATAAAATGAATATATTTTTTTAATAGAAACATTACTGTATATTATTCAGTTGAAATGTTGAATGCCTGAAGAAATTTCGTTTTAATAATACGTATCCAACTCACATTATTTTTATTGAACACATATTCATTTTCAGATTTACTCTATATACGATAATCACATAAAAATATTTTAAAAAATATAGCTTTAATTAGATTACAGAACGTTTTATTATTACCCTTCATTTTGTCACGATAATTAGCATGCGTACAGAAACTTTAATTATAAACAGGACTTTCATTTTTACTGATTACTTTCACCAATTTGTTTCAAAAAGCTTGTATTGATTTTTTGAAAAACACAGTGATTTTAATTTGTAAGATTGCAATTTGTTCCAGAAATTATCATCTCTGTGAAAGATTAAACATTTTTCTATCCAAACTTTATAAATTTGTGGCTTAACCTTCAACGGATAATTAGACTTTCCATATCAAGAGAGAAAAATTATTTTTTGATTATATTCCTGCCATTAACATACAGTACAAACCATTGAAACTAGAAAGCATCTGTTATTATGTTACCTCAGATCTTTATGTTTTCAATTAGTAATGAAGCAATTTGTATTATAATTACTTTATTTCGAATCATGTTTGTTATCGCTGCTAGCTGTTAGCAGCACGGATGAGTAAAAAAACAGTAATTATTAATAATTTAATATTTTCAATTAATTTGATTTTTTATAATCTTTTGCTATAAACATAAAATATCATTTAAAAAATAACTAACTTATTTTGAAATAGAACCTTACATTTGCAGTTAGAATGAATTATATCTTATTTAATATATTTTAAGTAAGTGAGTAGTATATGAATAAGAAGTAATACCTTTATTATAA
>CM068316.1:29585294-29767794 GCA_034766995.1 Acanthacorydalis orientalis
TTGTTATATAAACAACACCATACCATAATACCATATACAGAGTGATTAAACATAAGCTTCTAGGCGAAAGTATTTAAAAAACACAATTTTTTTTTAAAAAAAACATTTTTTACTCCATTTGGTATTTTCGTTCGATAGTATTTTAGTATTGAATTGAACTGAAATACTAAATAAAAAATAACATGATTTTTCTGAACCCATGCTCCAGGTTTTAATACTTCCATGTGAAATTCTAAATTGAATGACCCTGTCCAAACTAAATTTACTAGTTTTCTTCTACATTAAAAATTTTCCAGAGTATTAATACCATGTCACTTAAACTATTCAAACTGAAATGGTAACTTAAGATGATATATGTACCATTTCTTTAAATTCGTTTAGTTTTTTTTTGAATTCAATCACGCGATTTTATAATACGCATTTGGCTTTTAAAAATGTGATACGTTATCCATTATACTTCAAAATACTTAAGTTGGAATCTCACTAAAAACAAATAAGCCTCTTCTGTTAGCATGGAATTAAAACCCTTTACATAAATACTTAAAGAAGACATTATATATATTTATTAATATACGAAGATCGTTTGATAAGTATGGTAAAACATCTTTTTTTCGAAAAAGTCGATTATATTTCTCAACATGGTCTCCACTGAGGGCTATACACACTTAGTCCAACGATTCTGCAAAATACACATTGATGGCGAAGATGACACCCTCAATCGATGAGAATCCCTTCCCACCAAGTCAAATTTTCAAGTTTGGAAAGAGGAAGAATTCACACGAGGTCAAGTCCGGAGAATAAGATAAATGCGGAATCAAATCGAAGCCTAATTCGTGCAATTTTACCATTGTGACGGTCAATTTGTGGGGACGGCACGTTATCCCGGTGAAAAGTACTTTTTTGTACGCAAATCTTGGCCGTTTTTGTTTCAGCTCTTCTTTAAAACGGTTCAATAATATTGCATAACAGGATCCTGTTATCGTTTTTCCCTTCGTTAAGTAATCGATTAGGATGATTCCTTGAGAATCTCAAAAAAGAGTAGCTACCCCCTTCCCAGCTGAAAAAACAGTCTTCACCTTCTTCAGTACCCTTTCACCTGTCGTTGTCCACTTTTTTAGCTGTTGCTTTGACTCAGGTGCGTCGTCGCGGATCCATATTTCATCCATAGTGACGAATCGACACGAAAAGATCTACTCGTTTTTTTTTCTATTTTTATAGCAACTGCTACAATGCTCGCTTCAAACGTCTGTAGAACGTGAAGAACACGTCACTTCTGGTCAAAATTTCGCCTATGCTAATTCGAAAAGTCACACTTGATAGCCGTGACATTACCAAATGAATGGTTTACCACATCAAAGAAATTACCAAAATTTAACAAAAGATTCACGTATTTTAAAAAGTAATATCGTCTCAAATAAACTTTTAAAATATTTAATATCATATTTTCTCCCCAAAAATAAGGAGAGTAAACAAATAATTTACAATTATAATCTAAAAAACACTTATTTCATTTGAATTAAACGTATAATAACATGCACGATTCAGCGACTCCGTTAGTTATGATAAATTACAAAGCTAATTCGGTGAGCTGTAATTAATATATAAGCAATATCCATACTGTAATGTGATGACCAGTTATTTACAGAATTTATCGGTCACTACTAAGTAGAATATAATAAGGAATGCTATAAAATTATTGTAATTAATAAAATTAAAATACTATTTATCAAATATCGATATGTGTAAATATGTGCTTATATATATATATATATATATATATATATATATATATATATATATATATAATATTGATATAAACTACACAATGTAACCATTCTTAATTTTATATGTAATTATTATACAAGTATATAACAACAGATTGAATGCAACTATTAACAAAAATGTATGTTTTAAATAATATAAAAAACAATTATATATATTTAAAGAGTATTTATTTTTTTTTCTTAAATACCAATTCAACAACCGACTAAAGAAATAACTATGAATTGAGAATTAGTAAATATATATATATTCAGTTATAATTTAACACACAGATGTTAAAATATAGAAAAGTAATTTAACCATATTGGAATGTAAAGTATAATTTTAATAATCGATAGTAAAACAAGCTAGAGATGTAAAAACTTATATAAATGTATTTTTAATTACCTAAAGATATTGTTAAACAAACATAAACGTAGTTTAAAATTAAACCGCATAGTGAATTTTAATTTAAATAGCCGCTGGTGAACAATTACTCATAATTATATATATATATATATATATATATATATATATATTTCATTTTAAATTAATATTCACGAAAAACGATGAAAATAGATTTTATTGTATATTTCCAGAGAATTATTTAATTTTCTTCATCAAAGTTATTTAAATTTATTACTAATTTTTTGCTAATTTCTTACAATTGTTAATTAATAATTTCAAATTATTATATGTAAAAAAATATTGCTGTTGGTAAAATAAAAATTAAAATATGATACTCTATTTGTTTTATATTTAAAATTGTTGCTATTATAAATTAATATTACAAATGTTGTACCGAATTCTAATGACAATAATAACTAGTGCACTGTATTTGAATGTTTATATTGTTCATCAGCCGTGGTGCACTGTTACACGACCAGCACCTAACTACTATTGCCGCGTTCAAAAAGACTGTCCTTTATTTAGGTATGTGACCTTAGGGATGATCCCGACAGGAATATGATCCTTTATGTTTAGTTTTTAAATATTCTTATATTCTGTCTTGTATGTAATAAATTAGTGTATTTCAAGTGTGTGATTACTACACTATTTATTGCCACTCTATCTGTCACGTACATTTTTTTAAACACAGGGCGACAGTCTCAATTGGTTTGTCTTATAACTAACAATTTCGTAACAAATGTGAATATTTTAATTAAATATTGTATATAATAATAGTATATAATATAATCTCCAAAAATTTTTTTTAATCTTGGATATGTAAAATGTACAATTTCATATATTAAAGAATATTGGCATTTTTAAAACCTATTAATACTTCGAAATGAAAACAAAATCAGAGTTATTTTTCCTAATTTTTAAAAATATAATTAAGAATGCTGTTGAAAGCAAGCTGACGACAAGTAACTAGATATTACAAACTTATTACATTTAATAATTCAATACCGACAAAGAAATATTTTTATGTTTTATCGATTGATGAAAAATGTATAAATAAAAACATTTCATTGAAATGCAGCTTTATTTTAACTCATAAAACAGTAAAATTTAAGTTTTAAAAAATAGTTTGCACTTATATATTATATTTAATAATGAAACTATTTTGAATATATATATATATACACACATACATACATACATACATATATTTATATATATACATTCGTACATAGAGTGCACAAATAACTAGGTCATTAAAAAAACCTCTAATTTAAACGTGACTTACCAAAGACAATGCGTGGATGATGGGACTATTCTATGTGAAAGCACCTGTCGAAAAAGAAATTAAGAGTTAAAAATCAATCAAGAAAAATCCATTTTTCATTATTACTAAAAACATATCATTCCACTTAGTAAAAAAGGAATCAAAATGTGAACAAAGAGTAAGTTTAATTTTTATTAATGTGGCGTATTTCATCTTCTACTTTTAATTACAGTTTGATAACGATTTTTTAATGATTTTGCAATTTTTTTAAATTTTTATGCGATATAACGTCCCAATCATCATAAATTTCAACTCCAGAATGTTGGAGTTCTGGAGCTGAAACATTCTGGGGTTGAAATTGTGGGCTGAGGTTGAAAGAGTAGGCTGTTGACTTTTAACACGTCTTTTTTCACATTCACACGTTCCACAAGTATTCGATCGAGTTAAGGTCTAAGCTCTTGGCGAACCACGCCATAGCTTGCACATCGACCTCCTGAAGATAATGTGATACTTAAGTGGTACGTGTGGACGAGCATCATCTTGCAAAAGCAAAAATTTTCAATGATGAATCCCACGAAAGGGATTAAATGTTTTTCGAGTATTTCCGTCGTACATCGCTAAGCAGTCAAAGACCCGTCTTCGATAAAGACTAGGTTTGTTTTTGCTTGATATTAGAAACTCGCCCAAAACATTACGGATTCTCCATCATAGGAAACCGTTTCTGCTATGGCGCATTGTACATAACGTTTCCCTGATCTTCTATAAACGTGATTATGACCATCGCCATTACATAAACACATCCTTCTATCATCAGTTATTAGTACATTGCTTCAATGCTTCATTGTCCAGTTGACATGTTCCCGAGTGAACAGTAACCGAGCAACTTGACGAGCTCTGCTGAGATGTAGCGCAGTGGTAGGTTTGTGAAGAGTTGAGGAAGCTTCTTTAAGTCTTCTCTGTATACTCCATTAGCTCACGTTCACGCCCTGAGTCTCTCGCAAAAGATTTTCAATTTTAGCCGCGTTTCGGTTGCGATCGCCAAGCGACACGATATAACGGTCATCTCTTTGGGACGTAGCCCTTCGTTGACCGGAACCTCGCTGTCGTATAAAACCATCAGTCTCAAGATAATGCTGGTATATTCTTTAAATCATGGAACGGCTCACAGAAAGCTTTCTTGCCATATGACATTGACTTTGTCCAACTTCTACAATACTCACAATTCGAGTAACGTTAACTTCAGAGAGATCCATCACTTATTGAATTTATTATACTTGATAGATAAAGAAATGTAGCTTTTGACAGCTCAAATAAAAGTCAAACCTAAAATCATTTCTATGCATTATTTTATTACTCCTTTATATGTATGGACTTTCTTTAAAAAATGATAATTCATCAAATTTGTTTTCAAAAATAATTTCTGCGAATGCACGTGTCGTTTTGAAAAATGCAAACTACAAAGAACAATAGATAAGAGTTTCCAAAGGATTATAAACAAATTTTCGGAGAATTTTCACAACATATTTACTCATTACATAGAATTTAAGGGTGGCCTGTTTATTTTACCTGCCAATGTATATATATATATATACATACTAGGAGTTCCTTTTCCTACTCTGTAAACTCCCGGGCTTACTGCCCTCGCTCATTTGTCAATTATGAACATGTACATGTAACAATAAAGATATTGGCTATCATAGAAGCCTCACCATAAATAAATAAGTCGGTATAATGGATTTTTTATTTTTTGTGGATAATTTTGATTTTATATATAGAGAGAGAGGAGAGATAAACATATTTGGGTACCATATAAACCTCGTCCTAAATAAATAAGTCGACATCATGGAATTTTTCTTTTTAGTGTATAATTTTGATTTAATATATATATGTATGTTATAACATTAGGAAATTTCGAATTTTATGAGAACAATTTGAATAGTTTGCTGACTTGTAATGAAAGAGTTTGTTTATCTCTCTATAATTACTTTTTTTTTGTAATGTCTATGAAGTTTAATAGACTTGATTTAGAGTTGCTCCTGTGTCTCTATCCTATCTCAGAAATTCCATTTCTCAATGTTCTCAAAACTGATGTTTACTACCGCTTTCAACTCATAACTTGTAGAAAATCTTGTCACTAATTCATTTTTTGAGGTATAGGAATGTATTAAAGTCAAACGGAACTACATCAAGTGAATACAGCAGACAGGTTAACAAATAGTACTTCAATTCATCTATTTTTTGTATAGAAAGGACATTTGTTTGGACACATATTTTTTTTTGGTAGAAATAATTTTTTTCATTGATATTCTCTGCCTTTTTTAAGAAAAAAATAATTCAGTTGATCCAAAAGGTTAGAATAGTAAATAAATAAAAGTAAGTCCCATTATGTTTTTACTTATTGGGAGATAATTATTCCGTAATATCATCTTATCATCCCAGAAAATGGAAACAATTACGTTTCCTACAGATGAAATTGATTTAGCCTTTTAGTGGCGAAGAATCATGTTACTTCCATTGTTTTGATAGTTATTTTGTTTCTAGTGTATAGTGATGGATCAGAGTTTCATCATTGGTTACAAATCAACTAACAAAAGTAGTCATATCTTTCATAAAACGGTCCAAACATTCTTGAAAAATTGGCATTCAATTTCGTTTTTGCTCAATTATCAGCAAACGAGTAATCCATCTTGATGATATTATTTTCTCACCTATTTCTTCAGTAGAATATGAAATATCCCTTTATTTAAAATTTTTGCAGGCTTAGAATTCAAGATATCTTTAATTGGCAATACTCTAAAATAATATTCTACACTTTATGGATGATTTCTGGCGTCATTGGACTTTTTTGTATTCTACTACTATTGAGAGTTACGTTTTAAGCTGATAGGACCACGTTTAATTTCTACAGCCCATTTTCTTACAGTAATGAAAGAGCACTGTCGCTCAACACATTTTTTATCTCATTAAAATTTTTCGTTGTTGACAAACCTTTTTTAATAAAAATTTTTTATCACTAAGATGTTTACTTTAATTTATTATAATCATGTACTGAAATAACTTGATTTAAATATCTGCTTACATCCAACTATTTCACAGATCAACTTGATATTTCATCTATTTATATGACTGATGTGGTAATGCAACACAGCAAAAAGTTTAGAAATCATAATTCAGGGCTACAGAATGTTATCCTTTGTATAGAAGTACATTTAGCCTACATGTTTGGTCAATTGTATAAGATTAACATGTGGGGAACGACGTAATAAGTTTAAAGTAAGCGATTTTTTCATTATTAAAAATAATATTTAAAAATTATTTACATTTCAAACGAAATATTTTTGATATATTAATTTAATTTGAAAAAAAGCTTATTTTAATTATGCTATATTTTTAAAATAAGATATTCTTATTAAGAAAATATTTCCATTATAAAATATCTAGTTAAATTATGTTCATTTATTTAAAGTTATGTAATTTCTATAAAACTAAACGAAATTCATTAAAATGACTCAGAATGAAATAAAAAAACTCTTTTCTACCATTTTTTTACAAAGTATGAAACATATTCTAATCCAAGTAATTCATTTTTGTGAACTATTATCAAAATAGAGAGTAAAGACCAAACGCTCACTCAACTGAGAACCACTATAACTAAGTTTAAAATCAAAGTTAACTTCTATAAATTACTTAGAGGGAAATATTTCTTTCAGAAAGCTCACCTTATTGTGACTAACAGCTTAAATAATGTACACAAAAACGGTATTTCCATACATAAATAAATTTTAGTTTTGAAATAAAAAAAACGTTGATTACTCTCTTTTTTCTTAGACCAATCGGAAAATACTCCTATTATAATTACTTATTGTGTTAATCTGAGTATAGGAATAAAGTTTAAAAAATACAGTGTTTTTAAAACTTACGTTATTTTAATTAAAATTGATAAAAAGTTAAAAATGATTAGAATAACATTTGTTTCTCTTCTACTTCTGTAACTAATTGTTTCTCTTCGCATTGTGACCAATCGAATTAATAACTAACTGACCTTCGCAAAAGATTGTTTTAAAGTTTATTTTATAAGCTATGAGTTGTGAAGTTAAATTAAAATAGAATGAATTTTTTCTACCACTAATTATTTATATTTTGTTATCAATTGAAAAAGCTATTCTAGAACATAGCGTTTTAAAAGATATCTTTTAATTTATTGTAAAATGTTTATTCATGCGTGAATTTAAACTCCAAACTTGATTGAAACCCCCTTCAACATAACATTTTCTAATATACTTATTAATATAAACAATGATCAATTTGAAACTAATTTCTTTCACTTAAATCAATTTTTTTTACAATTTGAATCCATTTATGATTCCTCTTTTACAAAAAAATATAATTTATGACTAATTACTGACAGTTTATGTATTTTTAATTTTTTGGAAATTATTTTCAAAATCAAATTAAAATTTCAATTAAAAATTTTAATTGTTATATCCAAACTAAAAACAAATATTAATTTTCTGTATAATTATTAAAAATATATTGTGTATAATAATTAGCAAAAATTATTCAACACAATAAATTAACGAGAATTTTTCTAAATTCAGTATATCAATGTTCTCAACGTATACACGAGTCACTGTTTTTGACATTCGAATTGTCTTGTATAAACAATAAGTGAACGAGAATGATTCAGACGTCGAAACCAGAAATAATATTGTTTCAAGTACAAGTATCGTATATCTCATATAGAAAAATGAAAATTTCGATTAATGTTGTCATATGATATTCATAATTAAACATGTATTATTTTTAATTTTTTGTAAAATTCTACATTTTAAACCATATATAATAATATTATACATATTATCCCTCACATGAAATTTATTTCTATATAAACTCATATTTTCATAAATATCTGAATCTAAATAATCGAGTGTAAGCAAAAGAAGTTTTGTTTCACAATTAAAATAATAAACTCAAATTTTTATATTAACTTTGAATCGAAAAATTAACTGATATGGATAATAGCAATTTCATATGAAATTGCTATAATCCTGTCCTTGGTTATTATTATTATTACTTTAAAAATGTATTTAGTAAATACTATTTCTAGATAAAGAGATAAACAGAAAGATTTTGTCAAATCTTCTAATTTATTTTAGATGTTTATTACAATAAAAGAACTACAATTATATAAAAAATATAATACAATAACTATAATTATAATAAATATCACTATATTTGAAAAATAGGAAAGCAATTTGTCTTCTAATCTCCCATTCAATTTAACTTATTATTGATATATTAAATATTTGTTATTTCATTCGATTTTCCGGCTTATAACTAGAATATCTCCAATTTCTTAACTTACTTTACATGAAATAGAAATCAGCCATTATAATAGACAATGATTAGTTTTCTTACTTTAATGAAGTTATTATGATATTACTTTGTGTTTTTATTATTACTACTTATTTCTTTTTTCTACATTATTCAGTATTACTACAATTATTCGTTTTTCTGATTAAAGTTTTTTACCATACATTACCATGATTTCATTGTCCTACATATACAGTTTTAGATTCTGGAATTAATAAAAAAAATCAAGACTAAAGGGACTAATCTCTAAAAAAATGATCGTTTTACTGTAAAAAATAATCTTAAAACAGCCAAATGGATAATTTCAACTAACTGTACACAAAACAATAAATTTTGTAAACAAACATTATACTAAATTAGATACATGCATCCAATCTGAAACAACTATCCTGCAATGCATTAACAAAGTTACTCCTTGTTTCATTTCAAACGGATGCATGAACTTAAATAATATAAAATTGCTGAGACTGTAATTCTGAGAACTTTTTTTTAAAAAAAAACAATTTGTAATTTATATTATCGATTGTATAATAATTGAAATCGCCTAGTCAAGAATAATTTCATTTAGATTATCAATCAGATTTCATACTATATTAATAAAAATAAAATTATAGCGAAATAGTAACAATCGTGGAAATTATAAAATAATAGTATAAAATATACATTATTTAATTTTTAAATCAAAAAAACTAACAATAAAAGAGGTAAAATATTTTTAGTTACTGATTTTATCGCAGTCGTATATACTCGTATATATATATATATATATATATATATATATACATATATACAGTCAACTCTTTTTATGCGGTAGATACGTTCCACAGGAAACCGCAATTAAAAAAATCGCACAAAACAGACATAACTTACATTAAAAAATTAGAGACACGTTCCATACTTTTCTAAAGCCATATAAAACGAAAGCAATGTGTTAAAATACATCCAAAATACCATAAAAAAATATGCAGATTCTGGAAAGTAAGAATGCCTAAAAATTTCCTTCTAAAATCTGAAAGAAATTGAGATAAAACTTAAAGTTTGTTATACAACTTGATTCATTCAATTTTATTGAAAAGTGATATTTTTTTTAAATTTTTTCATCAGAATTATCGGCACTAACTGACAATATTCCATACCATTTACGAAATGGTTCGAAATCACTTCCATCACTAGAAAAGATAGTCAGTGTATCAATCTATATGGTAAAGGCAATGGTTCTTCACAAACAGAATTAGCGTCAATTTCACCCTCTTTTTGTATTGATTTTTTTCCTCTGACAATGTAATCAGTAATTAAACTTTTCAATGATGATTTTACTATTTTTTTATGCAGTTCGCGATACCCAAATATATAATTTTCAGCTCACGTTGGAATTTGAAGGCTCAATCAAAATTTATGTCATGAACAAGAAAATGAATTTTTATTTTATTGCAAAGTTGAAGACTTTCTCGAATTTTATTTGCAGCGAGGAGGTTAAGTTTCTCTTCCGCTTCACTATAGTTTTCTGGATCTTCGACGATATCAAAAGTCATAACCAGTAATATCATCGTCACTTAAGTCATTATCCACAAGCAATTTCTTAATCATTCTGGCTAAAAGTATCAAAACCATCTCCACTAATTTCATATGCAAAAGTAATGATTTCAATTGACAGTATCGATCTTTGAACGGTTCCACTATTTGCAACACATCCAGGCCAATCTGCTTTCCAGCAGATATTTAAAGTTTGTGGTCTTATTTCAGAAATAGCAGATACAACATGATTTAAACAGTCCAAAATAGAGAAATTTAAATTAAAAATATAAATTTTAAAATTGTAATAATTTTTTTTAAACAACGTACAGCTCTTATATGTATGTATGTATATATATATATATATACACAGTGAGGAAACCTCGAATTTGCATGAAATATGCACCGCATAACTTCAAAACCGCATTAAAAAGATACGCATAAAAACAGATGCTACTGTGTGTGTGTGTATATATATATATATATACATACATACATAATATATATATATATAATCTAACCTTATGATTCAACGAGTTGAAAAATTTTTAGACCCTGTATTTAGTTGCTTTGTGATTTCATAATCAAATGTTATGATCGTGTGCACAAAGAAACCAATATTAACATCATATCATCCAAATTTAGTTATAGCATTAATATTAACATTAGTTTATTAATATTGCTATTAATATTGTTAATTAATATTTGATCTAATGCTAGAATAAGAACACACACATATCATCGAATATATATATATATGTATATATATATATATATATATATATATATATATGTATGTTGAAAGCATACGTCTATACTATAGATAACATTTATTTTTATAAAATAAACCAATAATTAGGTTTTATAATTAAATAATGATTATTTAATAACCATATTATCATTCTTAGTTCTTATAGCAACTACAAATGTTCATTTAGTCTTTTTTTTTATTCATACGGTTTCCACAAAATATTCCGTAAGTCAATAGTACTTGCAATAAAAATTTTACCACAGTAGGTACATTTACTAACCCAAATAAATGTCACTCATCTAAAATTATCAAAAAACTTACTACTCAAACTTTTTTTTGATTGTTAATTCTTTTCATTACTGCTTATGCGCATTTCAATGTCGATATTGTAATCAAGGATGGTGAATTTGTACCATGGCGATATTGTATTGTTCTCAGAATACTAGCATTGTTATAGATATACATATATGCAAATCAGAGTAATAAATGGTCAATTTGTGAACATTTGTTATCACAAGAATGCTTTGTAGTTTGTGGAGTAGGTAAAACATCATTTATGAAATTAATTTATAGACAATTTCAAAAATATATTTGCACTTTAATAGATCATAATCAATTTTAAAGATACCATATACTTGCATTTAAAAATTTTATAAATTGTCTTCAATCCTTTTCACTTACATGAAGTTAATCACGATATATGTTTTCATTAGCTTAATGTCATTATTCCTTGCTTATGTTTCTATCTGTTATTCTTAGTATTTCTAATTTAACCTTATAATAATTCCATCCATAAGTAAACTTACACTTAGGATAATTATAAAACTGCAAATAACAGATAGCTACAATGTTATAACTACGATTGATTAAACGTATGCACTAATTAAAAAACTTACGCTAAATAAATTACACGGTTCAGGTGAAAGTACTAATTAATTTAAATGCTAGTGGATGTTGCGATAAAATTATTTTATATATGCATTAAAAATAAACAATACCATAAAATAGAAAATCAGTTATCTATCATGCATTTAGGAAAGCAATGAAAACAACAACGAAAAATAGAATTTTTGTACATTAAGAAAAAAAAATAAACCAATTATAAACAAACATTCCTAAAATAAATAGTAAGAATGTAATAAACATAAATTCAATAATAATCAATGTGAATTTCATATAGTTTAATCACGGATTGAATAATAGTTTATAGTATTAGGTTGGTAGGAAAATAATTGCAATTTTTGTTTTCTGAATTCTAACTACACTTTTTTCCAATGAAAACATCATTTCATCTTGTTCATTTTAATATCATTTTAAAATGCATTTTTCGTGATGTGTTTTGGTAACAGCGATTTTAGTTTTATTATTTATTTCATTTCAAACTGGGCTATTGAATTAAAGATGGAAAAGAAGCAAATAAGAGCAATTTTTTATATAAGTTCAAAATGAATGATAATGCAGCAAGTACTGCTCGTAAACTAAACGATACTTTGTGTGTGGGTATTGTTAAGTAACGTACGGTGCAATGGTGTTTCCAAAAATTTCGTACTGGGAACGAGAACTTTGAATATGAAGGTCTTGGGTGTCCTTTTTCGATTTAGAATGACCAGCTGAAGACCTTAGTTGAATCATAATCACACACGACAATTCGAGAGCTTACACAAAAGTTATACTCAGCCATTCAACAGTTCTGGATCACTTAAAACAGCTAGGAAAAGGGAAGAGCTTGACAAATAGGTGCATGAATGGCAAATATTTTTCTACCAACCTAATACAATAAATTATAGAACATATACAATCAGTGCACAAAAAGCTAGTCACTTTTGACAAATCATATGGAAAAATATTTAAAGATAAAGTGTAAATCTTTAAAGGACTTTAATATTTCGAATAAACTAATTTAAATTATTAAAGAACTTTATGATAAAAATATCGTATATGTAAAACTGAAGAAAAAAACTATTTACACTCATAACATTGCCAAAATTTTTGAAGAAAATATGTTAATAATTACATATATTGTTTATTATTTACATTGAAATAGTTTTATATAATTAAATAATATCTTTTAAATTTAGGGAAAGCGTTATAGATACATTCTAATTGTAAAATTAACTAATCCGTGTGTACAATACTTATAAACAGACCAATATTTTGTAAAATATCATTAATAATCACGGCACTACTTTAAATAAATTAATTAGTTACAGTTCATAGAAACAGTTGGATCATTTGATTTGCAATTTGCGATTATGCAAGTGCGAAAAAAAGAGAAATAAAAATATTATAAATGTATGTAGAACGTGTAACTCACTTTCCTCACACACTTTTTCTCTTCTTTACACTATCTTCTAACTGATTTCTCTACAATATGTAACATTTCATCTGAATTATGGATGCATATTACTATAGTACTATCTCGTTTGAAACCACAAATAAGTTACCAATATGACAATTAATAAATCTTATTATCAATTATTTTGATAAATGTAATGCATATTATATTTTACTCAAATATCATTCATTAACCTTCATCGATAATTAATATTTTATTTAAAAAATGTTTTCACTAAATTACATTTCAAACGTTTTGAAAAACACAAATTTCTTTTATTCATATTTTATATTCCAGCACTTTTTATAACAACTTTTTTATCGTAATATCCATAATGAGGATAGCTCATTAATTTCAAATTTTAGTTCCTTTCATCTGATATCGATTTATGCACTACATTTTTTGGAATAAAATACGGAAAATATTCATTACAAAAAGAGTTATATTTTTATTTTTAGTTAATAATAAAAAAAAAAAATAAACAATACTATCCTCGTTAATCTATAACAGGAAATTATTTTTTATAGATTATAACATATTTTCATTAACAAATCAATGTATACAATTTAATTTATTTATATTTTTAGTTTTAGCTCTCGTTAAAAATTAAATACCATAAATTATAAAAACAGAGTTAAAATTAAATAAAAAAATTAAAAAAATCAAATGTTAGAGATTCTACATATGAGATCTGTTTGATATGTACACTGAACTTGGAGTAAGAAATTTTATACTTTCCTTTTCGATATGTACTCTGAACTTACTCAGGGATTTTCGTCGAACAGTTTAGAGTAAGTTCAGAACAGGGGATTTATTACTCTGAACTTACTCTAGCTTTTTGTTAAAGCAACGCGAGCATCTTTGTCTAACTCGAGAGCGTTTATCTATGATAATCGCTATCGAATAAACAAATCACTCAAACTTGACAGTATTCACATGACTTACTTTAACCTTACTCTATGTTGTTCGATAAAAACAAGTTCAAAGTAAGAAACTCAGAGTAAAGTCATAAAATTCAAGAGTCAGTTCAGAGTAAGTTCAGTGTACATATCGAACGGACCTATGAATTATCGTCAAATGAGTCATTTTTACATCATGAAATAAAAAATCTTGACAATTATTTATTATGTACTATGACAAAGGTTCAGTTTAAGTCGTTCTAGTAAAGTGCTTTTAATATTTCACCTGACACATTCTGTTATATTTTGTGACATAATTTATTTCAATGTCTGTTATTAAAAGAAATAAAGTATCATTTAAAAGTAGAATATTGAAAAATAGTCAAGTTGTATTAACCTGGAATTTATGACCTATTTTTTTCAATAGTATTGATTTTATTTTATCATGAAAACTATATTTTTTTTAATTACTACATTTCCAATTTTATTAATATTCAAAGTGGTTTGTTAATATTAACAAACCAGTCATTTACTTTTCTAAACTCAGATTGAATATTCTCAAATAAAACATATATAAAAATATTTAAAAGTTTACTTATCTATGCTATTTTGGAATTTAGTCTTTTTTTGTATATTTGAAATATGAAAGTAATCAAAGAAAACTATTTATAAAGAATAATATCAAAGGAAAAACGAACAAAATATCAGAAATAATTTAACAAATAGTTGTTTAACAGCATTATTCAATGAATTTATTGATTGTATCACAACAATATAATCTATTTATGTACCATAATGAATTTTCAATGTATTTTAAATACCTTAATTGATTTGTAATTTGTTGTCATTTATTTAGTGCCCGTTTTATACACACACAAATATATATATATATATATATATATATATATATATATATATATATATATATATATCTGTGTGTGTATTACAAATTGTCTTGTTCATTTTATTCTATATATATATATATATATATATATATATATATATATATATAAATATATATGTGTGTGTGTGTATATTTGTGTATATGTGTATACGTGCGTGTTTTTGTGTGCTTATATGTGTGTATCTGTTTGTGAATATACTTCGATGATTTCTTCTACAAGAATGAGAATATAAATCATTATACGTAGTTAGATTAAAGATTCCATATTACATAACAACAAAATTGTCTTAAAAATAACCATTGCGTGAGCATTGAATGATAAAATAAAAATAATATATCATGAGTACAATAAAAGATAATTAATTTTGCATGTTCTTGAATAGAAATAAATCATGTTTATATATATATATATATATATATATATATATATATATATATATCTTTACATTAAGCACATCAATAAATTATCTTTAACATGCAAAACATATAACTGGATTTTTTGTAGAAAAAAGAAAATAAAGAAAAATAATATATTTATAAAGGATATATGAGCTATATACAAAAAAATGATATATTTCTTATTCATATTAAATTTAATTATTTTTTAAGTTCAGTATTTTTCTTATATTTTTCATCTTAATTTTTTCCGACATGAAAATACATCTACTTAAATCAATCTTGACAATCTTATTATTATTATAGTTTTAAACATTTAATACTAAAATTTTCTATAAGGAACTATGCGAAATTTTAAAAATGAAATATAATTTTTTTTAAAGGAACATCTTAGGTATGCAAGTTAATTAATTCCACTTGTTAGTAGATACTAACAATTACTTTATCTTTTAATTTAAGGAATAAATTAATTTTAATACTTATATATTTTGTATAAAAAATTAATTGTTATTATTATTATTTTTAAGGTGCTCTACCTCCTACTAGCTTTGCTCTCTAACCCCAATGAACATAACACAATACAATGTTAAAAATCGCGTTGCTACCCCTCCTAATGAACATAACAAAATACAATATTAAAATGTGTACCAATTTTTTTACTCTAAAGCTTCAGTGAATATAATATTTAAAATAAATCTCTCATCGGATTTCACTGAAATCATATACCTTCTTTCGTTGCACACCGTGAAAAAAAAACACTGATCATGTGACTGATATCGATCAAACAGGACCACGTGATCTCCATCAGCCAATCAGAATACGAATAAAAACACGGAGGAGGAAGACAATTTTTTATATATAGAAAGATTAGTAACGAATATTAAAATAAAATAACCAGACATTATATTACTATTAAATACTAGTTAATTATTTAGCTAAGAAACTTTGTTAAGTCTTTCAACAAAATTCAAAATTATTTTCAACAATAATATTTTTCCATATATATATATATATATATATATATATATATATATATATATTTCACAAGAAGTTTTTTTGTTTAATTTTATATTTTATGATTTATTTTTAAATATTTATATTTTAAGTAAATCTAAACTGAACAATTATTGTAAAAGAGGTTTAATTTGTATCAAAACATATTTTCAATAAAAAGGTGTTAAAACATTGTGAATGAACCCCTTAAACACTTGCTTGATTGCTACTAATGTAATGTTTTTTCTTTCAACATTTCATTTTTGAAATAAAAATGATTGCATGCATTTTCGTATTAAAAAATTATATATAATTGTATTTCTATAATACAATTCCCCTCTTAACAGAAGATGAAATCGATTTTTTAATTATAATTATTTATATTTTTTTTTGTTTTAAAATGTTTAATAATTTATCGCTCTATGAGAAAACAAAATCTTTTTAAAATACGAGTACCAAATATTTCTTCATGTTTTGTTTTTTGTAAATCAGTTATAATTTATAAAATTAATTTCTGATATCAACGAGACCACCACGTGATTAATATTAATGTTGTTTAAAATTATTTTAAAAAAATCTTAAATATTTCCTTTACAAACTAATGAGTAGATGAATTTAATTTTATTAAATATTAGTATTCGATACATGTACTTCCTATCCATTTACATAAAATCGTTTATTTTAATTTATATTAACGAAATTTATAAAAAAATAATTTTAAAAACAATCAAAAAATGAGTAATTATTCCACAGTTTAAAAGAAACAAATTTGAGAAAATGAATATATGTTTTATATACCATTTGATACTAAACATATTTATTATTAATTTTTAATTTTATTATGCACTTAATGTACTTAGAAAATTAAATGTCCATAACTGGTGTATTTTATATATTGTTTTGGGTAATTATTGCTATTAGTTTGATAAAACAAAGAACATCCAGTTTTAAAACTTAACTTCAACAAATCATGACACAATTTATTAAATACGTAATAAATTCACTTTCTTAATCAATTTCAAATTCAGTTCAAAGAAAACACAAATAATTTAATTTTTTTAAATATTCTATAATTGATTTTTATGATTTTTATTGTTGCTGGTCTGTATTTAAATGACAGTACCGCCATTTTTAGATCGCTAACACTCGGAAGAATTGTTTTTCACCTTATTTGAATATGATTACACCACCATTGAAATGCTTATAAACAACAATCAGATTTATTAATTATGAATTATTAAACATCAGAATGAAAATTTGTGAAATTGTAAGAAATTATCTGAAAAAATTAATTTAGCCACCGTAGCATAAAATTTTGTAATTAATAAATAATAATTCAAAAACAATATAATATTAATTTTTTTCTTTTGTATTACATTTGTGGCATTTAAAAAAATAGGTTAAGAATTAATCAATTATTTTTAAAAATATTCTGTACTGCCGTTGGATTTTTAAAATGATTTTTTTGGTAACAATTATTAAAAAACATTTTAAGTATTGACTGTTTCCTCGCCCTACAATATGGAAACATTAAATGTTTCTTAGATAAAATTATAGCCAATTTTTAATTCATGGAACAATTATATAGAATTTGTTTTTTTTTGTCATAACTTTGAAATGAATATATAAAACCAGCCAATATTGGAAACAATATTAGCATAAATATATTTGGTAGAGGGTAAACTTTACAATTACTCAGAATTACAACAAAAATTATTTTTCTATCAATAATTCAATATTCCATTCTTTTTGCACAAACATGATAGTTTATACTATTTTTTAATTATTTAAAACAATTCTTTAATTTTTTTTCTGTCACTATTAAATTAATTTTTATAAAGTAGTCTGACTTAACATTTTTTGAATATCATTAACATATAATTTCAAACATTTACAACAATAATCATCTAATATAAGTGCTAGAGCATTTTTAAATATTGTCAACATTCAAATTTAATTGAACAGTTAATGTAGAGTGGCTGTAGTTGTTCGAGAATATAAAAAAAAAAATGTATTCAAACAATTCTGTGAGAAAACGTGCTCTGATAGAGTACCAACAAACAAAAACACTTAACCATGCTTTATGCTTTGAAAGAAAATTGAGTCAACAAGAAAACCAAACAGTAAGCATTGTATTGAATTCCCAACGTTAATGAAGCAAATAAAATAACAATTTTATCAACAAATCTATATGCATCGATTTGATTCGTACTAAAAGAAATTCGAAAAATAAAAACACACACATATATATATATGTAAATATATATATATATATATATATATATATTTAGTGTTATGCAATCAGAAAAGAGATACAACACAGCAATGCCACTAAGTTAAAATGAAACTGGCTTCATATATGTTGCATGTATTAAGTTTTTATTCTCAATGCTCGGTATTTCTTCTACTGAACTTCTATCTAGCCTTACTATGGATGAAGACGTATAAATCATAACCAAATTATTTTACAAGGACAGTAAAAACAAAAAAAAATCATATTCATTCGTCATCTTTCTTTTATCTTTTTGTACAGATTAATATAAGATATACATAGAATATATAATATAAAAGTACTTTAAGTACCCTATATAGTACATTTTTAAAAGATGATACATTAAAATATAATTCCTTTCATTTCTCATTCCATTTAAATAGTCACATTTTTTGATATTTTTGCTGTATACTTTTGAGGTTTCAGTTTTTAACTATTAGAGTTTTTTTAAATTCAAAACTGTTCACGGTGGTTTAGATATTTTTCAAGATATGACGTAAACGGTGGGTGTTATAGTTCTTTCCTGTAAATATTACATATTTGAGTTCATTTTGTATAAAATCTATAAAATCTTTATGAGTTAAAATTAAAAAAAAAACTAAACACGTAATATTCTGAAACAGTTCGCACGTTTTCTGAATATTGTAGACAAATTATCAAATATAGTTATATTATTATCTTTATTATTTATTATCGTATAATATTAAATTACTTAATTATGTACAGTTCAGGCACAGTTCATAATTATAATTAAAAATTGGATTTCATCTTCTGTTAAGAGAGGAATTGTATTATAGAAATACAATTATAAATAAATTTTTAATATGAAAATCCAAGCAATCATTTTTATTTCAAAAATGAAATGTTGAAAGAAAAAACATTACATTAGTAGCAATCAAGTAAGTATTTAAAAAATATACAGGTTATGTTCAATAAATTATCTATCACATTATTAATAAATATCAAATCTCTGATAATGTCAAAATAACTATCCTCCAAGATATTATAAATTCATCTCTCTTTTACAATTGATAAAATGTACTACAAAATTATTCTTTTTCTCGAGCTACGTATCGTATAAAAGTCTTTCAGTTGATTGAAATAAATTGAATGTAAATTTATAATTTTTAATTCAATCCATATTTTTTATCATAATTCTTTTATGATACCGGATCTAATGTTTACTTCCTCTTTTTTATCTCAATATCATAAATATACTATCAACCGGTTTTTTATCTTAACGTCTAATAAATAAGTAATTAGATTAATTCTGTAATACGTGAAGTGACTGCATTGTAAAAAAGTACAGCACACAAATATATATAGTGATTCTTCATCTATATTCAATGTAAGTTCAACCGAACAGCATTAGCCTGAATTCAATAAATATTTATAAAGTAAATTTACATGGAACGCAAATGAACAATGAAGATAAAAAACGATATGATATTAAATCACATTTGCTAAAACGATTAGTTGGAAAAAATTGATAATAATCTCGACTTTAAACAGAACTCAAAAATCTAAAAATCATGACAATTTTATTTCGTTCTTGAGGTATTATTCGCAAAGAGACTATAAAACAAACATTGTAAAGTATGTTTACTGTAAGTAAATCTTTAATAAACTATAAAATTTAGTTCAGCAGATCACTAATGAAATCATGAGTATTGCACAAGCATCTGATTTATCATAAAAATGTACTATCCTATTCAATTTCCAATTAAAGTATTTTTGAGACAAAAGAGCATTACAGTTATTTCAAACTCACTATTACTTCTATCCCATATTCACTGGATCATTTCCAGAATAACTTCTCTTCGTCGAAATTGAACATAACTGAAATTAATTTTGAGTCAATTCAGATATTAGAATCAAACGATAAATACAAAAAGAAGAGAAATTTAACTCTTGATATAAATCGGTTATCATGATATAAAGATGGAAACCGAAGCTTTTCAAATACAAATCTTATATATTTATTTTTATCTTTTGGCTTTGTACATACATATATATATATATATAAGGATGTACATATCATTAAATATAAATAGAAAGATAAATATTTGTATATACATATATGTATATATATAATATATATATATGATATAACTTTTACATACAAATATATTAAAAATAATGTTTGATAATTCCATTCGAACTAAAAACTCGTACAGCGTTTGATATGATTAATATCTTGTGAAGTATAATTACCGTACTGATTTTGTGTAAACGAGAATTGAACTGAATCTATCAACACTACAGTACGAACACTTTATATAATTAATTTTAAAGTTCGCATCTACATGATGAACGTTTGACTAATTAGCACAAAAATAACTTATCTATGTTCTTGCTTTGATTAATTTAAAAAGACGAAATACCTACTCCAAGGCATTAGTTTATTTACATTTAATTAAATTTGTGATCATTTAGTTTTTTGTAAATGGGAAAAACACAAATATTAAATACATACGTAGTCATACATTCACATATACGCGAGTATGCACACAAATATTTGTTTATATATATATATATATACAAAAAGAGAGAAAGAAAGAGAGATCTGTTACTTTGTAATTATATAATTTTAATATAAACATAATGGTAATGAATAAATTATCCAAATTAAATAAATGAAAAACTTACAACTACATAATATTTTTTCAATAATATTTCATTTGTACCAATAACGTACGGGTATGTAACAACTATGTCGATGTTCGATGTTTACTATTTATCTGCATTGAAATCACATGTAAGAACAATACAGAAAAATTATACTCCTTTGTTTTCTTTAACAGAATTTTGTCAATTTACTGTACTTTTATTCCTTTATGGTCAGTTTCTGCTCCTAAACAATATTTTCTGTTATCTCTGTGATAGTACGAGTATCACAAAATATAGAAATGACTCAACAACTGAAAATGAGCATAAAATCTATCAGTTCTAGAATAAATTTGATTTTTGTCAGAAAACCAATTTGCACGTTAATACATGGGTCGTTTGATAGGTTTGATGTGGCACATTCATTTGGTAACTTCACGGCTATCAAGTGTTACTTTTCAAACTATTATAGGCGAATTTTTAGCGAGAAGCGACGCGTTGTTCACATTCTACAGATGTTTGAATCGAGCATTGTAGCAGTTCTCCCAAAAAAAAATGAGCAGGCCTTTTTGTGTCAACCTATGGATGAAGCATGGATCCATCACGAGACATCTGAGTCGAAACAGCAATAAAAGCAGTGAACAGCGACTGGTGAAAATGCGCCGAAGAAGGCGAAGACTGTTTTGTCGACTAGGAAGGTGATGACTACTGTTTTTTAGGATTCGCAAGGAATTATCCTGATCGACTATTTACTCAAGAAAAAACGATAACATGAACCTATTATGCAACATTATTGCATCGTTTGAAAGAAGACCTGAAATAAAAACGGGAAAGATTGGCGCACAAAAATTGTTTTCTCACCAGACAACGCTCCGTCTTACAAATCAACCGTCGTAATGGCAAAATTGCACGAATTAGGCTTCGAATTGATTCGTCATCCACTCTATTCTATGAACTTGGCCCCGTGCGACTTTTCCTCTTCCCAAACTTGAAAATTTGATTCGGTAGGAAGAAATTCGAATAAGGATGTCATCGCCACCGTCAATATGTATTTTGCCAACTCGCTAGACCAAGTGTATAGCTCTCAATGGAGACTATGTTGAGAAATAAAATCGATTTTTTCAAAAAAAAAAAGGGTTTAACTTACTTTTTTACTATACTTATTAAACGACCCTTGTCCATTTTCAGATCTTAGAAATAAAATACATTTAGACAGAAACTTCTGCTTTGATTTGTAAATTTTGTTTACTTCATTGGATTCTTCAACAGATTTTTGTTAAAACGTATAAAAAACTAGTAAATTCAACTTTTGGTGCATTGAATTTTTTTCTCAAAAACATTCATAATTTTAATCATTTTTAATTACGACACTGTTATTATTCATTGGCACACTTTAGGTTATTTGGTGTTAAAGCTGTTTCAAAAGAACGACTGCATTTTCATACCAACCATATTCTATGTTACATATTAAGGATCGTCTCAATTTACTGTAATATAAATCAACCATATATTTACTTAATAATGAATATGAAATGCAGCCGATATAAATATGAAACAGAAATTGCACTAATCTGAATTTTATGGCCTCTAAATATAATTGATTAATACATTCTAAACAATTTTTGTCCCACAATTTTTATAAAAAAAAATTTAATTCACTATATTCTTTATTTGCCATTATAACCAAATGTATCGTTATATCTATGTAAATGTTGATGATATTTGAGGCTTAAGGCTTCGTTAACAGCTAAGGTCATTATCACTCATCTAATTAAATGAATTATAATATATATATATATTATATGTTTATATGAATTATTACGTCTGAATAAAAAAGATATTTATACTAAAAGATATTTTAGATTACACATCTGTAAAATTGTTATATAAGAAAATTAAACCATAAAATATTAGAAGTTATTTGCATAACATACGTTATAGTGGCCGCCGAATACACTATTAACAAAATAATGTTCTAAACTTGATATTGATTAAATTTTATTAATTTTTAATAATTACACATTACAAATATATATTCGTACCCTTCCTTCATACTTAATAAATTCCCTATAATGTTAATAATTATCCTTTGAGAGTAAATAAGGTCAATGATCAAAAATAAATATTAAGTATGCATAAAAAATTAAAAAACGCATATTTTTGACATAGAATTCATGTTTATTTGTTGACATTCTGAACCTAATTTGTAACAATTAATTTTATATTTATGCTGTATGTGAAAATTTTTGTTGAAATATGTATATATATATATATATATATATATATATACGATTCTACATTATAATAAGTATTATACTTCTAACATAATCGTTAAGATTATCTAATGATATTTATTTTAAAACACATATTTTTAACAGTCCATTATGATTGACAATAACTTTTATAATCTTAAATTCTAACATAAATGCTACTAAAATATAACAATGCATACGATATTAGTATATCATTCAAATTATTATGTTAAGTACTTACTGCGTCAAAACAAGATCGATAATCAAATAGAACTCTTGTAATTTCTTTCAAGAAGCACTGTCACTTTGAATTATTTTTTTTTCAATTAGTCAAATGTCCCAAAAATGCAAATTCTATCCACATCAGTCTTCATTGCCAATCACAATAAGACAAAAAAAAATAACAAAATTTTAAAAATGTATTAGTTTTTTAAAAGTATATTCCCTAATGCACACACTTTATTTACTGTCTTTTATTAGGAAAGCCTAAATCGTTTCTTTTATACACAAAAATGTTCACTTTGATTTTCAACTAACGACTTTCTCCCGTATCTATCTATCTATAGATATATCTATCTTTATATATATATATATATATATATATATATATATATATATAAATAACTGATATACGCAGTACTTTCTGTATTTGCATTTCAATACATAAAACTCTTAGGAAAAGAATATTTTCAACGTTCACTTAAAATAAATCACAGTTCTCTGATCACCACAAATACATTAAGTAAATAAAAACACACATCACTACTTACTATTTTCTCTTAAATATATCACTAAAAACACTTTCTCGTTTAAAATGTCTAACTTGATACATATTACTTCAAAAGTCGAGTATATAGCAATACTGTTTATTTTTATAAAAAGTTTTTCTAGAAATATATCAATATGTATTTATACAAAGTGAATATATGACAAAGTATTTATACAAAGTGAATAAAGTGATTTGAAGATATTTTTAATTTCAACTCGAGAACTGCCAGAGTGTTTCAGAAAATGACATAATCAAACACGTATTATAATTGAATTGCAGTTCTGTGACCACTACAAAATGTTATATAAGTGAAATGCTCATCGGTATTCACTATTTTATCTTTATTTGACCACTAACTAGACGTTGTCACTTAAAAGTCTACATTATTACTAATCGTTTCAAAAATCAAGTATATAACGTTGCTGGTCATTTTTATGAAGAGCATCTGGAAACGTATACAATTATGTAATCGTACAAAGTAAATATATGACAATGGTCTCAAACTGATTTCATTTCTACTCGAGAATTGTCGGAATATTTCGGAAAATAATGTATTCTGCTGACGAAAATTGATTCTTAGCCTCACACGTAACATTTAAATATTTATATTATAAATAAGAGTAAGAATTTATGTTGATTCAAACTCGTTGAAAATATTTTACTATTTAAATATGCAAAAATAGAACTAAAAAATAATTAAGTAACATTTATTTATCATGTGTCTTTCAACAAAATACACTGAAAATGATGTTTATTACTGACGGCACAGCAAAAGTATATTTTTAAGCATTTACTTTGTTATTGGAATAGAAAAAAATAAACTTATTACAATATGTTACTAATTTATTATTAACTCAACTTAAAACACTATATAATCTACTTTAAAAAAATAATGTATTTTTTATTATTTAATTAAAACTCATACAAATTTAAAATGAAACTGATTGAAAAATTATTTCAAAACTTTTTGAAAACCGTCAATACTTTTATTGAAACAGTCGCTTGGTAACCAATTTATGAACAATTCATCAGTATAATTTAATAAAGCACATTTATTATTCCACACATCGACTATGTAACAAACATCTATAATTTAAAATTATAAATGAACAATACACTTTATGTATGTATATATATATATATATATATATATATATATATATATATATATAATTATTTTATATAAAAATGAATCTATTTGTTAACACATTAATTTCCTAAAACCAAGAGACTTAAAAGTTGAAATCTGACATCCGTATTATAAAGAGTTCTTTGTGTGTACCCAAAAAGTAAGTATTTTTAGTTTCACACTCTTAATACAATTAAAAAAAATCAATTTTTAATATTTTTATAAACTCAATTTCTTCTTCATTTAAATAATGAATGTGTGTGATACAAAGTTTTTTCTAAACATTTATTTTATAACAAGTTTTTTATAACATTACAAAACATTGCATAAATTCGAAAAATGGCCGTACAATGGTCAACTTTTACATGAAGAAGAAATATATTTTCTTAATATTAACAACATTACATTTCTTAATATTAACAAGAAATTGATAGAAAACATTACAATTCAATAAGAAAATAACAATGTTAAATCAAATATTAATATACATAACCCAGAAAATGTTTACCAATGGAATGAGGGGTAAATAACAATACTATAATTTTACAAAAGTGAATTCTAAGTGAGTCTGAAATCATTATAAACAAATAGCATAGGTAGAGCGACAAGTTTAAGCAAACCTCAAATATATTTTTTTCAATAATTTGGAAGGCATAAATATTGATTTTATCTTAATGACATTTACAATGTAAAAAAAAACTCAAATTATAATGAAATTTAAAGACAGATTACAAAATAAAATTTGCAGAACCACCAGTTTAAATATTTATCATAAGGATGACATAGATAACGTAGTCTGGTGGGGGAAGGAAGAGATTTATGAAAATTTAAAAAAAAATGAATATTTGACTGATAACTCTGTGACAGATAAAGAGCTCTTCCTATTTCTTTCAATTTGTTCAATCAAGTGTCTATATATTTCCAATACACTTTGTAATACTTTTACCCCTCTAGTTCATTTGAGATATCTTATCTTTCTAAATTTCTTTTATTCAGTGCAAGATTTGATTACAGTGAATTGATCAGTCCCACACATATGTAATCAATGTATGTATATGATTTATTTGAGATGATAGTCATGTACCCCAACAAAGAATGATAACTAGAAAAAATATAAATTACAATGAATAAAATATTTCATTTAAAAGGTGTTCTTAATTTTGAATTTTTCTCAGACACTTAAATTTTTTAATCTGTAAATATTTAACAGTATGATTCAAAAAGTTAATAATATATATATATATATATATATATATATATATATATATATATAAATGACAGTTTTGTTCATATAAATCGAAAATAATTTATAATTCCATGAAATTGAAAGGAAATCTATTTTTTAGAAAAAAAGGTGTTTAGAAATAAATTCAACATACTTATACCTTTTTACATTCTTCATTGATATTTTTATTTACAAATGAATCACTATGTATACATAGATACATACGTATATATATATATACATATATATAGAGACAGAGAGAAAAAGAGAGCGAGATCTCGATAGATAGAAAGTAAGATCGTTTAACAATTACTCATTTGTAAATATTAATAAACAATTCAAATTTTATAAGTTGAAATCATTTACTACTATATAATGAATTTATATTTATTATAAACAATTAAAATTATTTGCATAATGATCTACAAAACAATACATTTTCCTGAAAATATCACATTCTCCTGTATTTAGAAATGACTAAAGTTATTAATAATTTCTTACATATTAGATCCATTATGAAATTGAAGAAAATAATATTGTATAAGTACCACTTATATAATGAAATTCGACCTTCCGTCAACTGATGTTGATTAATGGTATCAAAGTATCACCTTTTCGGACCTTATACGAAAGAAATGGCACGTCTTTTATCTATAATTACATTTTTTCCTTCAATAAAAATACGTGTTCATAAAATCAATTTTCAAATAACTTAATTTTTACACTAGAAATTTCTAATGGACGAAACGAATAAATAGGAAATAATTCTAAGTACACACATTCAAAAGGACATAAGTTTATACTTCATACTCAAATTATTTACCTTTTCAAAATAAGCAAATAATTATAATATCAAAAAGTGTTTAAAATCTAAGAAACTTAATATTTCCAGAATTAAATTATAAAGGTATTTCTACTATGAAAATTCAAATATGTACACAGAAACACACACAAACACCCACACACACACACACATATATATATATATATATATATATATATATATATATATATATATATATGTATGTATATATAACATCTTGTATTTTCTTTAAAATTATTACACTTTTTCTTATGTGAAAAAGTAATTCTAATTAATATACTTCGAACATTTAAAAATAATATGCACGAATTATATTTAACACAAATCCTAAATCTATCTTACAATTAATAGAAAAATCTCTTATAAAATTAAAAAGGCAATATTAAAAAGAGATGAATTTGTAGTTATATTAAATTTAAAAAGAACACATCGTTATTTGTAATTGGTATTATATATATATATATATATATATATATATATATATATATATATATATACACGAACGTGATTCGAAAAGTTTGTGGCTTAACTAAGAAAGAATTTAACTTATGTTTTGAAATTAATTTTATTTTTCAATATGGTCCCTCTGAACTTCAATGCACTTCATCCAGCGATACTCCAATGCTTTTATGCCGTCCCAGAAATCCTTTTCTTGGAGGTCCTCAAAGTAGCTAATCACTGTTGCTATCATTTCTTCATCTGACGAAAATCTCCTATCACCAGTGATTTTTTTAAGTTTTGGGAACAGATAAAACTCTGAGAGGGCCAAATCTAGAGAAAAGATTGGATTGAGTAGCAAGTGGTACTTCAATTCACTTAGTTTTGCATAGATGGTACACTTGTATGGAGATGTGTATTGTCCTGATGAAAAATGATTTGCTTCTTTCATAAATTTGGTATTTTCTCACGAATTATTTAACTGAGTTAATCCAAAAGTCTAGAATAATACTTCCCATTATTTTTCGACCATTTGGAAGGTACTAAATTAGCAGGGTCCCTTTAATATCACAAAAAAACTAAGCCATATCTTTTTCAGCGGATAAAACTAATTTTCCTTTTTGGTAGCGGAAAATCAACATGCTTCCATTGCTTTGATTGTTGTTTTGACTCTGAAGTGTAATGGTGAATCCAAGTTTCATCTATAAACACAAATCGCCGGAAAAAGTCAATCGTATCCCTCTTATATCAATCCAAACAGTCAGTGGGAAATTTGTATTCGAATGCGTTTATCAATTGTCAGCAAACGTGACACCCATCTTCCCGATAGCTTTTTTATATCTAAGTGTTCAATTAGGATGCGATGCACGTGTTTGTCTGAGATACCTACAACCTTATTAATTTTGGAAACTTTCAATCGCCAATCATGTAATACAATGTCGTGCACTTTGTCGGGGATTTCTTCCGTCGTTGCAGTTTTCGGACGTGTGCTACAAGGATTATCTTCTAAGCTTGCACGGCCAAATTTAAATTCAGCTGATCACTTCTTTATGGTTGTGTAAGAAGGTGCACCCTCACTCAGTACATTTTTGATCTCATTAAAGATTTCTGTTGGCGTTAAGCCTTTTTTGACAAAAAACTATCACTGCACGTTGTTGAACTTTATCCATTTCAACGACGGCACAAAAACAAATTAATTTAAATTGATGTTTGCAACAATCTGTTTGACACATTAATTATAGATTTTGAGGTTATGTATAAAATAAATATCGCTTTATAATGCGCCACAAATATTTAAAATATTACCATCACTTGTATGTTATGCCACGAACTTTTCAAATCATCCTTATATATATATATATATATATATATATATATATATAAGGGTGATTTGAAAAGTATATATATATATATATAAAATTAAAATATTCCTAAATACGTAAATGAATAACATACTATTTTATAGCTGTCTTTATTTTATTTTCATTGTTTAAATTTTATAAAATTAAGTTTAAAACCGTACTTATATTTTCAAAAATAGGATTATTTTGAATAAAATAAATATAACCACTTTTTAACATGACATTAATTTTTTATATCATACTTTACTATCACCATAATTACAATAGAAGGAAATTATTACTTTGGCTGAAAATACTTAATGTTGTGATTTTAGAAATCGTTTATTCTATGTATGAAATATTCCATCCATTTTATATCCTTTTTCATCAATAGTGATAATGTTCTTCAAAAAATTACATCGTAAACAAATTCAGTATCTAACAATAAAAATAAATAGGAAATAAAACACATTCCGAACAAATCATGTCAAACATTTAGTGATAAGCCTTTCTGAAAAGTTCTGTCAACTGAGTTACATGATTTATTGTAAACTCACGTATGTCAATTTCTTGTATTATTAATCCCATCACATATGAACGAAGCTTTGTAAAAGCAAGTTATCCAATTATAATCGATGTCTTTGCAACTATCTAGAGCATAATATGTTTTTCGTAATCCTTTGATAAGTGTATTCTATTATTTTGAAATGTTCCAGAAACAAGCATTGCAGAATATTCTATAATACATATTTCAGTTTGTGAAATACCGTTAGTGCAAACATTTTACATGAGTCATGTTAGAAATTGTCTCTAGTAATTTATAAATATTTTTTTACATTTTTAAATTTATTTTCATTTTTAGGGTGACAATAAATGCCAACATTGATTAATTTATATTTATCAGAAATAAATATTATAATTAACATATATATATATATATATATATATATATGTGTTAAGTATTTTTTATAATTAGAATAATATTTTACTAAAAAAATTTTTGTGCTTACAATAATTTTTACAATTAACACGGTCAACCATATATAAAGACTCTCAACGCTGTCGACATACCTTTCATTAGCAATCAAATTCTTAAATATTCATTTTTTAAAAAAAACAGCCTAATTAAAAACAAAGAATCTACATCATTAAAAATCAGCATTACATATATTACAAAAATATACAAGCTTATTTCTGAAATACTTATACTTGCACAAACACACATATTAGTGTGTGCATGTGTATTTGTGCATGTACACACACACACACATATATATATATATATATATATATATATATATATATATATAGCTCATATATATATATATATATATATATATATATATATATATATATAATTTATTACTAACGGCTAAAACCTAATAAATATACATATGTTTATTTTATTCATACTGAATTTTAAATAAAACACGCTGTAAAAGTTGAAACACTTCTTTAAATATCATACATAAGAAATATCTAAAGACATTACAAATCTAAGTACATAAATTCACTCTCTTAGATCGACCCTTAACAAACAATATAACTGGTAGTAGAGAGCTCTACGTACGATCGATACTGTCAGACAGTTGGTGCAGAAATTTAACATGAATTTCTCTATATAAAAGTCCCATGATAGTTGGTTAATAGATAGATTCGAAGAACAGACAATGTCTATGTAATCTGAATAGTCAAGCGAAAATGATGTAATCTGTCAGAGGTATAATTATTCGAATAAGGATTAAACTGACCTACTAACTTCACTAATGATGAATTAAAAGACGAAATATGAAACAAAAAGTTAAACAAAAACATATATATATATATATATATATATATATATATATGTATATATATATATATGTATAACATATTTTTTTTTATTTATTTTTTCTCAAAAGGTCAAAGAAATCTATGTAAGATATAATAAAATATAAAAACATATTTGATAAACGATAATAATCAATTGTGAGTTACAACATCAAATATTTGTTTAAAAGAAAGAAATTTATTAAAACAATACAGCAAAATCATTCATAAAACGAAAGAAAAATTTTCAAAACCATTGAACTAGTACAACTGCTCTTAATATTATTGAAATTTTGATGAGTTAGATTAATCATATTTTGAAAATGTATTTATTTTTTTATAAGAAAAGAAACAATAATTGACACAAATATTGAGTTTTTCAATTTTATAATAATATACATACATATATATATATATATATATATATATATATATATATATATATATATATATATATATATATATAATTATAAATGTTTTACACGTCCAACAAGATGTTTTATTATTATAATTTATATACAGTTTTACGAATGCAAAATAAACACAAACGTTTATCTAGACATTTTATCTGCAATGTTTTAAAGAGATGTATAATGTTATATTTCCTCTGATTACAAAAATGGAATTCTAAATTATTTCTACATGAAGTTTTCTTTATTTTACTTATAAAACATTACACATCAAAAAATACACAAACATTCTCACTTTATTCCAAACTATAAATAAATTAGCAAGCCACTATTTAATATTAGTAATTTACTATTTACTGTATTCACTTCTTTAGTTATTCTGTTCAAAATAATTTTTTAATCCCTTGACATACGAATTAATTGAAATTCGATATGACCAAAAAATACTAGTTAACATTTGTGTAAGCTTAACAAAGAAAAGAATATTTATACGTTGCTAAATATTATAATTTAATACTAATAACCAAAAGTAATAAAGAATAATTAAATAAAAAATTAAACAATAATTCAATAGTCCTCTAAAGTATGAAATTTTTCGAAACGTTTTGGTATTTTAATTGTAAAGGTATTTGAGGTATTTTTTACACTTCCAAATCGTTCCGCTTCTTATATTATTTTTTGAGCACACGTAACGTCTCTGCAAAATGTTGTATTTTGCCAGTGGAATGTACATATTCAGGATTATGTGCCCTATTTTTTTGCTTATTACCAAGTTGGGCATTCACTCTGCGAAGGTCGACCGTGTGTGGATAGAAAGGTAGAGACAAATTACATAGCATTTAATGTTGCTAACAACAAACATCCTCATTTTTATACAAATTCAAAACAAACATGTTGCAGGGTTCATTTCTATAGTCCCCACTTTAACACTAATATATATATATATATATATATATATATATATATATATATATATATATATATACATATATTTATTTTCTTTCTAATATTTACTTTGTAGCTGCACTAAAGTGAATTAAATCTGCGTACGTCTCAGAGACGTCAATCTTTACAATGGCATAAAAAACGCATGACGTATCACAAATGTATTTGTATATCAAGTGGTTATGTTGTTATATTTGTATTCTGTTATAATTAGTTCCATTTCTTGAACAATATTTTCTGTTACCTATAATATAATATATAATACTCAAAAACTATAGACGATGACTAAAGACATGAAACCTCACATAGAACATATCAGCAAAAATAAATTTGGTATTGGCCAAAGAAACAAATTCGTTCCGTTATTCCGTTATTACATATCCAGAATTTATAAATAAAATTCATCAGCATTGAAATATTCAATGATGATCAATTTATGGTCAATTTTTTTTATTCTTCTATTATTTCGGCTATTGATTGAATTTATTTGACTATTATTTTATTTGATATTGAACTATTGTTTGGAGATTCTTCCTGAGACGAAATTCTTATGCATATGAACCTCATAGATTCAACTCTTGTTGCATTAATTTTTTTGTTCAGAGAATTTCATAATTTTAAACGTTTTTAATTGCAAAAATATTCTTTTTATTGGGAAAATTTTGATTCTTTGATATTTAAGACATTTCAAAAGAGCTTTTCTATTTTATAGTACCAATAAAATTTAATAGGACACATGATGATTCATACAAAATTTCAGTAAAATAATAATCGTCTAAATACTTGATTAAGTAGGCTATTAAAAAAAAAGTTGAAGCTATTTTCATTCTTCTGGCCTGTAAAAAGAATATATCAACACAATCTAACTAATTTATGTGTAATGATTTACCAAAATGTATGTCACATCTTATAAAAAAATATTTTTTTTAACTCATTGTATGTTTCATTTCGTTATAACCAAATTATTTGATACATCGAAATCTGTTGTAAATTCTATTATAGAATGATTTTACTTTTCTTTCACTTAATAGTTTGTAAATTCATCATTTCTAAGTTCAGAATCGTTACCTCTAGAGTAAACATCAATCAATTTTTACTGCTTTCTTTTTATCATAAAATAATTTGGTTGTAGAAGACACCATTACTCTAAAATTTAAACATTTTATACTCATAACATATCACTGTAAA
The DNA here is from genome assembly GCA_034766995.1 of Acanthacorydalis orientalis. NCBI lineage: Eukaryota > Metazoa > Arthropoda > Insecta > Megaloptera > Corydalidae > Acanthacorydalis > Acanthacorydalis orientalis. Next base: position 29,619,098 of record CM068316.1, read on the forward strand.
ATTTGAAGAAATTTACATAATCTTCCTATTCTGAAACACATAAATAACGAAAAATCCCAAAAATAAATAATCAACATAACTATTTTGATTACTAAATTTAACCCTTTGTAATAGGAGGTCGCCTCTGGTGAGACAACACTGTTTTCTCTAGAATTCTTGAGTCACCTCTGACATGACATCATGTAGTTAGTAAAACAAATCATTAGAAAGCAATTTTATTTCAAAAAATGTTTTGAAAGTATATGTATGTACATAAAAATCTTGTATTATCCACTTTAAACATTAAAAGTAACAGAAAATTTCTACCAGAAAAGGTAGCTAAACCAAACTTTAAAACCAAAATTACAAAAAATTACTAGCCTTAGCGTGGAAGGATAAGCTCGTCGTCACTATATTAAGTAGTTATGACTCGTCAACAATAAAAATTATTACAAGAATTACATATAGAGGATTTTCAAAGGAAATAAAAAAAGGTAGTGTTCAAATATAATAAATACATGGGAGGCGTAGATAACGCTGCAACATACTGTTTTATACAGATATCTTTAAAATGGCAGAGGAAATTATTCTTATATGGTCTTAAAGTCTGCCCCATTAATTCATATATTTTATATAAAACACACTGCAAAAGATATAACATCAAACCCATGAAATATATAATTTTTTTTCGCAAAATAGTGGAGTTACTTGTGAGAAATTTCTGATAAGCTGCGAAACATCTTTGAAGACCTTCAACATCAGACCAAGAAAATCGATTAGATGGTAGATTTACATGTAATAACCACCGATCCTCAAGGCAAACATAATAACTGCTTCAAATCGTAAACAAAAGGTAGAAGATGAACAACAAAATCCTTCTGTGAAACTTGCGGCAGGAAGCCATTTTTACATATAGGAAATTATTTTAAAAGGTTGCATTTTTTAAAAGAAATATAAATAACAATAAACTAAATATTTGTATTTTGATATCATGCATTCTTTATGAATAATCATTTGTTAATAAAAGACTATACTTTAAACAATTGTAAGAAATTTCTTCATACGTAAGATGTGAGATATCAAAACCAGAAAAATAAAACAGAGTTGGTCGAGAACAAATTATGAAAACAATTGTAATGCAAAGGGTTAATAAAATTCTGCAAGAGAGAAAAATTATCTGTAGTAATTTTCTAAAAATAAACACTGTATTTTCAGCAAAAAAAAACACCAATATTCGTTTCAACACGAACGGAAAACTGGAAATGTAGTTAAGTTTACACGAGACAACAAGCTACACTGTTATCAGTATTTCCAATAGTTCGCATTATCCTTTCTGGGACGTTCAGATCTTAGTTACATGTAATACGTTGGGTCGAATAATATCGTATTACTAACGTTACTGTATAGAATAAACTAAGAGAGCTAATTTGGTTTTAGTGTATTAAAGCATACAGATGAAAGAACTTCAGGAAAAAAAATATGTTATAATCGGTTTTTAAGAGTAGTTCTTCACTCAACTTAATCCATGGAGTCATTATATTTATTTTCAATCAAAAATACATATATAAAATAAATTAAAAGATATACAACAATGAAACCTTATCCATTTTTAGTACAAAAAATTGATTCTCTTATAGTTTTAAAAGTAGTAGATATAAAGAATATTATTATTATTATAATAATAAATTTTCTTATAGAATTATTTTTAACTTAACTTTAACCTTATGTGATATATTTTTATTGGATGTTAAACTATAAATGAAAAATTGTAAATATTTTTTTATCAATATATATATATATATAATTTTCATTTTTCGTTTGATGTATATTAAATTTATTTAAAAAAATGTTTCGTACATAATAATTATCCATTAGTTAAATTTATAATGAACTTTTAAACAGATTAATATCAGTATAGCAATATTTTTCCAGACCATTTATTATATTACTATATTCAGATGTATAATGTTAAATGTATTTCCTCTAAATATGAGCAAACAATAAGCGATCGCTTTGACCTGAACAATTGAGTTAACAAACTATTATATTAGTTTCGAAAGTACATCAAAGCTATTCATAGCATAGCACAATAGTATTGCGTCGGAGTTTCTAAGAAAACAATTTGCCGACAACACGTCAAGCACTGCTTCATTAAAACGGAAATTTTAAATTGAATGTTTATATCTTATAATTATTTGTTTTCTCGATTATTGTATTGCTCAGTATAATTATGATATATCGATATCCAAACGAACGAACAGTTTTTTTAATTAAATATAAATTTTAATAACTTTCCTAAAACAAAATACATTTAAGTAAAAAAATTCACAAATATTAGTTCAGAATATACATATATATATATATATATATATATATATACATGTGTGTGTAGTAAGTGTATAAATTAATTCGGTGCCTTTTTTATAGAAAATGAATATTTATTTACTGAAAAATCTAATACATTTTAAAACTCCCAATTATAATATTCCCAATTTAATATTCCCAATTATTTTATATAACTGCTCAATTTGTTTGATACCTGATAAATCCCTTCTAGAAAAAAATATGGCACCTTTGAGTCGATGACTTCGTCAATACAAATTCAAATATCTTCCACTGTTTTAAAGTGAATATCAGCCAGCTGATGCTGGAGCGACTGGAACAGGTGATACTTTGATGGGAATAGATAAATACGCCTTATGAGGAAAAACTTCGTAACCCAAAGAAAATCAACATTTTTACTCCCGTTTTTGTCGTGCTTCAAATAACTTGCCTCGTTCCCTCATCAATGAATAGTCTTTTTCTCACTAATTAGCCACTCAAACGAGTGAGCTGTTGGTAATGCTGTGAATTTACAGTATGACCAGGTTCAAAAACTCATATTACATGACACCCATAATATCCCATCAAATAATATTTTTTTTGGAGTGAATATTTGGTTTCGGAGTTGATGTCGATAGTTCACCAGTCATAATTCTTGATTTTCAGTGCTTAGGATCTTCATCAAAACCCCATTTTTCATCTCCAGCTATGATTTTGTGTAAAAATCCTTTTTTTTTGGAACCTTGTGAGCGATAACATAACCATATTGAATATTCTTTCGTTGTTTTCTGGGCTGTGCTCGTGCGTAACTAATGGGCCTAGCTTTTGATTTTTTCTCAGCAGGTGTAAATGATAGGAAATTGCATTCTGTGTACCTCCAAGTTGTCAGTCTGAACGAAGTTTTCACTTAAAAACTACTCAATCTTCACATTTTTTCGTTTATCCAGGAAGTTTTCGATCGAAAAGATCAAAACCACTACTCCAAAGTCTTTAAAACTGTTTTTTGTGTTTTATACATCACAATACCTTCATTAAAAAGTGAAAAAATCATTCTCGAGGCTTTCGTTGCATTTTTTTCAACTGTAATGCTAAATGTGTGCTATATTTAATGTGTCATTTATCAAACACCATCATATTCAGCACTATTTTGTGAGGTTATGACAACTGCTTGACCAAGATACATAGGATTTTTAAATGTTAAGGTTGGCACTTCAAAATCATGAAACGAACAGAATTTAAATTAAAACAATATTTTAATTTAAAACAGGGTTATAATTACTTCAATTTAAAGGAAGAAAATTAATTGGTACACCCAATATATATATATATATATATATATATATATATATATATATATATATATATATATATATATATATATATATATATATATATATATGTAGTATGACCAGTTTCAAGAAACTCATATTACACCACACCCATAATATCCCACCAAATAATATTTTTTTGGAGTGAATATTTGGTTTCTGAATTGATGTCGTTAGTTCACCTATCGTAATCCTTGATTTATATATATATATATATATATATATATATATATATACATATGTATATATATATATATAATAATAACGAATAAAAAAAATCCATTACTACTTCATCAATTGCTTGTATATTTGCATTGAAATATTATGGTTATTTAAAATATATATTGTTGAATCTTATAAACATTTATTAAAACGAAACAATTTGACTGTAACTTCAATAAAAAAGATTTTTTATTAAAAAAAATATAATGCAAAACCGTTGTAAATAAAAACTTTAACATTAAAATAAGTATATAAGTCAGTTAACTGGAAAAAAGAAAGTAATAAATATAAAAAGAGACAGGTTGTAATATTCTATGTTATAGATGCCATATTGCCATTTTACGTACACCATGAAAGAACTTGCGAGAATGATTGAATAATAAGGCAGAACCAATCGAAAATTAGATCTCGACATAAACTACGACAAAACAAAAATAATTCTTGATGAATGTGTTAACAGAAATAAAATTTAATATTGTATACTAAAAAATTATAGAAGAAATGATGAATTATATTTATTTGAGTTAACTGTTTCTCAAAGAAGAGCCATTGATTAAGAAAGTTAGCAAGAGAGTAAAAATAGGATGTAATCAATTTAAACAAATCAGCTCGATATTTTAATCTCAGGTTACACTATATTTGAAAAGTATTCGATCAATGAATTTTATTCATCCCTTCTTATAAAAATAAAATTTCAGTCTAATTAACAACATAATTCAGAGGTTTATGACAACACAGAAAAATATGGAATGACGTAGACTAATAATAACAAAACAAAAGTATAACAAAATGGATATAAAAATGAACATTAAAAAATATTTTTATTGTGTAAGCGAATGGAATAGATACAAGAATATATCAAAAAATGATAAACAAAAATGAATTATTACGAATGAAAATGAATCATCATACCAGAACACTGAGAGCTAAGAAATATGTAAATACGTATATGTAAATATGTATATATCTGGCAAAGAGATATAACACATTCTTTCACTCCTCATGTAAAAAATTATTTTCAGTTCAAGTTTTGTTTCTATTTATATTTTGTCGCTTTAAAAATATAAAATGTAAGTTTTTCTTTAATATTGAATTGCATTAATATATATAGTATGTTTCTATATTATTTCGTACTAGCCTTTAAAATACTAACAAATTAAGTTATATTATTTTTAGATGTAGTTTTATTATTGTCGCTGTCAATTTCTCTATTGATAATAACATTAATCAGAAAGTCATATTTATCATAAAGTCTATACTAGTACTCTTCCTATCCAATAAAAAAATTACTCATTTTATTTTTCAAACGCAGCCATCCTGGACAAATTTTACCATTGTGAACAGGGAATTGTGTATAGAGGTGTTTAACCAATTTTTGGTACTTCGAATTATTCAATGTAAGTTTTTTACTTTATAGATCTATTTACAAACAATTCTATTATTTTTAAGTATCGTTTGATGTGTTAATTTTCTACATACACCAAAAACGAGATCTATATATATATATATATATATATATATATATATATATATATATATATATATATAAATCGGATGCTAATGACCTTAGCTATCGAAATCCCCTAAAACCCCAATAACCAACCAACCATCTATATATAAATTCAAAATTATCCACAAAAAACTTTATAAAACAAACGTTGCAAATAAGAATCTACCTTGCAGAATGTTGACATAGACATACACACTACCATATATATATATATATATATATATATATATATATATATATATATATATATATATATATATAAATCTATTACGTCGACTTATTTATTTGGGAAGAGGTTTCTATGATATCCAAATATGTTTATTGTTTCATTCGGTTACATGTACATATTTAAATTAACAAGTGGGTGAGCGCAGCGAGCAGGAGACGAAACCCCCTAGTGTAATATACGAGGTCAGACAATTAAGTAATGCGACAAAATTCAAAAATCGAGTATATTTAAAAATTAAGGTACATCGCTGCGATCCCCTTCTAAGTAGTCCCCTCCCGCATCTATACACTTATTCCAGCGAGTTTTTCAGTTTTCGTAACAATTCTGGAACACTTCTTGTGGGACCTCTCCGAGTACCCTCGTCACAGATTCTTGGATATCTTCAACGGAGTCAAAATGTCGACCTTTGACGAATTTTTTCATATGGGGGAATAGGAAAAAGTCGCAGGGTGACATGTCCGGTGAATAGGGCGGTTGTGGTAACGTTGCGATGCCTTTAGACGCCAAAAACTGAGAGACACTGAACGCACTGTGACAGGGAGCATTGTCGTGATGCAGAACCCAAGTCTTCGCGATCTCTGGACGCACTCTGAGCACCCTTTTTCGTAATTTTTCGAGCACATTGCGGTAGAATACTTGATTTACGAACTTCTTGACGAACAAGGGCGCGCACGCGCTGCGCATTCGCGTCGGTTCGCACTTGAATTGGCCTTCCGCTCCGCGCCTCGTCTTTGACGCTCTCACGGCCTTTTTTAAAATCGGCATGCCACCGAAGCACCTGACTACGACTCAGGGCATCACTACCATACACTTTAAGCACTTTTTCATAAGTTTCTGTCGCGGTTTCGCCGAGTTTTGCACAAAATTTTATTGCGCACCGTTGCTCTAAATTTCTCTGTTCCACTTTCGTGACATGCACTACTCGCGCGTTGTTACAAAACACTAAACAGCTGGCGAAGAAATGATCGTACGAGGGTGGTCAAGGTCTCAATCGAGAGAGTAGGGATCTGCTATTACGGTGGCGGAGTTACAGGTTCGCAGTGTTACCACAGGCCGAGAAAAAAAATCGGTCGCATTACTTAATTGTCTGACCTCGTACATACATACATACATATATATATATATATATATATATATATATATATATATATATATATATGTGTGTGTGTGTGTGTGTGTGTGTGTGTGGCAAATAAGAAATAGATTTAAATAACTCGTTTTATTAGTTTTGAGTTAACATGTTTCATATTTTATTTATGCAAAACCTGACATTTTTAAGTGCCTTGATTAATAGTTAGATCACAATATCCTGATATTTAAAATTTAATAAAACCATAATTATTTAATAGTGAAACTTGTTTCACTAAGGCATTCCTTCCTCTACATATAATTCAATATAAAATTATATTTATTTATATCAATTATTTACTACACAGTATTCAGTATTTGTGATATCAATTACATTAAATATTCATATACTTAAATGTGCACTTTAGATATTTATACTTTTTTCCGACTGATAACTCTTATATAAAAAATACAAATATAATCATTCCAAACAATTTTTAACTCTATCTAGCAATAATTTTTGATCTATACATTAACATCAAAATTAATTCTGATTTATATATATATATATATATATATATATATATATATATATATATATATATATATATATATATATATATATATATATATATATATATACTGTAATACTGTAGCTAAAAAGTAAAGTTTTTTGAACGATATAAATTTTAGAATAAATTTATGAACACTATACATATATATATATATATATATATATATATATATATATATATATATATATATATATATATATATAACTATAAGGTTGAAGACCATTAAACTAAGCACTTACAACTTAATACACAGTATATCGTATCTTAATATTTACCAATTGAGTACACGAAACTTGTGGATAAAGAAGAAACTTGTTTTATGTGGATCGCTACCGGATATTCGGGCAGTTGCGGTCGATACGTGTAGGCAAGTCCACTCTATTCAACGTTCCATTTCGTTCCTTTAACGCGTTCGTTGAATTCTGCGTACAGCTTCAACTTCGTTCAATGTTAGAAGGTTTCTTTTATCTTATGGAATGTCAGTCATAATCCGTAAATTTTCACAAAAATTAGGTTTACATTGTACTATGGTATAATAAAGTTTATGGAAAATAACTTTATTTTATAATGAACTTTAGGAACGTTCCACAAATAATAATATAGGAAGAAAGTTAGTTTTTGTAATGTTATATTTTTTAAATATTTACTTAATTAAATAACATTTATTTGATTGTTCCAAATGATCATTTTAAAGATATTATGTACCATTATGTACATTATATATGTACATGATTATGTAACATTCACAACTTCAGTAATGAAGTATTCAAAATGATATGTTAAGTCTGCATTAAGTTGTAATATTTATTAAAAGATTGACGGTTTTTACAAAAAAATAGGCAGTTTACCTAAAAAATAGTTCTTCAAAAATAATTATAAATACTTTTTTTCAATTTCGTATACAATTATAAGAAATGTAATAAAAAAATTAGTGCTTTGTACAGAAATAATTTATTTAAACTTACTCATAACACTGGGTAACATTTTTTAATGTCAATGTCAAATATTCATTTTGATATTGTTTATTTTATCCGAAGTAAAGTGTTTTTAAAATTTTTAAGTTATATATCTTTAAAAATCGTAAAATAATTTAATAAGTATATTTTTTAAATATTTATTTATTTTATTTCCGCAAACTGGATATAAAAATTATATAATTTAATACTAAATTAAAATTAGTATTAAATTAAAATTTAATACTAAATGAAATTTCATATACATCTTCAATTCAAATTGAACAGTAAATTGATAATTCAATTTGTTTTCAAAAATATTTTTTATGTAGACAATTTCCTAATGAACCTTTTCCTGATGTTACTTAAAATTTGAAAAAATATATCAAAACTATATTTAAATTTTATTCTTTTGTTAGTATCAAATTGTACTGACCCATCGATGTTTAACAGGGTAATTGAAAAAATTAGCCACTCTATCCTAATCATGTATAAAAAACAAAACTGTATGACACCGAATTTTCGTAAACCAATCAGTATGCTTATAACTTCCAAATTTCCATAAATAAAACAACTGTGATTTGGTTATCTAATACATACATTAAAAATGTTCATATTTTCATATGACAGTTTAACGAGAACAGCGTGATATATTAGTTGAAATATCATAAAAATGTTCAATAATTGATTAGTAATCATTTTGATAATGACTTATGCGTATTTCAATGTCAATATAAACCATTATTTAAATGACCAATAATCAATTATTGAACATTTCAATCAGAAAAATTTGTAGCTATGTAGAGTACAAAATTCATTCATGAAAATTAATTTAACCACAATGTCAAAAACTATAATTGTGACTGTAATGATAGATTTGAAATCAACGGGAAATTTCCATACAAAGTAAAATATAATATAATTATGGCAAAAATCTTGTTATTCAGTCTGACATATATATATATATATATATATATATATATATATATATATATATATATATATGTATATACATTATAATATATTCATTAAAACTCATTTTATGTTCATATTAATTTAATTATAAATAAAGGTCTCTAAATTATGTTTTAACATAAATCTATATCAATTATACAATCATAATTTATAAATATGCTGAAAATATTACTTTTTAGTTAAATGTGAAATTTCTTTTTTTATTATTTGATATATATATATATATATATATATATATATATATATATAAAAATTAGTATTTAAATAGATAAAATAATTTATACAGAGGTTTGATCCGGTTTCTTGATTTATTATTATTATTTCAATACATTATTCGATATTTATACACCAAAAATGTCTTCATTCTTTGATAACCTTTGACGACAATTTTTTACCCTTTAACGAATATTGAATATTATTATATTAGATAGTTGAATTTAATAGAGATGAGGAGGTAATATCTGAAGTAGACGCCTATTTTGAAGAGCTTGAGAATCGCACTTGCATACTTGCATCATTACTCTTGAGCAAAGTTGGATAACATACATTGACCTTAAGGGAGATTATGTTGAAAAATAAAAATAATTTTACTCCCCTGTCTATTGTCTTTCTATTCACTTTTACGATTTTTTTGAAATATCCTCGTGCTAGTAAAAATATTGATTCATTAGCAAAAAATATGTCTGCTTTTCATAATGTAATTATAATTAATAATATTATATTTTTTTACCAATACTTACTTATGCAAATGAAACTAGAGCCCAGACAAGCAAAACTAAGCAATGATTTAGAACAAACGAAATGAGCTCCCTAAGAGCGATTACAGGAAATATTCTCTACAAAAAAATACCCAGTCGAGAAATTAAAAACGCATGCAACATACAAGAAATAATAAAATTCAGCAGAAGGAGTAGAATGCACATGTCAATCATATAAACCAAGATCGTTTGCCAAAAATCGTGAAAGACGAAATACACCAAGGAAGAAAACTCCCAGTAAGACCATCAAAACGGTGGGCCGAAAACTGCGCCTTTTCATTCATAGAGCCACCGTCACAAGAGACCATACGAATGGAAAAATAGACTGTCTACTAGCGAGGAAAAAGAACAGGATATGTTTGCATTTTAGTTACTTCTCCTATCTTCATTTTAACATTTCTATTTTCTCTAAATTTTATTTAATTTAGTTAACGTAAAATATTAACCAGAGAATAATTTTCTTCTTTGTCCCAAAGCTTTTCTGTTAATATAGTTGAAAATATATTTGAAATATATAACCAATTTATAAACATACTACAAAAAAGCTCATAATTTCCACAGAGTTATTAAATAATAATTATGTATGCTTATTTTTTTGAAAAAAAAAAACATTACAATCAAAAAGTGCATAATGTATATATGTACATGCGTATATGTATAAGAAACGGTTGAATATTTTTCGAGGGTTTTCATAACTCTTAAATAGTTGAATTGAATAAGTAAAGATAGTATATAATACAACGTTTCAAACAGTGTATTTATTTTTTTAACATCATCAACATCATTATCAATGCATTTTTGCCATTTTTCTTCATTCTGTCAACAAAGAAATCTGGTGTTTATTTCGTCTTTTATTCCTTTACGGTAAAGCTAACTTGGACTTCAAAGCCAAAAGTCCTCATCTTAGATAATTTTTTAACATTAGAAATATGTGAAAATCAAATAGTTCCAAATCTGAGCTGTAAGAATACAGAAAGAATGTGTAATCCATTTCCATGGATAAACATTCCCGGCACTTAACGAGCAGAACTTTTTCTCTAGCCTAAAATATGTACAATATAGCCTACTTTCTTTACTAATTCCAAATGTTCCATCAATAACAGTCAGGTATCTGAAAAAAATTTTTGATTTAGCAATTTACACGTTGTTGCTGAATTTAATCACTTGTCATGACATATTTATCTAAAAAAGATTCGTCTTGCAAGTTGGTTATACCATAGTCAACGTCCTGCATTTAATTTTTTAAATCATATATATATATATATATATATATATATATATATATATATATAATAATATATAATAATATAAAGTAATCTTAAAACCTTTTTGTATTTGCATCTATATATTATATCTACATATATATATATATATATATATATATATATATATATATATATATATATGTATATATGTATATGTGTATATATGTATATATATAGATGCAAATGCAAAAAGGTTTTAAGATTACTTTATATTATTATACATCAAATAAAGGATATTATTTATTTATGAAGATTTTAAACTATACATATAAAAACATATATTAATATTATTAGTTTTTAAATAACCACCATCAAAATTATCAAAAAAGTAACAAATGTGTCTGAATTAATATCTTAATACATATAAAAATTAATATTTTCATATTTTTTATAAACCTTATCAAATTAAAAATATCATTGGATTGTGCTGCTGGCTTTAATTGCAATCGATCACCAATATAATACTCTGCTACAATTAGTATCGTGTCACACTATTATTAGTTTACTGTGCATTAAAGTTTTAATTGGTTTAGATTTTTTTGTATATAATTTACAGGGAAGTATAATTTATAAATTAATTTGTAGAATATCACGTCACTTTCGGGCGCTAATGACCTCAGCTGTCAAAGCACCCTAAAACCCCAATAACCAACCAACCAATATCACATCACTCTTTGTAGTATTTTTTCATTAATAATGAACGTAAACTAATTAAAAAATTAGTATAGAGCAAGGTAATTAAAAATAATTTAAGAGACAAAACTAGTTGTAAAAAATACTGCAGAGCAAGACAAGCTAAATAGTATAAAACTGAATTAAATGTATAAAATAAATAATTATTACTTAATTTAATATGAAATTTCATATGTTGTTAAATTATTAATATCACTAACCGAACAGAACTCATCTTATTTATTTATGATTAGATGTACATGATATGTAAATATATATTTAATTAAATTTTTAATTCTTTTAAAGTATTTTTTTTAAAAAAAATTCGAATAAATTGGATAGCTTAATAATCAAAATAACTTAATTACAATGAAAACTACATAACATTTTTGATACTCAATACCTCTAAGCATATTGAATAGTAGTATATGGCAAATCTTAAACAATGATTTATACTTCTATCCATTTTAAACAAAAAGGACACAAGAATCACTTCTTCGTTACTTGAAACAAATACCTAATTTTCGAAAATTACAGACGGAAATTAATTCTCCTAAATTACTTAATTATGTCAAATAAAACCCATTTTTACACATGTCCATAGAAATAAATAGAAATTTAACTATTTTTAAGAAGACCTAATCCTATTCTAACAAAAGCGTCGCATATTAAAAAAGACGCAGCGTTTGTGAAATACATGTATTTGGGATCAACGGTCCTATTTCTTTATAATAATTATATTCAATCAGTAACAGGAAGTGTTAAGTATAGAGTGACAACTCAAAAATATCTGAATGAATTTTTTTTAACATCATATATCTACGGATGGCGCTATTTGATGTCAAATTGAATACTGTTATATATTATGGATGACGCCGTATGGCGTCATATGAATATCGTGACATATTTCACCTTAGTTAGAGTTAACATTTTAGTGTATCTAAAAGTGATAAAATAAACTTCATATGTATTATTGTAACTTTAAAATTTTAAAAATATGGCATCAAGAAAGTGTAATATAAACTCTGAAAAAATATTAACTGAGGATATAGAAACTAATAGTGATATTGACAATAATAGCGACGGTGTTGATGAGGATCAATATTTTAGAAGAATTAGGAGAAGTTTGCGCAATGAGTCACAGATTATTTTGGACAGTTCTAAAGAAGGAGAAGAAAGTGAATACTCAACACAGGACAGTTCCGAACAAGGAAAAGAAGATGAGCAACACCACGGCAGGACCCATTAAAAAGATTGTCTGAAAACTAAAAGGAACACCAAACAGAAAGAATAAAAACTGAAAGAAGTAATAAGTTTACGAGAAAATGATGTCACGTATGTTAACGCTAATACGAAAAGAAGCGAAACTAAGTATATGTGCAGTTTTTGTAGTCCTATTATATATAGAAAATTGTCGATAAGATGTTAACATCATTTCAAGTTATTCATAAGTTTATAATAAGTTCAGTATAATTCAACAAGAGAGATCGCCCACGCTACAAGAAATGCAACTTTGCAAACTAATGTAATAAATATTCCCAGAAGGCATTATATCTCATTTCAAAGAAATGCAGTCGTCGTTATAATTTCCATATTTATTAACCTACGACTTCTGTGAGAGTACATGAAAAACAATATCTACACAAATTAATCTCATTCCATTCAAGAATTAAGGAATAATATCCGCGCTTAAATTACACAAACACAAACAATTTATATTACACACAACAGAGAACATGTTAGAGAAGGAAGGAGATAAACAATGGAAAGTTACGTGTCAGGATTTGTCTAGCAATCGATTAAGCTCCTCCTGAGTGACGTTATCTTAAAAACGTACTACATATATTATTATTTTAATATGTAATTCACTGTTATATTTATGCTGAATATAATTATTTTAATTAAAATGTTGTTCCTTGAAATATTTCATGTAATTTATTCGGTCATATTTCATTTGAATAAAAATATATTACTGTTGTATATTAAATTTAAATCATATCTGATTTATTTTTAAACTATGAATTTATTCGCATAAAAATATATACAATTTATTTACAGAAAGAGTGAACGATATTGATGGCGTAGATCCTGTACCCTGCCAACCATGGACATCAAGATTATCAAAAATGGCTCAACCAAATTTAGATTATATAGGTATGTATATATTTGTTATTATATTTTCCTTATATTAATTTTTTATAATTTTGTAAATAAGAAAGTAAAATATTATAATTAAACTATACTTAAGCAGTAAATGTTTAAGCACAATTTTAATAATAATAATAATAATATATATATATAAATATATACATATATATACACATATATATATATATATATACTTATTTATATATACATATACATATATATATATATATATATATATATATATAGAGAGAGAGAGAGAGAGAGAGAGAGAGAGAGATGGATAGATGGATAGATAGACAGATACATAGATAGGTAGATAGATAGCTACATAAATATAGCCCCGATAAGTATTCTAGTCAGTCTATTTCATATGTGAAATTTATTAAAAAATTAAATACCTAAACATTTATATTGTTTGAATATGAACCATTTTTTTAATAATAAACTTTTTAGATAAAGAACAAAGACACATTTAATACATATAAATTAAAATTTTACAATGAAAATAACATTACTATATAAAACAGTGTTTAAATGGAAAACTCATAATTAATAATTAGAATAAATTTTAGACATTTAAAAAATTTTTTTTTCAAATTACAGAAAATTTTTGCAAGTTAATCTTTAATCATTTTGATTTTTTCTATATTATATATATATATATATATAGTATATATTTTAATTACTACTTTTAGTAATTACAATCTACTTTATATAAATATTAATTTTCACAATTACTTTCATCTTGTTACTAATAAAAATGTCAATAAAATAATAATTAGCAGATTAGGCATATAGAACATTTTAGTAATAGATAGATGCAACAATTTTAAAACATAATATTTGTTTGGAAAATGTATCAAAGAAAATGTAAATAAATGATTAATTAATTGTGATAATGTTGTTGCTTTCACACATCATTAATAAATTATCGGTTTGCAGAGAAAAAATATAACAAAGTATTAGAGAACAATCAATTTTAAAACATATGTAATATACAAATGGTAATATAGTAATTAAAACTAATTATGTAATTTATACTTCAAATATATGGAATTTCGAAACATTGAATTAAACGAAAAGTACATTTGAATCTTTAATAAAAATTTCAAAGTGAAATATTTAATATTAATATAGAATTTAATAATGTACGCAACATTTGTTCACTACAATAAAATACACGTAAAACTTTGACCGTTTAAGGGACGAAATCATGAGATTTGTATTACTTAGTAGTCCGAAAGGCATTATTTTCATTTTAATATGTATGAGGAATTTGCAGGATATAGATATTCTAACATTGCCAGTTCATGATATAAATAAATTCAGTGGACGAAAATATCTAATACTGTATTTTTTATAAAGTTTAGTGTATTAAAATTGATCTAATAACATTGATTTTTCATGCATATTAGTACGATAATCCGAAGTTTTTGCGATATATGCATACCTGTCATATTTCGTAAAACACAAGATAATATTAACTTATATTTTAGGCCACTTTATTATTCCATCAATGCAAAACGTGTGTTTTTTTGTTGAAGAACACCTTAAAGTGGTTTTTGATGGCTGATTTTGAAGAAATAATAGTTTGGCGTAGTTTAGATCAAAATAGTTTGGAAAAAAAAACAAATATAGTCTCAAATTTGTTATAATCGAACCCAAAAGGTTTTATATTCAACAATTACATATTTTTTTGTCTACTGAATCCTTCCGATGATTTAATTACAATTAATATGTATACAAATTAATCATTTAACTGCTGTGTTCATAATACATGAATCTTTGAATTCTACCAAAGACAGAGTATTACATTCGCTAGAAACAAACCATTCTTGGATATCGAAAATTAAGTCTCATTTCATTGGGTTCAGAATTCTTTTCATTCCACGTTATAATAAACAATTTTTCACATCTCATGACCACATAAAAAATGGATTGTTTTCGTTACATTTCAAAAAAGTATCGAAAATTAGAAATGTAATTCACTATTTTGTTTCAATTAATTGATGTGTTACCTACACAGTAAATCGATTAAATTAATTGAAGTTCTCCTTACAGCTTACAAATTACGTATACAATATTTTGATTGTCTCAGAAATCTCGCTTATGTTACTGCGCTCCTTATTATTGACTGATGTAATAACTCGTCACATCGATCATATTAGATGATTTTTCTTAAATTTGAGACATTTTTAAAACTTCCCGATTCGCAACATTACAAACTACTTCTAATATATTCAGTCATTCTCAATACCGTATCGTTAATTTATATCTGCACATATATATATATATATATATATATATATATATATATATATATATATAAATATATGTATATATATGTACATATACATATATATATATATATATATATATATATATATATATATATATAGGAAAGTGATTTAAAGAGTAACTTGGTTCATGTACACACTGAGGAAAATGAAGAGAGCTGTATACCTTTTCATATAATTTCACCTCATTTAGCAAAGCATGTGAAGTTGCAAGTCATTCCGCCATTAATTCTTCATTTGATATTTTTTTAACCAATGTTTCGTACAAAAGTACAAAAGGATAAAATCGAAATTCGAGGTACAATTCAGTTCTTTTTTTGGAAGAGAAAACAGCGAAGGAAATCCATGTGAGAAACTTCCTACATTGGATGAATCTTATCCTTCCAACAAAATCTAAGCGTGAAAGAAAGAGTATAGAAGATACACAACGTTCTGCAGCCCTCAGAACGGTTATCATGTCAGAAATTATCGATAAATCCCACGATATAGTTTTTTACAACAAGCGAGTGAAAATAAAATATAGGAGAGGTCATAGACATCTCAACTGAGTAAACGCGTAAAATTTATATGATAAATTGCGTATGAAAAAACTTTGTGAATGATGGGTGCCGCAACTACTTATGCAGAGAAAAAACGAGTTAGTAGGCAAACATCAGTCGACGTATTAGAAGTCTTTAAGAAGAATTGAACTGCTTTCATAAGGCATTTTATGACCGCAGTGAAGGAAAAGATGATTCACTCATCTATAAAGGTGGTGGCGTCAGTTTCCTAAGGTATGAATGGAATTCTCTTGATCGACCTTCTGCAGAAAGGACAAACAGTCCTGGTCAATACTACGCAGTAATTTTGGAAAGGATCAAGACAGTAATCGTGGAAAAACATTTAAAAATATTCGAGAAAAAAGTATTGTTTCATCATAAAAATACATCAGCTCATTCAATTTTTATCCTTCCTTCCACATTGTTTCCATACGTGAACGTTTTTCCGCTATCACTGACTACAACTTGTCCAAAAGTACTGCTTATTATTGACCAGTAACTATTTTCGGCTCTAACTGAAGAAAATATTCAACGTGTACTGAAGAGTATTGTGTAAAATCCTGAAATGTCGACCTGAAGAAGTTCAACACAACTTGGAATATCTCAGAGATTACTGCAAAGATTTTGACCGTAATAAAAATGTTCCTGTACAAAATGTAACTTTTACAAGAGCTAAATCGAACAAATTATTAGGAACGTCTTGATTATGCAATTCGTTTTCGACAACAAGAAGAAGAAAACAATGAGTTTATTCACAATTTGATTATGAGTGATGAAGCTCATTCCCACTCAAATGACTTCATGAACAGACAAAAGTGTACAATAAAAGCTACAGAAAATCTAAAAGCACTTACTCAACGACAACTACACTACAAGTGTTCTCGTTCATGTGGAGTAACGTTCACAAGAATTATAGGCCCTAATTTCTTCGGAAATGAAGATAGTACTACTGTAACCATAAATGGTACTCAATACCGTACGATGATATAAAAATTTTTGAGGCCAGCTGTTGATAATCTTTAACAGATCTAGTTCTAACAAAATGAAGTCACAATGCATAGCAGCAAGACCCGTTATGGAACCTTTACGGGATATTTGTGGTGAACATTTAATTTCAAAGAACAGAGTTTTGAATTAGATTGAACGTATACCTAATTTGAGCCCTCGCGATTTTTTTTGGTGTTACTCAAAAGAATGTGTATGCTTCAATAAGCCAAAAACCATCCTGCAGGTAAAGAACAACATATAAGAAGAAATCCGAGCGTAATGTCCATAAATCTTGAGAAAAGTGATGGAAAATACTTTAGAAGGAGTTCGAGTTTGTAAATGGAAAATGGGCATCACTTATGTGATGTCATTTTTCATGTATAATAAGGATAAATTCCCCATTCTTATACTATCTTTTGGGATGTAAAATAGATTAAAATATTGCAAAATAAAAAAAATAATGTATTAAACCCATTTGTTCTTTTTAGGCTACTCTTTATGTATATATATATATATATATATATATATATATATATATGTGTATATATATATATATATGTGTGTGTGTGAGTGTGTGTGTGTGTTTGTATATAAATTAAATTAATGTCGTAATATTAATTTAGAGTGTTGAAATTTCACTGACTGTCCATACGAAATTGTATATGAAATTATATGTAACCCAAAAGAATTAATAAATCTTTAAACTTATAATATAGTTTACTAAATTAGTTAATGGAATTGGATATGTAAGTTTCTAGTGTTATAGTGACATGAATGATATTAAGGTGTTATGTTTCAAAGTTAGTAACTAAAAGCTAATGAATCAAACATCTAAGCGTATGAAAACAAATCTATAGAGACGTTCTGGATTATTATACATACACATACACGAATAGTAGAAAATAATGTGGTCGAAAGACAGACTCATAGATAACAATTATTGTCAGAGTTTGCTTCACTCAGAGATTACAGTAATATGAAGAATTATTCACTGTCTAAATCTGAAACTACAAATCCTTTGAAAATAAATTTGCTTGAATTTTTTTCCAACACAAACAAATGATACATACATTACTAATAATAATCATGATATTTCTGAACGCATATTCATGATCGGATATAACTCTTAAACTAGCTATAAAATTTTATTATAAAATTCCTATATTTTTATAGTATACTTACATATATATATATATACGTGTGTGTGTGAGAGAGAGAGAGAAAGTATATGTACTCGCACACTAAAATAATTCATCCACTTCAGACATCACAGAAAATCATGGTAGTACACACGTCGGAATTACAACAAAAAATAAATTAAAATAAGTACCAATAAAATCAATAATTACACATATAACAACAAAAGTAAAGAACTTGGAATGAAAATGGGGAGAGAGAACGAACTGAAATAAAAGAAGACTATCGTGGAATAATAAAAATGATTCGCCAGGATCAAAAATATATAAAAAAGTAGAGCGACCGATGAGCGTTTGAAACAAGGGTATCATATTTCCAATCTAATATCCTTTTCATTTCACTATAACGCAATTTAATTTCATCATTCTCCATTCGATGATATTTATCTACAAATACACCGTGAGTAACATTTAAACATGTTCTCGAATGTTATCTCATTGTCATATATTAATTCAATCAATCGGTTTATATCATGTTACATAAACCTAATTTGTAATCTGATAATAATCTATCAATTTTCAACTAATTTAGTATTTTTATAACTAGGGCTAATTGCATTTTATTAATTATAAATTTTAATTGCATTAAAATTGGATTAAAATATCATAATTATAGTTAAAAAATATAGTTTTTTAAAAAGAATTAGTTACAATATTTATTAAGTCTTAAGAGGAATAAAATTTTAGAACAAATTATTTCTACTACCCTAATTGATTGATACTTAACCCTTTCAAGTCTGGTGATACATACATATGTACCACTATTTTTTAACGTAGGTTGCTTGGTGGTATATTTTTTGTGGCACTATTTTCAAAAGTCTGAACCAATATAGTCCTGTGGTATAATTTGTAAACCACTTCAAGAGATGGCTTTTGGTAGTTCTTTAATCTATATAACAAATGGTAGCGTTACTTGAAGCTTATATTAGTGGCAAAGCCTACTAGACTGCATCAAGGAATCTATGAAAAAAGCTTAAATTTCTAAGGTTTGTTTTCAGTTAAATATACTGTACTTGAAATATTTAAGTTAATAATTGTATTTAATATCAAATTATGCTTGGAAACCTACTTATAATTATATTTGATACAGCCGTTGTTATATGTTCCGTACTTCTTATTACTTATATGAAAAAATATAGTCTAATAAATGGATTTGTAAATGTCTAATTTACCTAAAATGTACTTTGTCTATTCTACCAACATTCAATTTAATATCTATTTTTTCATGCCGTTCAACATTTACAATTTTTTTGAAATTTCTTTATGATCTATGTCCCAAATCGTATTATTAATTTTGTTTTTGTGCATCAATTGACTTCCAAATGTACATTTTCCATATATCATCTGGTCGCTAACACAAACACAAAATATATATTTTACACCATAAAGCTTAAAATTCTCATAATGCCAGCTGTTAACTGTGTCACTATATATCATATCAAAATATCTGTTGTCATTATAGTAATATTTGTGGAACATTAGTAACATGAAATGGCCTCGCTATATCATTTTCTACCTGTATCCTCTCATTACAGACTCTATACCAAACATGCAAACAATATCAGCAGTATCAATTGCGATACAGCAACAATTACCGCTGCCCAATATATATGAACCTTTACATAAAATATATACATAAAACAAGTGTATTAATATATATATATATATATATATATATATATATATATATATATAAATATATATGTATATATATATATATATATATATATATATATATATATATATATACATATACTTAAAAACAATTATGAGTTTAAGAAAATTTATATAGAATAAGGGAAAAATATTTTAATCAGATTTTATTGATTTTTTAATAAAAAAATACTGCATTATATTACAAAATACATTATTATATAGCTATATAAAAAGAATTTCGTAGCGGTCATCACATGAATTGAGTATACGTTAGGGGATCAATTAAAATATCTAATATTTTTATCAAGTAAAAAAGTATCACAAAATTATTAGTATCTCCAATATATTCAACCTGACAAAAACTAAACTAATTGTTTTTTTTAATTCAAATAATATTGAAGAACAGCCTAACTTCAATCAGATTTTGTTCATAAAATTTTAATTCAATTTAATCTATTGTTCTCTCTTACATAAATAACAAAAAGTAAATGTAGAAAAAAACTCATACAAAGAGATTAAATAAATTCTGATTGTTTTCATTTTCTACTAAAAGAGTACTATAAAACACAGAGCTAAAATGTTATTTCTTTGAAAGTAATGATCATAAATGTAAAAACAAATTCTATTATTAACAAATTGAAAACATTTCACCGACATACATGACACTCAGTATTGAATTTTATTCAACGTTCAATGAAAATGTAGATATTTCGTTACAAAAACAAGTTTGTTTATAAATATTACAGTGAACTGTTTATATATATATATATATATATATATATATATATATATATATATATATATATATATATATATATATATATATATAACACAAACATTTGCAACGACATGCGAATATTACCGATCAATGGTATTGTTCGAGAATATGTTTGTTTGTTATGCGCATCCTCGAATGTTATAATTCTCAGAATCTGTATTACCGATACAAAAGGTCGAGATTTTTAACCTCAGGCAAAGAGATACGTCCTAAAATATCCGAGTGAAGTTGCGAACAAATAAGAGATGGTAATTTAAAACTTTCTACGCTTTATACATACTCGTGTCTGATGGCTATTATACTGTTAAATTACTACACCAAATAATAAAGAACCGTCAGTACATTATAATATACAAGAGTAATAAACAACTAGTAGGAAAGTTAACCAATTGTTTCCACTAACAGAGATTTTACTGAAAGACTAACTCAGTATAAGTTCCTTAATAATACATCAATTAAAATTTGTACATTAAAGTATTTATTGTTTATTTCTTGATAAACCATATATTTATAAAACATTATGCGAAACTACATTTATTTAGTTAATTATAGCTGAATGAATTCTCTATCTATATTGTAATCTAACTACCAAAATTTTAAATACAAACTCATGAACAGTTTGTTTATTATTTAATTAATATTGTATTACAATGAAATACCTTAAATACTTGTAACTATATTGTAATGAAATAATTATCTTAAATGACAATTACTTGATAACATTAATTTTGACGTATTTTTAAAAAAAATATAGAAAGAAATTTGAAGATCATTCATTGTATTATAAAGCTACATGGAGAAAAACAAAAAATTTAAAATAATTTTTTTAATTATTTATTTTAGAAATAGTCTTTTTTTGCATTCACATTTCAATTTATTCCTTTTTTTAAAAAAATAACAGTTTTATAATTCCATTAAAAATAATTTATATTATAAATTTATAACTCTCTAAGTTTTTATTTTTGGAAATGAGTGTAAAAAAATGGAAGCCAATATACAGTAAGGTACAGAAAAGTTCTTTTCAAATTCAATCTTGTATATATATTATATATATATATATATATATATATATATATATATATTTATATATATATATATACACATATACATATATAAAACGCATTTTCAGCAATTAATTCTTTTTTTCATTATTTTTCCTATTACTCTTGTAGTGAATTACAGTTTACAACAAATAATAATAATAAAGTAGAAAAGTGTTTGTTTTCTAGTAAAAATATTTTTGACCAGAAAAGAGTTTTGGTGGTTTATGTGATGAAAAAAATTGGTTTTCCTAAATATACATTTCGTGTTCAATAAAATCAGCTAAGGTCAAAATGTTTAAATTTTGATTTATGTATAGTACAGTTTTTTTTCCTTTTTGTACTGTACAAAGATATTAGTGTTTTTAAAAAGGAAGTAAAAGATATTGATACTTAGAGATAAAATCAATGCGAATAGTTCATTTATTTTTCAATTATTTTCTTATTGTGAAAATTCTATGAATCTAATTCACATGGAATTCTTTTCGTATTGTTAACAAATACTAATTAATCAAACATTCTTACACAAATAAAAATTTGTTCTGCAAATATATAAATAAATTAACATACTCAAATAAAAAATATTTAGATAATGATTTTTTTAATATTAATATCTGAATTAAACTATACGTCAATATTTAACTTTGTATCAACATATAACCCATTAATTTTCTATTGAATTTACTGAAAAAATGTTTATTGAAATAGAAAATGAATTAAAGTCTTAGAAAATAAAAAAATATATATTATATTTGAGTATATATATATATATATATATATATATATATATGTGTGTGTGTGTGTGTGTGTGTGGAAAACAAGAAGTGGATGAAAAATTTTAGACACAAGCTCATAATTGTTGAGAGAGCGTAGCAATCATTGGGCATTGATTTAACACATATACGAGGATCGGTTGATAAGTATGACAAAAAGCAAATTAAACACCGTTTTTCCGGAAAAAAAAAACGATTTTATTTCTCAACATAGTCTTAATTGAAGGTTATATACTTGGTCCAGCGAGTCTGCAAAATGCGTACTGATAGCGAAGATGACAACCTCATTCGACGAGATTTTCTTCCCACCAAGCCAAATTTTCAAGTTTGGGAAGAGGATGAAATCGGACAGGGCAAAGTCCGGAAAGAAAATAGATGAAAAATTAATTCGAAGCCTAAATCGTCTAATTTTGCCATTGAGACTGTAGATTTGTGGGACGGCGCGTTGTCCTAGTGAAAGAGCACTTTTTTTTGCGTCCATCTTTGCCGTTTTTATTTCAGCTCTTCTTTCAAACAGTCCAATAATGCCGCATAAAAAGCTTTTGTTATCGTTTTTTCTTCGTTAAGTAGTCGATCAAGATGATTCCTTAGAAATCCCAAAAATACTGCGCATCACCTTCTCAACCAACAAAGAGGTCTTCTCCTTCTTTGGCACATTTTCACCAGCGTTGTTCACTGCTTTGAGTGCTGCTTCGACTCATGTGTATAGTAGTTGATCCATATTTCACCCACGGTGACGAATCGACACAAAAAAGCCTACTCGTTTTTATTTCTATTTTTGAGGCAACTACTACAATGTTCGCTTCAGATATTTGTAGAACAAATTTCACCTATGCTAGTTTGAAAAGTGACACTTGATAACTGTGACGTTACCAAATGAATGGTGGCACCATATCATAGAAATTTACTACACTTATTAAACGATTCACGTAAGTTAAATCAATCTACCTTCAGTGGTCGCTATGCAGTCAATAAAATGCAACTAAATATACTATGCAACAATATGCAATACAACTATATATACAATGCAATAAAATACAACCATATTACAATGCAATTACTAACTCATAATAGTACATTGAAACCTTGAGGCAATTTTGAAGTTGGATTTGTCGTCAGGTCACTGTGAACAAATTATGCTTTATGATTACAATGCGAAACTAGATAGTTCAAAACTCAACCAAGAAACACTAAAACAGAATAAATTCCGTATATTCTCCGTCACCCTCCTCCGTATAACTCATATATATATATATATATATATATATATATATATATATATATATATATATATATATATATATATATATATATAGCTGTCTAATTCCTACTTATTCCCAACATTAAAGCATAATCTCGAAGGAACACATTTTGATTCGACAACTAAGTTAAAGCAGTCATGAAGAATTGGTTGGAGGAAAGAACATTAGTCCTTCACTGATTTTATGAAGAAACTTGTTACACAACAGCAGAAATATATTTATAATGACAGTGATTGTTCTAAAAATTAAATTTACTGTTTTACAGATAGTTTTCTAATTTTTTTTCTTTTTTTCCCCTATATCACAAACCATTCAAGTTTTTCAAATTTTTTATTCTCCCTTCGTTATACAGACACACACACATACACACACAAAAATATATGTGTGTGTGTGTGTTTGTATGAGTTTATATGTATAAAATTTATTGTAACTTTATACTGTCTGATTTTTTCAATTAAAAAATGTTAAATACATAGAAATATTCAACAAAATAAATGGATATTATCAGACACTTAATTTATTTTTCTAAACTCATAATTTTCACATAACAAACGTTTGAATGGAATCTTAGAAAATTTGATGAAACTGAATATTCTGTAACCATAATTTTGGAAACATTAGTAGAATCTTCTGTTACTTGTAGAATTAAAAGGGTTGATAAAAAGAACATATATAAAATCAAATTATTTGAAACTGGAAACGATACATAAAATTATATGTGTATATATATATATATATATATATATATATGTGTGTATATATATATATATATATATATATATATATATGTATGTATTTATATATGACACTTAGAAATACATATGATATTAAAAATCTCATTGTACTACATGAATTGCATTGATTATTATTTTAAAGAGGTCTTTATTTTTCAACATCGTTTAAATCACAGCTTACTTACTCGTATATCAATGTTACCAACGCTTTTTGTGAAAACATGTTCATTGTTTTTACTATCAAAGTAAATGTTGCCGTTCAAGCTTTTTTTAGGTTAGAAGCAAGAAATATTCCATGAGGATAACCAATGAGAATATAGTGGATGGTTATTTGAAGTCAAATTCGTAGACAGTAACCTGAGCAACAAGTGACTTGTTAACCTACTCGTGTTGTACACTTTATCTCATTAGGCTCCAGTTAGAATTCGTCTCAATAGTATTTTCTCGATTATTTTATTATATAATATTCTTAACACATTGCCGCCAGGTAATTTTTTACTAAAATATTTCTACATGATGGGGGATTTTAATGACATAAAAATATTTTAACATTTATGTATTAAAACTACAATATTTTTTTTATTGAAATTTTTTAAAAGTTGTACATAAGTAATATTATTATTGTTTTTTAGTGTGATATTTGGTAAAATAGCTCCTTTTGTGTAACAGTACTTCATACAATTTACATATCATGTATTCCTCATGCACCTTACAGAGTGCCATGCTCTCGTGATGCCATTTATCCAACACCGGACGCAAAACAGGCACATGGTTTCTTGTATTTTTTATTTTCCAGGGTATATTTCAAGATTATTTACATATCTTGTTTTACTTTCTCACACAGCTCTCACCAATAACCCATATTTTATAATTTTAGCCGAATTATACGTCCTAATTAATAGTCTTTCTCTCCAAATAATCATACCTTAATCTAAAGAAATCTCACGTTCCGGCGTGTAAAGTTGCTGAAATTTAAGAAGGAAATGGTTCAAAACTGGTTGAATTTTGATTAATCTTCTTCAATCAGCTATTAGTTGAGTGTGACTATCAATAAATCGCACACTTTCCACAAAACGAGAACTCTAGTTTCCCGTCGGTAATATGTTAATAGTTCGGTATAACAAAAACCTCTATTCGTAATTTTTATAGCATATAGCTAATTTGATTCCTTCGACATTCTATAAAATAGATCTGTTCCATAATTACGAAATGCATTTTAAACGTAATAAGTAGATTTTCTTTACCTTTATACCACTATAATTTACCTCAGAATGATATTTATTAATTTAAATTACATTATATTTTTAATTGGCTAAAGAAACACATTCATTTAATTCAACTTTACATAAGTTGAAAAAATATTTTACAACGAAAACTTGTGCGTGTATATTTTATGTGATCAACATTCTTGATAGTCAATGATAACTTATTTTCTTACTTTTTGATAGCGTTTTAAAAAAATATTTTAATCTAAAAATTTCAAAAACTTCAAAAATAATCAAACTGTAAGTTTACCTACATGTATTATTCACTTTTTTCTATTTCCTTTTTGTTTAATGAATACTCTTAGACAGATAAATATTTACCAAATGATACGTTATGAATATATATTAATAAGAATCAATCTTCTTAATAATAAAAACCCACAATTGTCCTGCGGACAAAGTGATAAGTAACTATGGTGACGAGAAATGTTTGCTTTGTCATCTCATAGGTTTCACGTTTAATTAACTTTCGTTCTGAGGTATTTTTTATGTTTAAATATATTATGTTATAAAAACCAATAAACAGTTTTTTCTTTCTGTTTCTTTCTACTTTCTCGTTAATTTTTATAGGTTGTGTACTAGATATAGAAATATTTTGTATTAATTTTTTTTCTATCATACAGTATTACCGTATTTGACTCAAACATTCCTTTATCAAGTATTTAAATATCATACACAATGCAAAAGGTTTAATCAATTGTAAAAATAAAGATATTTATCACAGAAATACTATAAATTCAAATGTATATTCAAACCATTGTATATATATGTGTGTGTGTGTGTGTGTATGTGTGCGTTCGTGCATGTACAAATGTAAATGAATTCATATTGAACTATATATATATATATTCTACACAACTGCACCATCTGTAATTAATGAATAAACAAAATTAAAAAACTTTATGGCTCTACATGCATCGATTCTCCGTCAAACAGCGTAACACATGTAGAAGACATCTGATAAAAACAGTATTGATTAATATAATTTGCAAAGCATATACATGTATATTATACATTATTCTGCTGAAAATATATAATACCATTGTTTTATTTTTTCAGTACAAATCAAATTATTTTAATAAATCTCTAAATGTCAACACACATAAAATATTATATATATATATATATATATATATATATATATATATATATATATATATATATATATATATGCATGTATATATTGAAATATAGTTGAAGATAACGTATTGCAAAAAGACTATCGCTGGTTAACAGAAATTATTGGCGTTAACTCAAGAAAAGTAAAATCCTATAAAAACAGGCTAATTATAAAACCCTTAGCTTATTCGACAAGTTCATAAATTGTACTGTCGAAGAAAGTCACAGCATAAATGTGTAATGAGAAAGATTAAAAACTCTCCTTGGTATACAACATAAAATAATTACACATAACTACATAATTTCACTCAGATAATTGATGCTAAAAAGTGAATTGCACAGGAGTATTGTTAATGCCTATTTTAATACACTAAACTGTATCAAAATGCAATAATTCTATATATCTGAAATAAATTTGTATTTTACTATAGCAATAATAAAATGAAGTAGTCAAATATTCAATCTGACACTATTTTTATATCATACACATAATATAAATCGTCCAAATCTAAAAATGTCAACCTTTAAAGATAACAATTTTAAACATACGTGCTCTTATAGATTTTATATATCATAAGAAACTACGACTCACACATTTCTTACAACCGTCACAAGGTTTATTATCCATTTCAGTAAAAAAATATGGAATGTAAAATGTGTCGACTGCCCATTTCAATAAAATTTCTCAGTTTGCTGAGCAGATCCGTTTCATTCTTTGCATTAAAGTCTCTACTGTGAAAATTTCTTAATGTGAAAATATCTATGTATTATCAAACGTTATTTATTAAACTTTTGCTTTCTGAATTCAAAAATAAGTAAAAATAAAGTGATTCTCATACTCAATATGTAAATAAAAAAGGACCATACGGATTTCATATTTCGACATATGTTGTCAAAAACTTTTTATGGGACCATAGTTTCTAATAATTTCTATAAATCTCATCCTCAGGATGGAGTACACAACGAAGTATTTAGTGAAAAAAATAGGATATTGCAAACTATTGGCAAGGTTTGTTGTTGTCTGTAAATGAATTTGTCTCATCTATAGTTTTCCGAAAGAGGAAGATCAAATGTATTTGTAAAATTTTCTTTTCAAATTAGAAACTCACAGGCTCATTCATTCTCTTCGTTTCCATAACTTCGCTTATTTTAAATGGATAATTCTCTATTAAAAAACATCAATTTACACAACTTACAACTCATATTTTTTGCAAAAATGAATATTTTTAAAAGGCTTAAATTATTGTTAATGTGAATGAAAATTATAAATTCTTCGAATATGACCATCAAGAATCATTAAAAATACATTAATTCTTTCTTGCTCTTGAAAGAGTCCATTCCACTTATAACAATACATCAACATTTATTAATATATTTCTATTGTGTTAATGTTCACCATTCAGAGAACATTTTCTAAGTATGAATTATGAATCTCATAAGTGACATTTAACCATACCTAAGGACGTAAAACACAATTATGTTTAATAACAAAACATATTACATAATATAACAACGTTCACAAATGCTTGTAAATTTGTTAAAAAAAGATGTACTACATTGTCTAAAATACATGATTTCAGTATGCCTTTAACATTAGTAATAAATCATCTAAATTTAACATCTTTTAATCATCTAAATTTGACATCAATGTTTATATATATATACATATATATATATATATATATATATATATATATATATATATATATATATATATATAAATGTATACATTACTTAACCAATTGGATAACTGAACCGATTGAAATGAGATTAAACTTAAATACAAGTCAGATTAAGTTAGGTTAGTCTTAAATGGGACTAACGAAAATTCTAAAAATGTAATATAAAAAATATTTAAAAATTGTTAGCATTTTCACGTATACGCATTTTTTTTTTGGAAAAACGTTAAAACTATACAGTAATATTAATTTATGTAACATATATTGAAAAAAATATTGTCAATATCCATATATATATATATATATATATATATATATATATATATATATATATATATATATATGTATATATATATGTATACACAATAAATATAAATGGAAGAAGAGAAAGAGATAATTAGATAGAAGGATATAGATATATAATAAAATTTATTTAAAAAAATATAAGAAAATTAAATGATCTACATATCTTTAAATCTTATTTTATATTAATAATCTTGCACTAAGGAACTTTTCTCAGTAAATATATATATCTGCAAGCGATCTTTTCAATTTTGAAAATACTTGTTATATTTTTTTCCTAAATCTCAATCAGATCCGACTGAGTTTATTTATTTATCTTCTAAATTTTAGCATTCTATTTTAGCAGCACTTTTTTAGAAAAGTGATTATTTTGAAAGCAAAAAAAATGTTATTTCTTTTAACATAAATTTATAATTCTCTGAAAAACAAATGTTATTTAACACTAATCAAATATTAAACTTCCATGACTATTATAACAGGAAGAAAATATCTAATTTTATTACTACTAATACTGAATTATTTGAATAGAATCATATATATATATATATATATATATATATATATATATATATATATATATATATGTACGTGTGTGTGTGTATGTGTATTATTTAAATAAATAGAGGATTGTTCAAATTTCTCGTCTCGTCAATATTTTTATACCTTAATTACAATTGACAAAAAAGGAAATTATTTAAATTTAATCACATAGGAACCATTCAGTAATTCTTTAAAATATTTTGTAATTAATATATTAAGTGTATTATTGGAAATAAAATACATTTAGACCAACATACAAAAAAACAATTTTTTTTGTGTGTGTCTGTATAGTCTGGAAAAATTTAAGACAGACTGAGTTTTTATAAATTTATTTGAAAACTATATTTATATAGTACATATATAAATTAATATTGATCAATAATTGAATTGCTTTTAAAATAAGAAAAGTTTTATTATATATATATATATATAATATATATTGCAATATTTTCACATGCGATAGTTATGTACTCTAATGCAATTTGTTATACAAATATATTTATAATATTTATAGAAAATACGTGTCTTGTTATACAAGTAATATCATTATAGTTTTAACATGACCCAATTATGTACACAATAAGGCTAGTACACTCGAAGATCAACGTTTACTAATTGATGGTAATTTAATTGTTTACCTCTTGACAGAATAAATTACTTTCCAAACACTGTAAAGATGTACCACCTTACTTTCGTATCAACGTGTACCTTCATTAGTCGATCTAAATTACAGAACATCACTTCCATTAAATTTTGTTGAGACTGTAAATACAAACTGATATCATTTAATAATTCCAATTCTTTACAAACAATGATTTCTAATTATTTAAGAATGAAATTGACAATATATCTATGTAACTGAAATAAAAATGTTTAAATTACATATAATTTTTCATAAACATATATGTATCGTAAAAAAATATATATTTGCATCATAAATCCTACTTTCAATTGAAAGAGTGATCTCCAATTTTCGTTTCATAACTATTATCGTACGGTTAAACTAGATAAATAAATTGGAATTCATTACCAACAGGAATATTTAACTTCATACGTACATAAAAAATAAATTACACATATAATATATATATATATATATATATATATATATATATAATATATATATATATATATATATATATTATATATATATATATATATATATAATATATATATATATATATATATATATATATATATATATATATATATATATATATACGTATGTTCGTGCATTACTTCTATACTGAAATAATCATATCTGAAATTAAAATATTATGTTTTCTAAAACATTTTTACAGCTCCTGAAATGCAAACAGCATCTGTATGCAGCATCTTGAGCGACATGTATTCGTTGGGAATGGTTGTTTGTTCAATTTTCAATCAAGGACGGCCCTTAATTCAAGCTAACAACTCCAGTTCTGCATATGCAAAACAACTAGAAACCGTAAGTTCATATATTTGTGTATGTATATATATATATATATATATATATATATATATATATATATATATATGTATATATTTGTGTAATTATCTGTAAAATAAATATATATTTTATATTTTACATAGCATACAAGTAATATAAAGCAGTCATATATAATATAAAGTTTAAAAAAATCTATGAAGATAAAAAAAATGTTAATCTGTAACTGATTTATGTTTCAAGAATGTTATTTGAAAAAAGATTTAAATAGTTTATTTTTTGTTTAATATCCTTCAACCTTTTGTCTTTTAAGTATTTCTAACATGAACAAGCTCTTTATATATTCGAAAATGTCAAACATGAAATTTATAATAAAAATCATTTGAATGTTTATTCTAAAAGAAAGATACATGTGTTTTTTTATCTCAGAACAAAATATCGAATTTTTTCCTTTACCTTGATAATGATGGACTATTTTCAGTGAAATGTTCATGAACGATTTCAAATAGAATTTTTTGTCTTTGATGTTGGCGGAAGAAAAATAAAAATCACAAGACAATAATATTGAATGAATTTTGAATGAACAAGTTTATTGTAACTGAAATAGGTGAATTTAATTTTTTTAACTTAAACATATCTCATAACATTTCTATGACCTTATAGTATATTGTGATTTAATTATCGTATATAATTATAAAAATGATAATTAATAAACGATTAAATTGAAACAAATTTTCGTTAAAATTTTCTTCTTTATATTACATACTCTGTGGCCATGATATTTAATTTATCCTAACCTACTGTACCTATACTAAAGTGTCAAGAAAATTCTAATAAGAGTAGTTAATCATGAACACTAAATTTCTTATTATTTCCTTAACTTGTTTACATTCTAAATCCTATAAATATGTATAAAAAATAAATTTCATTTTTCTTGACCTATTTTAAACTTTTGTAACGGAATTATTAGTCATATATATATATATATATATATATATATATTATTCTTTTATTTTAATAATTAACTTCTTTAGTTCAAAAAAATATTTATGTAAATTTATGTAATTTATTTTTCGTTTAGAGAAAATTGAGCAATATATCGATGATATAGTAAATAGCACAATGTTGTTATTTTGCACACATAATTTATTAAAATACTTAATGTATTTACATAGGCACAAGCACGCTCGTATATTTATGTCATACGGATACACGTTAATACACACGTGTATAAAATATGATTTTTCTGTTAAACAAATTTTGTTTAAAACATTAGTTTAATATTTAAATTGAATAAATGTTAATTTTTTATTATCTCCATATCAAAAAAAATCCTTACATACTTTTAGTACATGTTCCTGCTGTCACATTATAATTTCATATGATATATTCTCCTGATGAAGATTTATTATCGTAATTTGTTTTTATAAGGTGGTTTTTTATAAAAATTGTTTTATAAAAGATAATTCATTTACATTTCGTTTATTAAGTAAGTATTTTTATGTATCTGCTTTTCTATTCCAATAAAAGCATATAATTTTTTCAAATGTTTTTAACAATATAAAGGACGATAAATTTTATTAACATTATGTTTCTGTAATTTATTTTACTTATATTATATATAGACCTAGTGAAACATTTGATATTATATATATATATATATATATATATATATATATATATAAACGACGGTATAAGCTTAGAAAATTAGAAAAAAATAATGCACACAAAGAATTTACAATAAAAAAAGTACATAACTTACCCTTGAGAAAAGAATATAGCAAGAATGTCAAATGTCTGGAATATTATTCACAATTTATATGAAGGACATAGTAAACTACATGAAAAATAGAGACATACCCAGTAAATAAACAAAAAAACACAATTATTTTGCTATATACTCACTATATAGTCTTAATTTTAAAGATAAATCGCAAAATTTCCAAAAAAAAACTAATGAACTAATAAACTACTGTGAATGAAGTTACATAAAAGTCAACGTTAATAAAACCAAAATAATTATCTTTCGAAAACGGAACAAATTAAACAGAAAAAAATAAAAGTACAATTATAAGGAATTAAAAGTACTAAAATAATTTAAACCTTTCCCGTCGAAGTACGGGTATAACCCGGGAAAGGACTTTTACCGTTGCGGTCGAGAGCCGAATAACGCCCGGCTCAACCGTTCGGTGGAAAAAAAGTATTTTATGAGGCTTAAACGTGTACACAGTAATTAATTATTTGTTTTGTAATGAATCATTAATGAAGGATAGAGCGAGTCCTATGAGACATGTGCAATTCGTAAGAAATTTGATGAGCGAATTGGTGGATTCGTTTCATGGCACACGAACACCATATTATAGTAGACCATCTACATCCAATAGAGAAGGGCGGTTGAATGGAAAATAACACGTTTTATATAGAAATGGAAGAAACCGAAGCAAATACTGCCCAGTATACTCCAATAGGCAACAAGAGAAAAGACACGAAATTGTATACCATTGCAGCATTTACACTCGAAAACGTGGGCTGCATATAGGGGACTGCTTTGAAAAATATCACACACAAGAAGAGTATAAAACGTAATAGATAGATAGATAAATTATGTTTGAGGGAGGAGGAAGCTATCTTGCCTCTCGGCACTTAGACTCGAGGTCCATTATGCCTTCCTTCGGCTTGATCAAAACTACTCGGGAAGTCTAGCTTTCTTCCAGCAGCCTATCAGCCTGCCCGAGTTTATAGACCCTAGTTCGGCCACGGTGAGGAGAAACTTCCCAAACCATCGTCGCCTTAAATTGACCCATGACGAACATTCCGCGAGGAGGTGAATGGGGGCCTCGTCCCCTCCACACACCATCTACACTTCCCGTCCGTCCTTCGGCCTTGTAATATGTTCGTGGTAGCTTAGTCTCCCGTGTTCTGTGACAATTCGCACCAGG
Organism: Acanthacorydalis orientalis; assembly: GCA_034766995.1. Classification (NCBI taxonomy): domain Eukaryota; kingdom Metazoa; phylum Arthropoda; class Insecta; order Megaloptera; family Corydalidae; genus Acanthacorydalis; species Acanthacorydalis orientalis. The sequence goes on from CM068316.1 coordinate 29,653,635, forward strand.
AGCCAGGAAAATGATCTGCCACTTGTATAGATTCTCTTGGTCCAATCCTTATTTGGGGCCTGACCCTAGATTGACGGCAACCGTCAATCTTTAGCCACCATTCTGAGTATTCTGACTCGACACACTCCCGAAAGGCGCCCTTGGCCCAGAATCTCGCTAGCCCTACGAAGGGCTCTAGCTCCTCCACTGCAGACTTGGCGCCTAATGAGGCCAGTCTGTCCGCTATTTCGTTCCCCCATATGCCCGTATGACCCGGTACCCGCAGAAGGTGAACCTCGTTCTGGAAAGCCAGTCTGTCGAGAACTATCAGTGCTGCCTGACTATCCGAGCAGATAGTGATCTACCCCTGACTCCGAATTCTTCTTGCCTCTGGACGCATCCCAGAATAGCAGTGACCTCGGATTGGAACACTGTAGCATACAGTCCAAGAGGGATAAATGTACCCATACCGTCCCTGCGGCAGTAATATCCCGCTCCAGACCTCTCCCCCGTCCTGGAGCCATCTGTATACCAGACGTCCCCATGGTCGGGTAGGCTGTCCCTCTTATCGGACCACTCCTTCATTTAAGTAAAATTTTTGGGTTCTTTAGGTATTTAATGATTGAGTGTACGTCAGACATTACTGACGGAGCACTACGACTGAACGGGTACCTATATATTTGAGTGCTTCGATGAGAAAAGGTTAATATCCAAGATATTTTCGAATTACAACAGAAAAAAAATAAACATATGAAACGATAATTAAAAAAACGAAAAAGCAGTGAAAATCGACTAAAGTTATATTTATATATGCAAATAATTATACCTATAAAAACTGTATTTGAACTACAGACACTCTCCGACGTACGTAAGTAGATCGTTCTATAGAATATTAGGTAAATTAAAACATACGTATGTCGGATTGTACTCGATACTAATATTATATGTACTGAACAATAAAGTAACGCTTAAGAGTAAACATTGACATAAGCAATTGTTGCACAGAAAATAAATAAAAGCACAAATAAAAATTAGATGTACATACATGAAGCCGATTTTACTTTGAATCACCATTTCCTCTTAAAGTAAAGTCGACTTCACGTACATAATATTTGTATCTGTTGATTAAATTTTTATGATAAGTAAATGTTCATTAAATGTTTATATTGAATTTTAAACCAAAATTTACTTTATCAAATTCTGTAAGTGCGAATGTACGTATATATATATATATATATATATACAGGATATAGTTCATTCGGAGTATAAATACTCATTATATTAATCCCCTCAATACTTATTCAACTAATTGCACGTCAATTATGAAAATGCCTCTTTCTATCCAAATTCATCTATTGATTATAATAGATATAGTTCAGGTAATGATTTTTCGGAATCAGAATCAAAATGTGATAAACTTTTCGATCTGTGAGATACATATTGTTTAGTAAAAGCTATTCGATATTCGAAGATATCAAAATAGTCTTAGTTGTTTCAAAATGTCTTAATTTTAAAACTAAGTGTAAAGAATTTCGTTTCCAAATAAAAATAATTATTGGTTTGGAACAGAAGTTCGCAAAGCTTTTAAGGTGAAATTCAGTGTTTAGTTATTTGTACATATATTTATTCTAATACATGTGTGTTATTTTGATCCCCACGTTTCGCCATCTTTCACGTAGATTTATAATTCAGATCTCCCAGAACTTGAAATCTTTCTGGGCGATGAATTGATCTAGGTGATTTCTGCAGGCTTCTAAAGAAATGAATTTTTTTCTATTAAGGGAATTCTGTAGTGACCGAAACAAATATTAATCTGAAGGTGCAAGATTAGATTAATATGCTGAGTTAGGCAGGACGTCCCAGCACCAATTTTGGTCGGATCTGCAAAGAGACGTGAGATCTAGCATTGTCTTAGTGGAAAACGATACTCTTCCAATTAACCAATTCTGGACGCTTTTGATCGATTGCCGCCTTTAATTGGTTCAATTGAGCACAATCTTTCTCCGGTTTATTCATCTGATTATTTGGGACAAGCTCATAATACAAAACACTATTCCAATCTACCTGACACAAATCACCCTCTTTAGATGAATACCCGCATTTAGAGTGAATAACGGGGAATCATTTCCCAAAAACCTTTTTGAATCCAAATTATTGTAGACGATCCATTTCTCATCGTCCGTAATTAAGTTTCAGAAACGGATCATTTTGGTTTCTTTTAAGGAACGAATCGCTGATAGAAATGCGTTCCATTAAATTTATTCCAGTTAAATTATGAGGCACCCAAACATCGTAGAGATTCACATATCCAAATATCTTCAAATGCCTCACAACACTCATATGAGACACCTGCAGTATCTCGGCGATGTATCGTATCGTGTAAAGTTAATTATTTTCAATAAATGTTGCAGTTTTCTCATTATCAACAACAGCAGGCCTGCCAGAACGCTCTCAATCCTCTAAGTCGAATTTTCCATCTCTGAACCGATAGAACCACTTTCGAACAGTAGCACTAGCTACGGCATCTTCTCTAAACGATGAATATCTTTTTGCTGTCTCTACAGAGCTTTTTCCTCTCCAGAAATAAAGCAGCATCAAATGACGAAAATGTACTTTATATTCCTTCATTTTGAATTTTAACTTTAACTGACTTAAAATTCACAAAATTGCACAAAAATAGCAGAGAAAGAAACATTGAACGGTTACCTTTCAAAATAAAATATATGGATTCAAGTCATATAATCAACCTGCGCGCGAAACTGCAATAAATTACATCTATTGAAAAACGCTACGAATATTTGCTCAACCAAATAAAAAAATTTAAAATAAGCTCAAATTAGGTTATAAATTTGATATCAAAATAATCTTTATACATCTATATATATATATATATATATATATATATATATACATATAATTTTTAATAATTAAATATATATAAATTCATTTCTTATCGCCTACACAAACATCTTTTATTAGTGATAACATTATTCGAAAGTGAACAGCACTGGTCTTGAGGTACAATTCATATGAAAACAATTCTTTTAAAATAATATAGATAAAATATTTTTAATTTTTTATTGTATAGGATTGGTAAAGACGATACTTCATAACGCCGTGGGCGGATTGTTAAGGTCAAATACAATCATATATGCTGGCATGTACTGGGTTGCCGCTGTATATAATATATATATATATATATATATATACATGTATATATATATATATATATATATATATATATATATATATATATATATATATATATGTACATGTATAATCGATGTTCGCCTGACGCTCCACTATTACTTAAAGGAACTCTTCTAAATTCTTTCTACTTGAATGATCCAGTGCTTCTATTTTTCAGAAATTTATTAAAAAATACTTGAGTTATGTTCTCATCTGTTCATTAAACCTTTTTTCAAATATTTCTATTCTAATAATAAATACTTTAACAATTTACTACATATATATATATATATATATATATATATATATATATATAAACAATAAAATATTGAATGATCTCAAATATCAAATTTTATTTTATCATTTATATTTGTAATGAATATTTATGTTTTATTTATTCTACATTGTAATATATAACAGTACATAAAAGCATATAATTACATTTTTAATTACTTTGACTTATATAATATTAATATACTCAACAATTAAAATTTAGATAAACCAAATTGCTGTAAAAATAAACTGTATAAAATTACTAATTATAAAATGAGGAAAGTTTATTTTAAAGGTAGTAATAAATTACATTAAACAAAAATTGTTATAATTTATGACAAACATCTTAATGTGTTACAAGTATTAATTATTTTTTTGAATCATTGAAAATCATTCTCATAGAAGTTGTTGAAATAAAAAAGAATAGTTACTTATAGTTTTTAGTTAAAAAAAAACTATTAAATGGTAGTTCGAAACGAAACAAATAGAAATAAATAGTTTCAATGTGTTTATTTCTGTGAAATGTAAAAGAAAAAATAATTAAATAGAATTTAATTATGTGGAAGCGAAAAGTAAACAATAAATTATCGCGCTAGAACACAGCATATTGCACACATTACCAGTGAATTTAATACCCATTTAACTACCATCTAAATCATTTGGTAAGTTAATTTAGCAAGACACATATCTGTGTTGTAATAGAACAAAAAGAAATATCTAAAATACATGTTAGACATTTTGAATATTTCATTGTTTATAGGAATATTTGAAATTTACATTATTTTGTAAAAGTTGTTTTTTATTGTTTTCTTATTTTAATACACAAATTAATTGAAAATATTATTAAAAACTAATTATGAATAACAGATTATTGATTCAATAATTGGTAAGAATATTTATGAACAAACAAGATGTAGGAACTTCTTTTTAATTTTAAATTATAAATTATTGGATTCTCAAAAATAGATGACTAAATAAACTATGAAGACATTTCTGTTCCAATAATGAATGTGTAACATTAATAAACATCGAGAGATCTGTTTCTTTTTCAAGTGCAATTTACATCGAAGAATGATATCATCATTGTAAAAAAGTATTGTTTATTATAAAAAGCAAACATGTCTATTAAGTATTTTATTTTTTGTACTTATTATTAATATATATATATATATAGTAATGAGCGTTAAATAATTACACATATCAGAAAGAATAATAAATAATCTAAACTAATATTTTTTTATTTTTTTTTATCACTTATCGTAACATACCCTGAAATTCTTTATCATTATTATACTTATTTTACAGTACGGTTTATATGTTGATTTGAAATACTTTATTTTATTTATTTTGTTGGTTAACTCCTATTTTCTATTATTACTTTTTATATATCGTTACTTAATCTGGCTAGCTCTTCTTTTGCGTCTGCAGTCAATAATTTTTCTAATATCTAGTATCTTATTTCGGATTTTAGCTCTTCATTTCTGAGTTACTTTAGTCCTTTACATAAACGATCATAGTTTCCTTTTTTTGTTCGTATTTTAGCACAGACATATCTATATTGTTTTACCTTTTTACTCCACAATTTTATGTACAAAATGCTGTTTGAACAAGAGGATACTTCCTTTTTATGTTTCGTTTAATTGGAAAATATACTCAGTTCTATTTTTGTTATGTTTTCGTTGAATAATGCCACAATCTTATTTTCACATACTTAACTAAATAATCATGTGTTACTTTTGAATGCTTTTATTTATGATTTTATTCTTCCTTTCAGTTCTATTTTTATTTATTATTTTTGTAATGTTATTACTCCTTATTATTAATACTTCAATCTTAATTTAATGTCATTCTTTTGTAAATTCTTCTGTTTTTCATTTATCAATTTATGCTATAATTTAATGCTATTTTCATTGGTATAATTTCAGTATTTTTTTCCATTTCTATATCAGTCTCATTGCTTTTCACTGCTTTTCTATCCTTATAATTTCTTTAATTTTTTTTGGTTCAGAAATTAAAATTTTTATCTTGTTATTTTTATACACTCAAAATGTCACTACCATATCATAATATGAGTTTTAGTAAGGTACCATGTACAGACACTTCCCGGCTAATGAGCTTAGTTGTCGATGCACCCTTAAATCCCAAATAACAGCAATATAGTAACATAAAATTGTTTAAATTCCAAAATAATGATTTTCTCTAAATAAAACACAGTATGATCGTATCGTCATATTTTAACGTTTAAAAAATTAATTTTTGATGTAGAAAAAAAATTTTTTTTGGAAAATGTATCGAAAACCGTTTATGTTGACTTATTACAACCACTGAAAAAGTCGCTTTAACAGTAAAAATGATTCAATCAGACACTGGAAAATTACCCAAATTTAATTAATAAAAAGAGAATAATTCTTTATAAAGATAACCAAGATCTCACTCAGCAAAAATCACCTATGAAAAAATTCTAGATTTAATTTGAAGTAGTGTAATCCTTCTTTCATACTCACCAGATATCACTCCTACGAAGTAATATCTGTACCGATCCTTGAAACATTATCTAATAATTAAACAGTTCCATACTGTGATTGGAGAGAAAATGACTGAAAATCGTCATTTTTAATGAAAGAATAAGATTGGATACTTGCAGGAAAGATAGAAAAATGTTATTAACAATATAAAAAGGGATAATTTGTAATATAATCTAAATTCATTGAAAAAATGTATTTATGTTACTATTAAAAATAATACTTTTCTTTATGTTATCCATAATATATATATATATATATATATATATATATATATATATATATATATGTGTGTGTGTGTGTGTATGTGTGTGTGTGTTTATTAATATTTTATCATGCGTGTAAATTCACAATGGCTGTCTAATTAATATTAATTTAACTATACTTATAGAAAATATCTATAAGCTAACATCCAAATTTGAGTTATGTAATAATTTACATTCCCTAGCAAATTCTATTTTTACCACAAGCGTTATTATCAGACAAGACAAAGGGACACTAAATACGAGTATTATTGTGTATGGTCAATTTGATGTTCTTTTAATTATATTGTACATCCCGTTCAAATATTCAATTTGTATGAATATTCATGATGTTCAAGTATACACGCAGAATAGCAGACATATATTTCGGTACTTATTATTCCATGCTTCCACAATGAATTTAAAAAACGGATTCAAAATCATTTCAATCATAGGCACTTCTCATTAATTGTCACGCGAAAATTAAATATCATTAATTAAATATCTCTTATACATTTTGTATTCACAGACACATCCTAATTGTTTATATATATATATATATATATATATATACATTTATGAATACTTAGATAAATAAAAATAAATACATTACTTATAAACTAACCGTAAGGAAATATTATTTTTATTTTTTAAATTCTAAACATTAAGAATAGCTAAAATATAATAATTTTAAAAATTATACATTATTAGCGTAACAGTCAACATTTAAATAATTAAATATTTGAAAAAATAAAAATTGTTTTTTTTATAAAAGTACATGCAACAAATATCATTTTAATATATAGTAAATAAAATATTATTTCTAGAAAAGAAAAACAGATATTGTAATACACAAAATTTTTATAAATATAATAAATTACAATTGTAATCTATTAACTTGATGATTACAATGATTAAATCAGATACTGGAAAAACATTCAAATTTAATAAATAGAAACAGAATAATTATTTTTAAAGACAAGTCTCACAATATAAAGCAAAAATTATTCATTCAGATATTAACTAAAAATAAATGGTTTGCATAATATAACAATACTTTAATAAAAATCCGTATCAATCATATTTTTGAATTTATTTTATCTATAAAAAAATAAAAATTGTTTTTCTTATAAAAGTACATGCAACAAATATCATTCTAATATATAATAATAAATAAAATATTATTTCTAGAAAAGAAAAACAGATATTGTAAAACACAAAATTTGCATAAATTTAATAAATTACAATTGTAAATAATTAACTTGATGATTAAAATGATTAAATCAGATACTGAAAAAACACTCAAATCTAATTAATAGAAGGAGACAAATTCTTTATAAATCTTAATTATTTTTTTACGAAACTAACCTTTTTTCAAAATTATTTTGTATAGACTACCATAGTATTACGTTACTTATGGTGATGACACATTCATTTATTCCATGTTCTTATAAATTCTTTATAAAGTTTATATAATTATGTATTTATACTTGTCTATATTTCCTATTTAAATTAACCTGTTAGCTATATATGTCGAGTATACTGGTCATAAAGGTGAATTTGAGGAATAAAATTATTGATTTCTTAAAAAAATCAAAAGCTAGTTCGTTACAATTTAATTCAAGTTCACATCAGTTGCATATACTCTGTGTTTGACGAGTATACTCATCATCCCTTCATTTTTGAGACGCAATGTAGGTACACAATTTTAAAACAGAGCGACACAGCTAACAGATTAAATTTTAGAAAAAATAAATTAATAAATAAAAATAGTTTTTAAATGCATTACATAATGTACTTATAGTGTTACACTTCGTTTAGTCAAATATTATTTTTATTAGCTAAAATTATTAAAGAGATAGCTTGAATTATGCTCATGAAAAATTATACGTTAATATAGTTGTAAACTGAACGTATTATAGTTGTAACTAAATTTACTGGTATTGATTGAATGTATCAAGCAAAAAAATTATATCAAAAAATATTGTGCAATGTAAAATTAATATTAAGAACATTTCTGTTAGTACTATTTACTCTTTCTCACTTTTCTATAATATAGCTACTATAATTTATAAAAGTCTACATATTCACTGTATTTTTTCTTAACATAATATGTTTTTAAGCTTGTTAATCCTAAAATACTTATTATTACATTATATACATACACATACACATATATATATATATATATATATATATATATATATATATATATATATAGATAGATATAGATAGATAGATAGATATTCCTTCAATATCTAAAATTAACAAATATTTTCACGAATCAACTGAAAGGGAATATAGACCATTAATGATAATATCAATAAATGGTTCACTTATATTTTCGTTATAAACATCTGCCCCCACATTACAAATTAAATTTCATATATAGATTAAAGCTTATACTCCAGTTTTAAAATCTATTTTCTGTATAATTACATAATTATATATATATATATATATATATATATATATATATAAATAATTACAGTATAGTGAAAACAGTTTTATGAATTCACGAAGTTTGTCCGTAATTGTTCTCGAAATATAATTGATTTGATTTTTGTTCTATTTTTAGTATTCGCCTACACTTTCAGCAGAAATTTATATTCCGTTTATTTTCTCGTATGTTTATAAATAGAATATAAAAATGTGAAATGTCAATTTTATTATCCTTGAAATATATAATAATTGCCAATATAAATATTACATTCGCATACAAACATATACACACACCGAATATAAACACGTACAAAGTATGATATGAACTTTTAATTTAATAAAATATAAGCTACTCCAGATACATTATACTTTATACATATATTGATTAATATTTATTGCGTGATGAATTTAAATAGATTATCTTTTTTCGATGCCATTGATGTTTACGAACATTCATTAATAAAGTACAATAATGCTTTCAAATATATATTTTCAAATTTTATTGACTCTTTATTTTATTGTCGGTTACAAAACCAATACTATTTGTATACAATTAAACGATTTGAAATTAGATAACACTATTTTTATTCTAAATAAGAAAAATATCTACAGTAATATATATATGTACAGACACAAATATATATATATATATATATACATATATATATATATATTATATATATATATATATATAGGGTCCGTCAGAGGAACAGGAAAATTTCAAAACGCAATAATTAAATGAATTTTTATTTTATATATTTTTTTTACAAAATCTTGTTAGATATATCGAGCCATTTTATTTTTAAAAATAACGTTTGGTAAATAAAATCATTTTGGTGCACGTATATCTGTTACCTTTTTAGGAAATTTTCCATTACGCGTCTGTACATATGTGGTGGAATCCTCACAATTATTTCTTGGATTTTTAATTTACTTTCAAGGATAGTGTGTGTACGATCAATATACACCTTGCTCTTTAGATAACCCCAAAGAAAATAATCTCACACGATCAAATCTGTGGATTTTCCTGGCCAAACAACATCTCGATTTATAGAAATGATGTGATTCCAAAAAAGAGCTCTCACAGCAGACAATGACATTCTAGTGGTATGACTTATACCCCATCTTACTGAAACCATGTAATTTGGAAATCAAACAAATTCTTGTATCAAAAATGTTATAATTATGTTAGGATAGTTGATGTTTATGACATTTTCGTTGTTGTCTTTAAAGAAGAATAGTCCTATAATATCAAAAGACGAAAATGCACATCATACAGTAACTGTTAGATTTTACAGTGGCTTTGATGTGATTCAAACAAGTTCTCAGCACTCTAGTATCAACTATTCTGTTTGTTGGCACAACCATTTAAATAAAAATGCGCTCCATGAATAAATTGTGAATCATGATTTCGTCTTCATCCAAACGTAATAGAATATCTTGACATAAACTCATGCGAACAGGCAAATAAATTTCTTTAAACTCCTGTACCGTTTGTACGGATGAACATTTAAATCTTTATGTAACATTCGATATAACGATGTGTCACAAATGTTCAATCCAGATGAATGATTTCAGGCTGAAAGTCGTAAAAAAACATGTTCAATGTTTTCTGATGTTATTACTATTGTTCTGGTTCCTTGATGCTTTAAATTTAATGTGAAACCAGTTTCCTCAAATGTCTTAACCCAAAAGTTAATGACATGAGTAGTCGATACCTACCCATGACGTCGAATATTGTAATAATTTCGAAATAGCCGTTGTACAGTTGTAGCAGACTCGATATTTTTGTAAAATGATTTCACATCGAAATCTCGATGTGCAATGGACTACTCCATATTTACTAAATTTCCATGAATAACTAACAATGTATCTCTTAATTTTACCTTCCCACTCCAACGGTAAATGAATAAGCCTGCTTTTAAAATTTCCGCTCCAATAGCATACCTATTATATATGTATGTATGTATGTATATATATATATATATACATGTGTGTCTGTGTGTGTGTATGTATGTATATACATACAATCATTCACATAAAAATTGTAAACAAAATTAAACAGGAAAACCAATGTGAACATTAAAATCCAATCTATTTGTAAAATAAATATAATATTTAGTAGTTGGTTATAAATAATAAAAAGTCCGTAAATGCAATTTTCTTTTCACAACCTGGAAACATTTCGCCATATTTTAACCCTTTGACTGCTATGAACGCATCTATGTGTTCGACGAAGCACATATGCGTTTGAGGATTGTTTCTATATTATACATACGACAAAATAAAAAATTATCATTGTTTTAGTTGGGCACATCTATATATACTTATGTTCTTCACCAACGAGAATAAACAAAATCTCATTTATATCCGCTAGGTAGTCTCCTGTTTCTCAGAAAGTCACTTTTCTTAACGATAGACTTTTGTGATTGCTAAAGTAGCATAAAATAATAATATAGTTGTTTCGTATATAATTTATTATATTGTTTTTTATCACTGTGATACTTTTAAAATGTTTTTGGTAATTTCATAATATATATATATATATATATACATATACATACATAAAATTGAATTTCCTATATGTAAACATTTATACTGTAAATTCAATTTTGTAAATGGTAATATATATATATATATATATATATAGAGAGAGAGAGAGAGAGAGAGAGATTTTATTATTGTACATTGTATGAAATAACTATTTTTATGCATAAAATTTAATTTCACAATATAAACATTTACATACATTCATACAATTTTCAATTTTATTTAGTTAAAATTTATGTTTTAATAACATGAATTTTTACAGCTTGACGACCAAGTTCATAATATACTACCTAGGATTCCAGTACCATTGCAAGAAGCAACAGTTCGTTTATTGAGTAAAGATACACGCCAAAGGCCAACAGCACAACTATTGTCGCTTATTAAATATTTTAGGTAAGTTCTATTTTTCTGAATATGTGTTTAAAAAAGAATTAAATAATTATTATAGAATGTAATTAAAGAATGTTTTACATATATATATATATATATATATATATATATATATATATATATATAAATATTTCTTGTCACTTAATTTCAAATAAACTCTAGTAGTGCATTTATTGTTTTTGTTTTCACAAAAAAGGTTAGAAATTAAACACTAAACATTATTCATTTAAATTTCCAATAATATATTAATATATCTAGCATAAACTAAAAATTACGGTTTTGAAAACTAAAACTATATGTGTAAGAAATAAATCAATGTTATTTGGTATACTTTACATTTTCTCAAGTATTCTAATAAAAACGTATCTAATAAAAATTGATTTGATCTATTATACACTGAAGAAACGATAGAATCAAATGAGAGTATTCTATTCTCTCAATCGTTCTTCAATTTCTATTCAAATATTAGATTTTTATTAACAAGGTAGATAAAAGTCTGTTTCTGTAGCTTAAAATAGATTTTTTTATATTCCTTCTCCTTATGGAAAGATTTTTCATATGTTAAAAATATTTTTAATACAAGATTTTAATATTTAATCACAGTTATTTTTATTAGGAATATTTTTAATATCAATATAAATTCTCCTGGCTGTTAGCTAAAGAGAAGTGAACTTTACCATTATTTTCTCAATTTCTATATATTTTACTGATTTGAGAGTGTTAAGCATTTCTCACAATATTTTCGCCATATTTTGATAAATAATGTTATATTTTTTCTCATTGAAATCATAAACATTAAAATATTTTTTTTAATCGGTAATTTATTATGTTAAGTATTTATACGAGTAATATAACGAACTTAACATTATCGATTACATACATTAATGTATGTAAGCTAGAAATATATTTCTAAATCAAATCTGATTATAATTTTTTTAAACAGTTCTAGAAATTTCTTTTTGTGTTAAATATTTTCTTTATTTATTATTCTTTTAATTTTAATTTTATGAATTAATTTTATGAATACTTTTTAAGATATAAAAAATATTTACACGGAAAGAAAATATTTTTATTATTATTAAATGTATACAGATAGTAATAGTTTTCCATTTTAACGCATTCTAGAAACAAGTAGCAATTAAGCTTCACGAAACAAAATTTTATCGCATTTAATATTAGATTCGAAGTATTTACTTTACTTACTACCTTCTAGTATTTATTCGCTTTGAATAAATTACACACATTTCCACGAATAATGAATAATAATAAATGACTTCATTAAATTTCAAACAGAATTTATCTTTGTTTCAGAATAAATTATGATTATAAATTGTAATATTATTTTTAACACATTAATATTTGCTTATAAAAATTTATTAGATGTTAATCTGGATATGTTTAGTCTAAAAATATAGATCTTTTCCTATAAAAGTTTAATTAATTAATCACAAACTTTGTGCAACTAAACATCCATGCTTTTATATAAACATGATACTTACTTCTATTCACATAAATTAAACATTCTGTAAAAAATTTTCTCGAATTACAAAAAAAGATCACACAGAAACTGAAGTAGTTTAAAACCAAAATTAATTAAATTTTACAATCCTCCTAAATATATCTTTCTAAATATTTCACTTTCTTAAATGAATAATTTACCTTCTTATTTAATTAATTAAAATTAATTCGAAATGTACTAATTACATACATAAATAATCCTATTTAAGTTGGAATTTTATGTCATTAAATATTCAGTGTATTATTTTACACCATATTACAATGTAACTGAACATCTTTATTAACGTATTCTGCTTTGTTAGCTCATTTAAAATGCGACTGTTTAAATAGATACAAATAATTTAATAAAATATTTTTTTTTCATTTTAAATTATTGATACCATTAATATATTTTTTTCATTTAAGACTTAAAATTTTCTACTAAACAAGTTTTATATTCAGTATTTAGGGAGATATTAATTATAAAAGGAATATTGACGAATATTACAAGAACAAGTAATTTCTTTTTATCATAAATTATTATTATTACTGAATGATTTTAAACTAAAAACTGTCAGATTTTTTTAAATCGTGTAACATCGATGGTACTTTGTATCTTTGCATTGCAACAGTCTATATATTTTCCTTAAAAATGAAAGTAAGGATTTAATAATAAGATTAAAATAAAGATATTAAATATAATATTAAAATGTATTTGGTGCTGGCTGCATATATACTCAAAAATTGGTAAAAAATAAACAACTATAGAAATGAATTTCACTTCAATAGTTCTTTATATGATAACTATTGATTTGGAAACTAAACGTAAAAAATATGGAATAAAAGAAAGAGTATTATTGTAATTGTCTTCTCTCAGTCATACGAGTTTTTATCTTTTACGACTAGTTTCAGCACATGTGTCATCTTAAAATGTTCATAAAGAAAGATATATTAAATAAAAAAAGATCAAAAATAACAAATTCGAGACAGATGACTCGCCGGATCTGTAAATCATGTGTGAATCATGCAAAATCAAACCCGATAGCCGATAACTCAGCATGTGGGTCTTGTACAGAGATTAGTATTATCAGTCAGTTCTCAGACAGAAATCAAGAATATCATGCAATTAGAGGAATGAAATTTACAATAAAATATACAGAAAATAAATTTAACACTGGTTTTAAGTTCAAGTTAAAAATGGATAATCCACAACCAGGGCCTTCAACATATCAAAATATAAATAGTGATGAAGAAAGTGATGACCTTATATTGGAAATTAACCGAAAAAAGATGATAATTATATATGTTGGTGATAGTTGTGAAAATAATTGAAAGGACAATGTAGATACTGATAATGAAAATAGTGAAATATCACCTGAAAAAATAAATTGTGAAAATGTAGTTGGTGATGAATCAAATCAATTTATTGAAATTGTCAGAAATGATGAAGAATGGATGTGCGATGGCTATTTTAAGAAATTTGTTTTTAAAATGGTGGTTTGAAATATTCACCCAATGGACCAGTTCCTTATATTTTTTAATCTATTATTTAATAACAATTTCTTTTCAAATATTATAAGATGATGAGAATTATCTGAAACGTGTTTTTCTTATTTTTATATTTTTCAATTTCACTTATTTGTTATTATAATTGCACAAACGTTACAGCTGCTGAAGATGGTTTTGTGTTAAGGTGCCGGTCTCGAATGTATTAAAAAAACATTTAAAAGAAGCAGTATTAACAAAAAGGCAACATACACATCCGAAAAAAACTGGTAATCTAATTTGTAAAATATTTAATAAAGAATATATTGATTGAAAGGAAGATGCTTTAAGAAAGTGAACTACATGAAACATAATAAAAACGATTCAGTTTAAGAAACGCATTTTAGAAATGAAGCATATCATAAAAGATATAATTACGAGTTTAACAAAAATTTAAATAGGAGGTATAAAATAAATTTGAAAATCTTGAAATATATAAAAATAAAAAATAACGTTTTCAACGAATAAAGCAGACAAACAGTGATGGTTTTTCTTATAAAATAATTTGACAGCAATAAGCTTCATTGCTCTAAAATTGAAAACTTTCACAGCAATTAAAATTTCACTGATAAATTTCATGCATTATTCATGATTTTTTCATTCCTGAATATATATATATATATATATATACATATATATATATATATATATATATATATATATAACTCATAAAACAATTACATGAACCAAATAAATATCATAACTTGGTTTTTTGATAATATTTAGTTATGTGTTATAAAAGATAAAATATTTTTTTCCCACAATTTGCTATTACTTTAAAAAAACGTATTTCTTTAAATATGCGCAAATACATGCAAGTTTCTTTACAACATAGACAAAGAACTTGAAATTTAGCTAAGTTTATACTAAAAAGCAATCTAATCCCTGAGCAAAATCTTCTCAAAACTGTATATTACACAAAAGTTACTATTGAATCTAAAATATGTTTACTTAATACAGTTTATATTTTTCATATGTTCTTAATTATAATCATTATACAATAAATCAGTTATTTAATTATTTAAACGAAATAAAAATATTATGAAAAAAAACTTGAGAAACGAAATTCCAGAATATTAAACACAATATAAAAATTAAATCAAAAGTAAGTTTAAGATAACAACAACTAAAGTTTAATATTTACTCGAATATAAATGAATAATATTTTTAATACCAAAAAGCATTCAAACCCTCTTCTGTCATAATTCATAAATGTTTATGACATTTGTACTTCACATTTGTATCATTACTCAAAAGAAATATAAATAAAATCAAATAAGAAATCAAGCTCATCATGCGAACTATTTTATAAAAAAATATATGTTATTCTCAAATTTCATATTTTCATATTAAAAATAAAAACAAAATTATTTACGAAATATAAAATATTTTATGAAGTAGATATAAGAAACAACCGCTTTCTAACTTCAAAACCGGGGATGTTAAACATGCGGCCGCATGCGGTCCGCCCACACAATACGAGTATATTCAGCCGTCCAATATATTTTAAATTTAATAAAATATAAAGAAGAAAACGACGGCAACAACCATAATACAACCTGGCCGTGACTACTCTGCTAGATAAATGACATTAATATATTATTTTTTTAACTTAAATTCATATAAACGTTATTAATATTTTTTCAAATTTATGTATTTCGTTAAATTTATTATATTATATTATTTTTTAAATACTATTTATTTTTTTTATACTTATAATATATATAGAGAGAGAAAGTGTAGCCAAAAAAACTATGTACAGTATAGTTCTCATAACGGCAATGAAGAGATTCGATTAAAGACATTATTATATTCCAATTCCGATATATTCATATGTCAATGTTTTTACTTTCCATAAATAGATTTATAAGTATACGCAGAAGAAAAAAAAACACTCTTTTTGGTTTTTGCTTTTCATATTTATAGTATGATATAATATATATTATAGTATGTATTGTATAGCATGTATATTTTTAATAGTTTATTATTGACACTTTTTTCCTAGAACTATACATAATTCATAATGTCTAAAACAATTAAAAATATTTCTCAAACGACCTTTTTTCACTCCATAAATCAAAAAAAAAATCTTTGTAATTAAAATATTCAATAAATGAATATATATATATATCAGTTTTCGTTGTTGCCTTGCGCATTTCGATGACGATTTCATCATCATCAAAGTGCTAAAGAATAGAAGAAAGACACTTTAAGAGTGTGTCCAGAGGTATTGCCATTGAAATGCGTATAAACCATCAAAATGATCAATAATATTTATTAAATATTTTTAATCAGAAAAATATTTTGTTGGCTGTAAGGAGTAAAAATAATTATTAGGTTAGTAGAAAAATAATTGCAGTTTATGGCCATCAAATTCATATACATTTTTTAGAGCTAGCTGTTTTAAGTGGTCCAAATCTGTAGGATGATTAACGCCTAACTTTTGTACAAGCTCTCGAATTGTCATGCATGGTTCTGATTCAACTAACGCCTTCAGCTGGTCGTTATGAACTGAATAAGTACGGCCGCGACATTGTTTATTTTCAAGGCTCTTGTCCCCAGAATGAAATTTTTGGAGCTACGATTGCACCGTACGTTCCTTAACAGTACTCACAACAAAAGCATCGTTTAGTTTACGAGCAGTTTCTGCTGCTTTACCACCCGTTTTGAACTCATATAAAAAAATTTTCTGTTATTTGCTTCTTTTCCATCTTTAATTTAATAGCCAAATACGAATCAAAAATAATAATTAAATCAAAATCGATGTTAACCAAACACTGAGAGAAAAATGCACTTTAAAATGATATTAATATGAACACAATGAAACGACACTTTTATTGAAAAAAATAAAATTAGAAGTCAGAAAACAAAAACATAAATTATTTTCCCACCAACTTAATAAATTATGAAATTAAATTGAGCCACAATGCCATAACAATATTGTAAATTACAAATATCTTCACCATAGAATAATGAACTGTTTTGAAATGTTTAAAGACAATCTCTGTACTTAAAATTATTTTGCACTGCAACTGCATCCAGAAAATCTAACTTATATTTTTTATACACTTCTTCATTGAGAGTTATCTTTAAATATTGATTTGTACTAAAATGAAATCTACGTTTTTAATAAATATTCTAATTTAATTAACAACTGTTTTGTGCATATAGATTTAAAAAAGAACTGGCAATTAACAAAATTCTTCTTGTTTTTCTTTTCCAAATCCTATTAGTTGAAACAATTTTTCGAAATTCTGACATTACACCAAATTTTCGATTTTCTTTATAATACACAGGTAAACGTTTTAAAGCTTCTAATTTTTAAAATTTCTCGAGAAAAAATAATTTTTTCCTTGCCATCCATATCTGCTGTTACTAACATAATTATTCTTTGTTTTAACATCTTCATTTCAATACATCTAGTCTATTAATCTTTAAATTTTATTAGACGTTATTATAAAAAGATAAACTGGTTTCATTAACATTATAAAAATGTCTCTTTTAGCGCCTCTCTTATAATCACTTTGTTTAAAGCTAGATAATTCTTCAGTGATGTTTACTAAAACGACTTTACTACACATGAAGAATAAGTAAATCAAATTATCGATAGAATAAAGTATTTTTTTTTCAAATTTTACTAAATACATTTACGTTCATTTGCAGTATTGTACATATTATTGTCACATATTTAATTCTATGAGATTTAAATTCATTGAAAAGAGATTTTTCTACATTCTGGCACTAACCAAATTTAATATTACATATACTAAATCATATAAAATTATTATTGCATCATCACCATCTCAGTACTTGACTAGTCAAGCTATGAAACAAAATTGATAGACACAATACAAGCATTTCAGGTAGCCTTACTTTTTAATAAGCAACTGGCACTATTTCAACTGGATACAGGATAGTTCTTTTGGCTTGAAAATCAACATGAGTTTGATATACCTGTTCTAAGCAAGTATAAATAAAATATATTTTAATATAAACAAGCATAAGTACTTTGGTGTGAATATTTTTGGTGTAAAAACATAGGACTTGTTGAATAATCTAAAGGAATTTCTTTACTTCTGAAGGATATAACTTTTATATTACTCAAAAAATACAATACAAAAACAAAAGAAAGAAAAGAATAGTCAAAATATATTTTTATAACGAATAGGACTATTTTTTAAAAAATTAATAATATTAAAAGTACGAAAAGTTGACCATTATAACTTGTCATTGTTGTTTAATTACTTTCTTAAATTAATTAACACACGTCAAAAAACAGTTATTATCAAATTTCTTAATAACTGATTTTATTGCCTACTGTACAGATTCTCTAATATAATTTTCTGAATCATTTATTAACATTCCTATTGAAATATTCATTTATATACTAAAATAGACGATGAATTATAAAATTCATATTTTAAACATAAAATTTACTTAAATAAGTAATAGATTGCTATTAATACGGAAGAAAAATTCTCATAACAATGAAAAAAAATTACTAGATAATCAATATAGATTAAATTAAAATATATCTAACGATATCTAATAGAACCCCCGATGTGAACTGTATTAAACATTTCTTTAATAATTTGAAATTTTTATAAGAACTTTAATATTGTCCTTAACGATGTTTATAAAAAATGATTAAAAAATATTTAACCAAATACTTAAATTAAACAATATTTTAAAAACATATCCTAATTATCAATCAAACTAGTTCACATTTGTCTTTTAAATTAAATGAAATTTAATAACTCATTGCCTTATAATGTTTAGATTGTATTTTTTTTTTTTAATTTCCATAATTAAACCTTTATTTTTTACACCGTATTTAAATCATTACATATATTTTTGTTAATTATGAATTAATTACTAACATTTTGTGTTCTGGAGTATAATACATAAAAAATAAATATATAATTAAGTACATCATGATATATACGAGTATGTTATACGAGTTTCATTTTGCGTGTATTTTTCTCACATCTCTTTTATTGTGTGCAATATTCACATTCGCTTATGCAAACAAACACGCATATAGATATATACATATATATATATATATATATATATATATATATATATATATATATATATATATATATATATATATATATATATATATATACATATATATATATATATACACACACACTCACACACATATATATATATATATATATATATATATATATATATATATATATATATATATACACATGAGAATAAATATAAGCATATGGAAAATATGGAAAAATAAAGCAGAATCTTATAATTGAATAAAACACTTATGTTAATATTGTATTTCTCACTTTTTCAATTTCCGCTGAAATGCAATCACGATGAACATTTTTATTGAAAAAATATAAAATAATTTTTAACTTGAAAATGGGGTTTAATATCTAAGCAGTATATATATATATATATATATATATATATATATATATATATATATATATATATATATATAACATTATTATTGTTGCCATCATTGATTTTTTAACGATAAAATAAAGTTTCCTGTTTGTTTAGTAATAAAAAATAAAATAATGTTTCATAGTATTATATTTTATGAGAAATTCTATATTATTTATATTATCGTCAACTATATATTATAATATATCATATCATCCTTAACCCTTAATGATTGATTGTTGAATAAAATATTTTTCTAAATTTTTTCGATTTAAATAATCAATAGATTTATTTTCCATATTTTTCAATACATTTTAAAACATTTTTATTACACCACACCTTTTCATTAATTTCTTTCTGTATTTTTTGTATTTCTTCACCTGCAAGTCAAAATTTTCTTATTCATCGATTGTCTTTTATTACTACATTATATTCGTTCATACAAATTCTCTATTATTATGTTTCTAAATATTTTTTGTTTTTCATATAATTTATCAGTCTCTATTTTCTTCTTATTTCTAAAATTTAATATCTTATTTAGATTGTTGAGTTCAACAAATTATTTTTTTTTTCATATCCTCAACGTTTGATTTGTTAAGAAATTTTTTAAGAGAATTTCTTGAAATTTGAAAATTACAGAAACGATAGATTTTTACACCTCTAGTGAGTCTAACCTAAAGGGAATTTAATACAATTTAACTTAATTTCCAGACAAACGTGAAAATATAATGTTCAAAAACTAATTGTTATCAATTATTAAGTTATAATATTTACTGTTGGAAAGGTCACAGTAAGTAGACTGATAAGCTTATATAATTTCCAGTATTTCCATAAAATATGTTAAATTCAGTCATAAAATATATTTAAAACTTTTTTTTTAAACATTATTGTTTAACCTTGTTAGCACAATATTTCAAAAACTGATAGACCCGTCAACTTGAAAATTTTCTTACATAAAATGTTAAAATGCCTTTGTCTCAGAACATAGAAAAATAATAATATGTATTATAGCTTTTTTTAATTGTAAAAAAACACTAATTAAACAAAACACTAATCCGATATTTTTTTAAAAAGGCAATGTTTCATTTTTTTGTTAGATTATAGTTAATGTCATAGTAAAATTCGAATAAAATATCATGTCATTTTTGTCCCTAATGACAGAAAGTGCAATTATCCAGCCAACAAGTAACAAAAACATTTAATACGGCATTATCAGCCACGAATTAAATATTGATTTTTCCATGATTTATTATATTTTGAATTCTTATAAACACATTGCACAAAAATATTTGTAAATTTTAAAATTGATGCAATACAAAAAACAAATTTGACGTACATTTTAAATGAGAATATGCTCCAACAAGAGCAGCACTTTAATTATCTGTTCTGTTATTATTCTTCGTACCTATTTTTATTTTCAATAAAATTAATTTTATTTTTCAATCATACTCTCAATTTATTTATAATAAATATAATTTATATTCAAATAATATATATATATATATATATATATATATATGAAAAGAATAATATTTGACACATTGTGTTATTTTGAAAAATACTTTTATTGATATTAAGAAAAAATAAATCTTTTTATGGGCAATTGCCTTCTAAAAAAAAGAATTCCATATATAAACAAATAAACTTTAAAATTATTATTGTGATATAATTATATATTAAATCGATATTCAAAGCAACTCTTATGTTTCCATTGAACATAAAACAACAAAAATTAAAAAATTATTTTTCCACATTTTGTAAGTCAAAAAATGATTTATTCTTAAGAAATTTTCTTATTTGGTATAGAAATTTTATATTAAATTAGACTTATTTAATTCCAGGTTTATTAAAAATATCACTACTATGTTACAATTATTTTAGAACAATCATGTATATGTAAACACGCATACATTTTCACATACGTACACATTTATATATAAATATTACATTGTTCTGAATTTATCATGAATTCGGATCCATAAAAATTCCTTATGAATAAAGGAAACGCATAAAATAAGTTTCGCAATAAAATATTCGTTTTTTTCAGTGATCCTGCAGTTCATGCGTTACAATTTCTCGACGTCATCAACATGAAAGATCCAACACAGAAAGGCCATTTCTATAGAAACACCCTGAAGGAAGTTCTTCCTTTCATACCTAAGGTAAGATGGCAGCATAAGACGTTTCAAATTTGAATTTTATAAGAAGACACTCTTTTACAATATACTCGGCTACCAAACGTATACGAAGAGATATTAAAATTCTCACACTACCAATGTTCGTAAGTGTTTATATGAATATGTGATGTATTCAAACGTGCGTGTAAGATTACTTGAAAGTAATTTTAGAGGAATGAGATTTTTATTCAGTACTCAAATGACTAACGTACGCAGAACAATTGTATTTAAATTAAAATGTTTTTTGTGTTCGAAAAAAAATAAATTTCAATTCAAACTTATATATCTTTCTATATGTTTATATATATATATATATATATATATATATATATTAGATGTGTTTAATAGATATATTAGATATGTATATATATATATATATATATATATATATATTAATTCCGGGCCATTCGTAAAATGAATGTATATTTACGAAAAAATGGAATACTTTCCAATTCTTAAAATAGCTCTCATTATTGTTATAACTGTTCCATCTGTCGGGCAACTGATGAATCACCTATCAAAAAAATATGGCGGCTTTGAATCGAAGAAGTTGTTAATTTATTTTTAAATCTCCACCTTTAACTATTTTAAGATAGTTATCAGCTAGGTGATGCTGTAGAGACTGAAACAGGTAATAATGTAATGGGGATAGGTTCGCTGAAAATGCTGCATGAGGAAGAATTTCTCAGCCCAAAGGAAACATAAGGTCTTTAGTCCCTTTCTTGGTGTCCACAAGAACGTTGTCTTGCTGCAAAATAACTTGCCTCGCTCCTTTACCAGTGAATGAATCTTTTTTTTCAAATTCGTCACTCAAACGGATGAGCTGTTGGTAACACTCTGACTTTACAGTATGGCCAGGTTCGAGTAACTCATAATACACAACATCCTTAATATCCCACCAAGTACACAATAACACTTTTTTGGTGTGAATATTTGTTTTCGCAGTCAATATCCATGGTTCACCAGGCGTAACCTATGATTTTCTTTACTTATGAGTTTCGGACAAAACCTATTTTTCATCCCTGATTTAGATTTTATACAAAATCTTTCTTTTTGAATCTTGTGAGCGAGAACATGGTCCTATCGCATTTTCGTTCTTTGTTTTCCGGTATGATCTCATTAGTCGAGCTTTTAATTTTTTCCCAGCTAATATAGACGATAAGAAGTTCTAGTTCAATCTGAACGTAGTTTTCACTTGACAGCTGTTCAACCTCCTCGTCTTCAATTTTTTTAAGTTGTCCGGAACGTTCAAAGTCATTACTCAGAAACCTTTTTAACCATTTTTTTACATATTTTATTCATCGCAACACCTTTCCCAAAGCTGAACAAATCATTTCCACGACTTCAGTAGTATATTTTTTTAACTGGAATACAAAAAGTATGCAATTCCATCGTGATCGTCAGTGTTTTGTGAGGTTATGCCAACTGCTTGGCCAAGATATGTAATTTTTATGTTTATATATATATACATATATATATATATATATATATATATATATATATATATATATATATATGTATATAAAGAGAGAGAGAGTGATTCAACTTAGACTTGCTTACGAAAATATTAAAAAAAACGCATTTTTTGAAAAAAAAAAACATTTTATCTCTCATTTAGCATTTTAGTTTAATTTTATTTTAATACTGAATTGAACTAAAACACAAAATAAAAAATAACATGACTTTTCTTAATCCCTGTGCCCCTTTTTAATACTTCCATGTGGAAGCCTAAATTGAATCATCCTATATATGCAATACTTCAATGTAATAAATAATATCCTCTAAATAGAATTCAAAGGATAAAAATAAATAATAATTAATTGTACGATTCAATATTAGTTCAACCCCGGTAATGAAAAAAATGCCAATGGTACACTTTTGCTATTTAATATACTTTCTATTCAAATTATATCAAATATGAAACATATTCTGAATGTTGTTTAGTACATTAAAGAATTAGGTTTCATTCAGATTCAATACAAAGCAGGGTACTTATTTTAACCAGACTAATATAAATCATTGTTTTTAGTACATACTGCGACAGTATAGATATGAATACATGTAAACGTACTTTCATTATTTTTGCATATAAAAAGTACAGTTATTAATTTTATGCTCCACTGCAGAAGTGGACTCAAAACCCTAAGATTAAAATCATTTATATGAAATTAATATCATATGCATACAATTGTTAATAAATATCTATAAAGAGCACTTATTTGAACAGAACGAGTGTTGTTTAAACCAGCCGTATACTGCGTATAAGAAATTATATATTCCTAAATGAAATAGATTATGTCTGAGACTCTAAATACTATTAGAACTACTAGACTTACATATTTTTAATTGAATCTACCGCACACTGCATCTGATACCCGTCTTATAATATATATATATATATATATATATATATATATATATATATATAAATAGATAGATATACATAGATAGATAGAGAGATATATGAGCAAGAAAAAGCATGAAAGAGAAAGAATGTAGAAACGCATTCAGCATTTTAAAAATTTCAGCATTTGTACGTCCTTTGTCTGCCTCGTAAGCGTTCGTGCTTATATATTTAATAAGCTTAAGAGTGTCCAAGACAATGTTTTGCACGTAATATGTGACTGGTTAGACAATTTGTTCTGCAAAAAATATGTAACAAAGTTTTTCGCAACCATCTGAAAAAAGTAAAAAAACTATTATATATTACTGCTGAAACGTTCACTAGTTTGCTATAGTTGTGTGTGATATTCAAATAGTGTCTGTAACCTGAGAACACAAAAAGAAACTGTTTGTTTTTTTTATTTAAAACATTCAACTGATAACAAGCATGTAAATATGGCATCAAGTAGTAATCGCTTAATGTTACAAAGTTAAAAGTGGTCACGATTATAAAACTAAAACCAACTCATATAAATATACGAATGAATAACTTTATTTGTATTTCAGCTATATAATTTATTACAAAAATAAGATTGATGTAATATACTTCAGTATATGTCATTTACAATATTTTCAAAAAAAAATATATTTACCAATCATTAATAAGTACAATAATAAAATAGCTTCTACTCTGAATTAATTATATATTTTTACATTGTTTCATTTGTTTAGAAAGAAAAAAACGAACTTTATCAACACAACCATGTAATAAAATATATTTTTTTATTACTTCACTCTTTATTTTCAAAAATTTTGGATATTTTCTTTTATTTTAATGCTCATTCTATAACATACGTATTAAAAGCACTCTCTTAATATATATGAAGAATTTTCGTCGTCAAGATTGCATAATAAATATTTGTCTGTCATAGCAATTTTATTTTTATTCCTTTATTATTATGAACGAGTTTCTATTATCTACTAATTTTAATTGTGCGATCGTTTTAATACGAATTAAAACTAAATTATTTTCTAAATAATGCTCACGATATAGTTTTTGTAACTGTGGTTAATTTTCTTTTACAAATGAATTTTTCACACAGCTATAAACTATAAAAAAGTTCCGATTCGAAAATGTTTAGTTATTTTAATGTATTCTTTTTAATTGTTACGGATATGCATTTTAATGACAATTCCATCATTCTCAAACATCTAAAATAGTTTTAAGATAGCATTTTCATCGAAACGCCCATAAGCAAAGATGAAAAATGTTAAATAATCAATAATTGAATAGTTTTGATTTGAAAAAATATTATTCATGAGAAAATGGAAAGTGCCTTAGTGAATATAAATAAAAGTCAGATTTAAGAAATAATAGGTTTTATTTATTTATAAGTTCAAATGAAAAATGTGTTCTTCGCATGATCGATTTCATCATAAATATTAATATTTTATTAGTGTAGTAGACCGATTTTGATTATTCGAATTTTAAATAATTCAAAAATCCATATTTTCCTAGAACACTAAATGTGAGTACACCAATTCAGTTTGAGTGGGTTGTTAACTGGCATCTACAGTTCTTAACAACAATTGAAACAAACATGTAAAAAGAACAAGGGTAGAGTGATAAGTACGCGTGTTTGACAAAAAAATTTTTGAGCAAATTCTATTTTTATTTTTCAAAGTAATCTTCTTTTAACTTGATGCACTTAGTCCAATGCATTTCCAATCTTTTATCCCTCCCAAAGAGTACGGATTATCAAACTTCTCAAAGCATTGACAGCAGTGATGACTTCTGAATTTGATGCAAATCTTTTAACTCCCAGCCATTTCTTCAAGTTTGAAAAGAAGAAAAAGTCACACGGTGCAAATATGAAGAATATAATGGATGTGAAAGCAATTCGTAGTGCAATTTATGCAATTTTGTCATAGTATTGTTGATTTGTGTGCCGGTGCATTGTTGTGATGTAAAAACACTTTTTTCTTTGTCAAGTGAGAACTTTTTTCTTGATTTCATCATTCAGATGGTCCAATAATGATGCATAGAAGGCTCTTGTTATTGTTTTTCCTTTTTCAAGATATTCCATTAGCAATATTCCATGAGCATTCGAGAAAACAGTTTCTATAACCTTTCCAGTTGATGCAATAACTTTTGTCTTCTTTGTTGTACGTTCGCCAGGAGAATTTCATTGTTTTGACTGCTCATTCTCACTCCTTTGAAATTTTCATTCGAATCTGTTTTTGGTTGATTGTGAGAAAATACGGCACCCATCTGGCGAATAGCTTTTTCATATGCAAATATTCGTGTAAGATGTTCCATACACGTTCATCTTAGATGCCTACTATCTCAATTAACTAAACACTAACTACTAACTTAACTAAATTAATTAACGTATTGTGCTCAAACTTTTACAGCAGTAGTTTGAAAAATAATGCTGTTAAAAGATATTACAGTTTAATATCCGTGGTACCATCTCTTGTCAAATACGGGTAATTATTACTCTACCCTTGTACTGATTTTTCATATTTAAGAATGCTTTGTACAACGTAAATTCACTACTTATTTGATCTTTTCTGGATACCAATTTCAAATATAATCAAGGATCTCGACATACATAAAACCACTCTTAAAATCATTTTAAAACCTTTTCTTATCCATCCTATTATATAAATCATGAATTTGTGACCCGTAGAAAATATAAATGACATAATTGTGTAAAAGAGTTATTTTTGTGATTCATTGATTATGGATAGAGTCATCGTTTCATTATTTTTCAGATCCTGTCCATTTATATTTTCTAGTTTCAATTTAGAAAATATTGGCTGCACAGTTAAAAAAATAGATAATGAAAAAAGAACTTCTAGGTAGGAGTATAGATTTACTGCCTCTGTGTATTTCAATCTATCTTTCATTTTTTTCAGTGTCCATTTTTCTTAAAGATAATTACCTTTCACTTTTATATACTTATTTTTAACGAAATGTTTTAGAATATTTCAATAGAATATTCATTTTATGTTAAATTCCACAAAACGCTAGCCCAAATTATACGATCATCCATAAAAAATATTAATTCTATTTCATTATGTTTATATTCAGTTAAAAATCTCATCATGTCACAAAGTATCAGAAAAATGCCAAGAATTTAAAAATTCAACTTAAAGCACTATATAATGTCTATACAGTTTTTTCAACTCAGTCACTGTACAAGTTCAAGAATGCTGAATAACACATTGAACAGAATATTGAATTGTACTAATATATATATATATATATATATATATATATATATATATATATATATATATAAACGTTTATCAGAAACTCGTCTTATTTGATAAAATGAAATT
This sequence comes from Acanthacorydalis orientalis, assembly GCA_034766995.1. NCBI lineage: Eukaryota > Metazoa > Arthropoda > Insecta > Megaloptera > Corydalidae > Acanthacorydalis > Acanthacorydalis orientalis. The sequence continues at coordinate 29,681,589 of CM068316.1, forward strand.
GAAAGATTCAAAGAAAATATATTACTCCTTTACGTCAAGAAAGGTATAAAAGACAGATTCTAATCTTGGTAATTCTAGTTTAGTGAATGTAAATTATCCTTTACATTTATTTTATTCGTTCTCGAAACGAATCGCTTTCTTTTGTATAAGCTTTGAAACATTTAATATAAATTGTTATTAAGTAATCACAACGATTTATTTTCGAGTAATAGGAAATCTATATATGAAACTCTTCCACTTTAAAATAATAATTAATAATAAATTTGTATTTTTATTAATACTTAGTTATTATATTTTTTTAAAAAAAAATAGTTTCATAATAATGTATGCCTAATAATAATTTGTTATATATGTGACATTTAGTAATCTACGTTAACATATTAGATAATTATATATTAACATGATTTTTATCTTTATATTAGTGTCACATGTTACTTTATAAATAAGTTTTATATAAAAATATAATCTTACATAAGAATCGTATTTAAACTGTACTGACCGAAAAGAAACATTTAATTATTTCGTTGTGCTAAAGTTATCTGAATATTTCATAAAATATTTTTTTCTGATAAAATAATTTTTAAAAACTGTGATTAAATTGACTGATAAAAGTAAATGGTTAACCCCTACAATTGACACAATTTGTTCCTTATCAAAGTAATCAATACTCTCTTATAAGACATTTTTGATTATAAAAAATGTTTTTGATATATAGGAGAGTGAAAAAACAATATCTGGAAATAATTCTGTATGCCATATTTAGTGTTCTATAAATTTCGTTTTCATTTTTATATTCGTTTATCAAATTCACATCTATGCGTATATTTAATATAAAATACTTATTTAATTTTGAATCAAACATAAAAGAATTGAACAAACAAAAACATTGGTAGAAATTGTCATCACATAATTTATCTTCTAAATATGATATTTTTCTTTTTACTTTTAGTAACACACACATACACAATGCATACATATATATATATATATATATATATATATATATATATATATATATATATGTATATATATATATATATACAACAAAACAGAGTGCTTCTATCTACTACTGAAAGGAAAAAATATGATTCATATTTGATAAATGAATTGTTGGTCATTATTTGTAGTTACCTATATATGTAGCCTTTTTTTAAATATATATATATTAAACTTCAATTTTGAGAAAAGTTACAAATATCTTAAACAAAAGGAATAGAGGTTTACTTTTATTTGCATACATGATTGGATAAACAGCTTTAAACTATTTTTTTTTCACTCGATATAATAATTTAAAATTTTATTCTAACAGAAAAAAGCCATGATGTATACTAGAGAATTGTTTCTTAACATGATATCCCTTATTTTGTATTTATAATAGATGCTAACAAAAACTATGAATAAGGTACAGGTTTGAATTTTTGTTTTGAACAGTCTTTATTCTGCCAATGAACATTGCAACGACTAGATGCAATATAAGAATTGTAACCACTCAAGAATATGTAATTTTTATTAAATTTATATTTTTTTTATCTACATAAATATTATTTAAATTTATAAAACTTACTATGAATCAATTTAAATTGCGATATAAAATTTCACAATTATTAAATTCCCCTACTAAGAATACATTTTTTTTATTTCGAAATAGTTTCTGTTCAAATTAATATGATACCTATTTTATAAAAAAATAGTATTTACGGAAAAATGGAATTTATTTCAATCTTCAAAATAAACCCCATTATTTTATATAACATGGCTCTATCTGCCAGGAAACTGAGAAATCACTTTTCGAAAAAAAGATGGAAGATTTGAGTCGATGTAGTCATAATGTATTTTCGGAATTTTTCCACTGTTAGCGTTTTTTTATATCTTATATGTCACAACACTCTTCTAAAGCTGAACAAATCATTACAACTGCTTCGGCTGCATTTTTTCAACTGGAATGCGAAAAATATGCAATGCCTAAAATGATGCTCTTCGGACGGTATTTACTACTGTTTTTTGAGGTTATGCCAACTGCTTGACCAAGATATATAGTGCTTTTAAATGTTAAGGTAGACACTTCAAATCCTGAGACAACGAGAAAATATTTTAATTTAAAACAGAGTTATGACAGATTAAATTTAAAACCACAGAATTAATCTTTACGCCTAATATATGCATTATATATTATTATATATTGCTACATTATATCAAACCAAGCAATATCAAACCACTAGGCTGCTTTATTAGATTAAATATAAAAAATAAATTTGAAAATATTTACTTTTTCTACTTTTCTATTTCAAAATATATTTAAAAAAGAACAAATTCTAAAAAGTAGAATATTAGTTGATGAATCAGCAAAAAATGTTTTTATATGTAAATCAAATATAACCTTAAAATCAAAAGAAGGGTGAAGCATTTGTATTTCCTATATTTCAATATATAGAATGATATATATATATATATATAATGAAATTTTTTCCGTCTAATGTGCACATTTATCGTTACTATATATTCAAAGAATTATATGGTTACAATACTTTTAATTTAGCATTTAATAATACAATACTTTTAATTTAGCATTCAACCGAAAATTATCAGCGACAACTTTTCACATGTTCAAGATATTATCAACTAAATTCACAACGATTAATAGATATAACGATAATACTACAATTTAATAACACATTTCCAAAAATCATATTGAATAATATAATAGTACTACAACAATTGTATAAAATTGCATAGATATTGTATTCACTAAACATCTTTTTAAATAGAATATTAGGACAAATTCCAATATTAAATCACTAATTAGCTTCATTTCAATACAAAAAAAATACATACAATTTTTACCAAATGTCATTTCTTTAAAAAAAGTAAAATATAAATTATTTTGAATTTAATTACTAATATAAAACTTGTCATAAATATTTAGTGTCTTTATTAATTTGTATAACAATAATATTTGCTTTTTAAAATAAAATATCTTAATGATACTAAAAAAAAATCTTAAATGATACAAGCGCAGTAATAACTGAGGACTTGAATATAATTTATTTTATAAATGTTTCTATTACAGTGTGAAAAATCATATTATATTCATTCAAAATTGATATAAGAATTTATAACATAAATAAATTGATATTCGTCAGTCTTTTAATAAATATATAATAGGAGCTTTCATTGAAATCCGTTGTTCACACATTAATTTGAAAAAAAAGTGCAGGTGAAGCTCATCGATTGCTTGCGAAAACTTATGGAGAATCTGCTCTATCGAAAACAGTATGTAGAGATTAGTTTCGACGATTCAAAAGTCGTTATTGTGACGTTTACGACAAATAACGGCCATGTTAATCGAGAATGTTCGAAGATGAACAACTGCAAGCTCTATTAGAAGAAAACACAGCTCAAACACTCAAATAATTGGCTCAAAAGCTTGAAGTCGATAATTGAACCATTTTACGACGTTTACAAGCCATGAGAATGATCCAAAAAGAAGGGAGATGGCTACCAGATGAATTGACCGAAAATGCCATTGATAATCGTTTAAGCATCTCGATTTATTTACTTGCAAGGCATGAAGAGAAGAGTTTTTGTAGTATGTCGTGACCCGAAGATGAAAAATGAATCTATTTCGACAACTCGAAACGCAAGAAATCATGAACTGATCCTGGCCAACCATCAACGTCGACACCAAAGCGAAACATCAATGGTCACAAAACAATGCTCTCTATTTCATGGGATATGGAGGTGTCGTGTATTATAAGCTATTGAAATGGAAGAAAACAATCACCACCGAACGTTATAAATAACAATTGGAGTGTTTGAGCGATAATTTGATGCAAAACGACCATCAATTGCATCAAATTCCCGAAAAGTGATTCCTCTCCATGACAATACTCGACCCCATGTTATTATAGCCGTGAAAGAAACACTGATGGAGGTCGAATGGGAGGTTCTCCTACAGCCAGCGTGTTCTCCTAACCAGGCTCCAAGTGATTACCATCGGTTCCGATCGATGCAACACTCTTTGAAAGATACATATTTCTATAACTACAGAGAAGTAGAAAATTGGGTTGATAAATGGATTAGCTCAATAGACAGACCATTCTTTCGGCACAAAATTCAACTTCTGCCAGAAAAGTGGGAAAAGTCATAGATTCCGAGGGAGAATTCTTTGAATAATGTATTCAAACATTTTATTATTGAAATAAATGCTTAAAAAATACAAAAAAACCGTGGCTTCCAATGCAAACACCTAATATATATATATATACATATATATATATATATATATATATATATATATATATATATATATATATTATAATAAATATATATATATATATATATATATATAATTTATGATTACATTTCAATCAAGTAAATCAATACTGTTGCCATAGTGCTGATGAAAATAATTTGATATTTTTTTATATTTCGCTGAAAACGATTCTTATAAAATTGTTCAACCCACTAGAATACAAAGAAGTTGAAAATATACTATTTATATACCCCAAAATACACAGATACACACACTCACATATACTACCCTTTTAATTATTGATGTTCTGTTGAAACTCGTGCTACCGTCTTCTAATTTCAAAACAACGAAATGTTTTTTTCTAGACATGAAACGTTGTTCCATTTTCTGGTATTTTTTTAATATTCTTTCTGATAAATTCACTGTTGTATTTTCAAACATCTTATTTTATACATTCTTTTACAATTTACCCTTTTTTCCACCAGTCACTTTTTTCTATATAGTTTATAAATATTGTATTAAGAAGAAATTATATATTATTAGGTTGGTAGGTAAATAATTGCGGTTTTTGTTTTATGTATTCTAACCTTATTTTTTTTCAATGAAAGTATTATTACATCGTGTTCATGTAAATATCATTTTAAAGTGCATTTTTCGATCTGTATTTTGGTAAGATCGACTGGTTTTATTATTAATTTTCATTCAAATTAGTCTATTAAATTAAAGTTAGAAAAAAAGCGAATAAGAGCATTTTTGTATGAGTTCCAAACGAGTGATAAAGCAGCAGAAACGGCTTATAAACTAAACGATGCTTTATGTGGGTACTGTCAAGAAACGAAAGGTGTAATGATTGTTCCAAAAATTGCATGCTGGGGATGAGAGCCTAAAAGATAAGAAAGGTTGCAAGTGTTCTACTTTAGTTCATAACGACCAGAATAACAATTCGAGAGCTTGTAAAATAAGTTATGCTTATCAAAGCTTGACAAATGAGCGCATACACCACAATTATTTATTTACGAATCTAATATTATTTACAGATTTATATATCATACGATGTACAAATTAAACAAAAATAAATTAAGAATGATCTCATTTAAAGAAGAAGATCGTCAAATCAATCAATGAGTACTTTTATATAACATTGCCTTCCGAGTTACCATAACAAAAACTACTATTGTACGAAGATATACGTAGGATCACCAAAATTAGAGAGTTGATTTAAGACCTAGAAAGAATCATTAGCTATTCCTCTTATTTTTAAATTAGAGAGCTGATTCAAAGGGAAGAAACCTCATAGAAAACAAAGTATAACAGTCAATTGTTATTGATTATTTAAAAAACAAAACTTAAATGCCTTTGAAATGAAATAGAAGCAATTCTTATAAATTATAAAAACCCCATTAAAAGAAATGGAAATTATATTGAAAATTATTTTTTCTTTCTAAGCTACCCTTCTATTTTAAGCTAGATTTTTGTAGTCGCACTATATATATAGAGAGAGAGAGAGACAGAGAGAGGGGGGAGAGATAAAGGAAGAAACCCAGAGATAACTATGTTTAAGATTTTAAGCTCGAAAATAATAAATAATATTTCCTAATCTCTGTAAAATAAAAGTTTGAAATCATTGTCTTGTTGATAATATCAAACAACAAATTTTATTTTAAAAAGCCAATAATCGATTTATTTAACTAAACTTAATCTACTACTTCAATGAAGTCATCTGAAAACATTCAACCGTCTATAAAACTTTATCTTGAAACTTCAATACACGTATCTGATTTCAATGTATCGACATTTTCCTCGAACGGTACTTATAGGAGAATAATTCTTGTATCACCAGTATCAGTTGACGTATCACTGCTCTTTATATCCTTCATTTATTAAAGTTCTATACTTTTTCATTGTGATACGCCTACACACACATACATGTAAAAGATTTATTACAGGATAATGAATTGTTATTACGGATCTTTAAGATTTATTATAGTTTACTATACAATCAATATTTTATTTAATAAATTAAACGACATCTCTCGATCTTCTCATAATCTCATATACATACATACATACATACATACATATATATATATATATATATATATATATATATATATATCGTCAAAAAAAAATAGACGCCTAATCTTAATTATTATTTAATCGTAAACATAATTGTAATTTTTCAATTAAATAATGTAAAAGATAATAATTATTCAACCTACTTATAAAAAATCCAATTTTCTTACTCATTACTATAGAATTAATTTTACCATTTAATTAATATGATCCTTTTTTTGATTGTATCAGGCATATGAAATTCCACAAACTACACTAATGGAAAATCTTACGTAAAATCAAGAACTTAACATTGACAATTCTATGGACTTAAGTTGATATGACAATATCGTTAACTAAACGACACATTATCTTTTACATTGTTTTTAGATAAACCAATAACCGTATTACATATAATGATGATTATTCCTTAATTAATCGTGAAAATTTTCCATTAATACAAAAATGTAAAGTCGCAGAAATAATATTACTCAATACATAAAAATGATTGTACAACGATATAAAGAAAAACAATAATATAAATTTGTATCACATATATATATATATATATATATATATATATATACTTACATATATATATACATACATATATATTTACATATATATATATATATATATATATATATATATATATATAAATAAGTAAATGCTAGATGTAGCTACACTTTCACTGTTTGTTTTAAAGTATACGGTTTATTAGTTTAAATGTTAATATTTCAATTAAATTAAGGTCAATCAATAAGATCTTCTTTCGTTAAGAATTTTGGAACATAAATAGCTTCTATAATATCAAAATGATCAAATCATCATTAAATAAATTTTGTATTAAATGACACAAAACAAATACAACGTAAAATTCATATTTCTGTTATTTATTAAAGCTTCAGTATTCCTTTCAAAAATTTCGTAATTGTTGATTGACCTTTGAGTCACTCATTTATATTTACATATATGTGTATATATATATATATATATATATATATGTATATATATATATATGTAGACATATATATATATATATATATATATATATATATATATGTATGTGTATATGGACATATGTATATATATATATATATATGTATATGTAGACATATATATATATATATATATATATGTATGTGTATATGGACATATGTATATATATATATATATATGTATATATATATATATATATATAAACCAGACTCCTACTTGTGTCAGGGATAAGTTCTTAAAAAATGTGAGAAAAGTGAAAAGCTGCAAATGAAAATATAATGTCCGTACCAAACCATTGCATATGAAAAGTAGGTAAACGAAATGATTGTTTTCAATAAATAAAAGTACAAAATAATAAATTACTACACGATTTAAAAACTGAATATTAAAGTAAAAGAACTGCAATGAACAAAAAAAATGTTATTACTTTATTAGTGTCATTATAAGTGTCAACTATTCATAATAAAAAAAATTTCACGACATAAATTATAATTTATAAAGAATATTTTTTCTCAGATTGAGACGCTTAGATATCTTCCATATCTCTTACTTTAGAATATTTTATCTACATTTTGTTGAACAGTTTTATTTTTGTGTCCATGTAAAATTCCTCGTAGGAACTGATATCATATGTATTTATAATCCATGCAAACAAACATTTTTTTTTAATTCATTCACTGCCAACTACGAGATATCTCGTAGTAACGGTATGTACCACAAGTGCTGGATACAAGATATCTCTAGTTTGAGCTATAAATTTGAATTGAATTGACTTGCTTTATGAGGGTTTCTCGTGAGGATCATTACACATCTGCATTACTGATTGACGCCAGATGGGATTTGTTAGGCGGCAATCATTGCAGGATAAAACAAAACAAAAAGAGAACTTTTATATGAAAAGATTCATAAAATAAACAATACGAGATATCTCATAGTTTTTTTTCCTTTAAATCATTATAAATTCCACTCAAAGACTATATCTGCACCTAATTAATATTAAATTTTAAGAAATTTCGTTGATTTCTTAGAATAAACTTTTAGTACCCAGGGCAAGATGTGCTTAATTTTCCCAACAGTGAATGGGTTATTCAAACTTAGGGATTCAGAAAATTGTTTAGAATTTAAATTTCGTTGCTGGGTTTCATTTAAACTCTTCAGTATTAATTTTTCTCATTTTTTGTTCATTAATTACAACATTGTATCTGTATTGATTCTCCTAATGCCAAATTCTCTAAGTTATCTTAATCTTAAAGAACAATATGTATTTTATATACCTTTTCTTACGGGAATTGGACACTAAAATAGTTGTACACAAATGTATGCACGTAGCAATCAAATTCAATATATTTGCAGTAAGACTCGATACATGTAGTAAAACTAAAAATATAAATGCATAGGAAATAAACCAATACATAATACGTGAAAGTACGCGAAATACCATTTTATAGTACCATTATTATATTGGTACTGGAATACGGCAACCGAGAAACATACTGCGAATCGCTACTAAAGGAAAAATAGTATTCTCCAAACGACGATAATTTAGAATTTTATGACTCAAGGCGTAATGTCTTAATTGTTTAAAAATGCAACTTCTAAAATAATACAAAACAAACGCAAACTGAGACATATATATATATAGTATGATTAAGGTTTATTTGATCTCAAATAACTGAAATTAGAAATAACACTAGCTAAAAAAATATAAAAAAAATCCTACTACCCTGTAAAATTACATCAAATATGGTTTTGGTCATCAATGAGTCAGTGTCATGAAGGCTTTCAAATCGTATTATCTGCAATTTGGTTTAAATGATTTAGTGGCACAAACAAATGAACAGATCATCACAGTCAAAGAATTATCGTTGAAAACATTTAACATCAAGGGCTCTTTATAAATTGTAAAAATAAGAGTGATGAAGGGAGCACTACATTCTTCAAATATCGTTTGGAAAAAACATTATATTCTGCTTAATCATTTTTGTGATGCAATGTATATTTAAAAAAGAATCCATAGCAAATAAGATCAGTATAAACACTATTAATAAAGTTAGACTATCAAAATAGATCTTATAAAAGATTAATATGAACATATTATATTAGAAAAGGAACATTTGTTATAAGAATAAAAGTCATTTTCGAACCAGCAAGAGAACTACATGAACAGAAACTGACTCAGACTTTGAAAATAAGTTCTGACATTTTGAGTAGTGTTACTACTGCTTACACTTTAATAAAAGATAATAATCTAGATGCGAATGGAGTTTAGTTGAAAGTTCTGAATGCATTTGTTGTCATAAGAAGTTTTACAAAACACAGTACATAATTCACACACTACCTAGAACTCCTACTTCAAAATATTATCTCTAGATAAATCATCCTCTTTAATAAACATACCACTATGCCCAAGTCTAGCTATGACTCCAGTCTTTACAGACATTTATTAAAATAGTATCAATATTAATGTTCAATAATGCGTTTATTTTTTAGTAACATACACATATGTTCTTTTCCATAAATTTAAAAATTTAATTTTACATTTCTTCTCTTAAGTTCACTTTCCTGTTTTTTATGAAAACTTTCATTTAATTAATTAATTAAATTCAATTTTAAAAGTTTGCATACACATACCTCTAAAGGTAACATACTGAATTTCATTGAAGAAAATAATCCTAATTGGCACGAATATCAAATTATAATCTCGACTCAGTAACATACCATGTACTCTAAACTTCACTATACGAGTATACATATATATATATATATATATATATATATATATATATATATATATATATATATATATATAAAGAGGGAGAGAGAGAAAGAGAGAGTGATATTTGTGTGTACTACATAATAAAATGTAATGAAAAGTGATGTAAAATTAAGACATTACCTAGAACTATTTCTAAATTTATATAATAAATTATTTAGTAATTAAAACATATTTCGGTGAAACTGCTTACTATATAACGTTTATGGATAAGTTCATGAATACATTAACACCTAATTACATTGGCATGTGTGATAACCAGCTGAAATTTATGTAGGTGTTTAAGAATTAAATAAAATTATAGACATATATATACTCGTATATATATATATATATATATATATATATATATATATATATATATATATATATATGTTTTTTTTGTCGAATAATTATTATATTAATATTATTGTTGTATTTTCGTCCTTAATAAAAAAAATTATAAGTGGAACCTTTTAATATACATATATATATATATATATATATATATATATATATATATATAATACACTGGAATCCGGTTATTATAATCAGGGATAATGTTATCAATCGGCTGTTATTATTATAATCACTCGGTGCCAAAACACTCTATTTACAATTATTTAAAAATTAATGCGCCTATTATAATCATACTTCAGCTATTGTTATCAATTCTGATAATTACACTTGGGGACAAACGATAAGAATTCTTCACAAATTCGTACTAAATGGAAATTTTCTTCAAAACGTACCTTTAACCGAAGCATACCTTTTATCTTTTATATAAGTGCATGACAAGAATTCTTAGAAAATACGTAAATAGATCTTTTCCTGACGCATACTGTTTACCTTTTCAAAACATATTATTGCAGTGATCGGGGATAAATATGTGCATCATTATGTAACCTGTTGCAATTTATCTAGTTTAATTTTGTGATCTGTTGAGTTAAAAAAACTGTATAAAATGCTCTACAAAAAAAACCCCTTTGGATCATGGCAGAAGCAAAGCAAAAGCATAGAGATTTGTCTCTTCAAGTAAAGCAAAACATTTAAGAGTGCTACGATAAGTTGCCCAGAATGAGTTAACGAAGCACAGTTGAGCATTTAAAAATTTCACAAGCTCTCTTGTGTAAGATCTAAAAAAACAGATCAAACATAGAAATTTCTTCACTTTCTAACGAGAGCATGGATTAGAAAAGAGAACAATCTGAGAACGATAGTCAAATTAAGTCAACATTAAAAATTTAGTTTAGTAATATTCGTGAAAAAAAGCTCCAGTTAATTGACCTATTATGCGTCAAAAAGCAGAAGAACTAGCAAAAACTATGGGAAAAGATGTCATTGCAACTGATAGATGGTTCAATCGGTGAAAAAAGCGAGTGAATATGTTGTTAAACTTCTTTATGGTGAAGAAAAAAGTGCCGATTTCTTAGCAGCTAAAGAGTGGATAAAGACAAAGTGGCCAACAATTATTGCCAAATATTCACCCCAGGATATTTGAAATGCAGATGAAACTGTAATTGCAAAAAAAATCCCTTCTTGATGCATTGCATTTCCTAGCCATGTTTTAGAAGCAAGTCTCAGAAAAAAACCAAAGAATACTACTTCCAAAAAGACGGATTTTCAAAAATTAATGCTGAAACTTCTGCTTCCGAAAAAACTGACCTTACTGGTGAAATTTATGAAAGAATTCAAGGCAGCATGTCTAAAGACGAATTTTAAAATTAGGTGGATATAGATAACAATATTGAAGTGGCGGCTACAATGATTGTATTAGAAATATGTCAAGATGTCGCTGATTAAAACTCCAAAATATCAGCTAACCTATTAACAGGAGAATTTTTTTTAATTTCCTCTAAATAATGCCCAGATGCAAGAAGCTTTACGAATTCTTCGTCGTGGTGGGCAGTATAGAGCAACAATCTTCGAAAAGCATTATGACTATGAGAATTATATTCAGGAGCTAATAAACGCAAACAAACGACAGACAACACTTGATAAGTTTTCCAAATAAATTTTATGTTGTTTTCAAAAACAGTTGTTTATAATAAATATAACATATATAAATAAATGGTGGTGGTTATAGGGGTTTTGGGACGGTTCGACAGCTAAAATCATTAGCACCCGAATACAAATACAATTAAAAACTATAAATATGTAATGTTGTATTAAGTTTACCTCCAATTTGTTATAAATAAAAGTCATAATTGTAATAAATTGAGTTCAATAATGAAAATGTTTTTTACTCTGTTTATTGTTTTCAACCGGTTATTGTTATAAAATTGCTGATCATTTTTCATTATTTTTACATTGAAATGTATGAATAATTGGAATACAAACTCTGTATTAAAAATGTATTTTATTGTTGTATGAAAAAGATATCGCTACCTTTAGTGTCTCATTCATATACATTGAAAACTATAATTAATATAAATAATAATGTGTAAAGAATAAATAACACTTAAATTGCCAACAATAATTTTTATTTATTTTTATCATCATAAAATATTCTTATATTATTTTAAACTATTGGTTTTAGGATAACATAATGACCGTTATATTTTCGTGACATTAAAACAAATAATAATTTCGAAAACATGTATTGATTTTTCAACAAAATCCGATTTTACAATTAAGTTTATGTATACTTTTATAATTAACTGCAGCACAGCATACTACTGTTTTGAAATAAAATTATTTAATTTTAAAAATATCAACATGAACTACCATTTGAGATCATAAAAGTAAAATAACCGAAATACCTTGCTGAGTTACTTTCCTTTGTCACACACCGAATCCCCTGTTTTGTATTATTCAGTGCCAAAAGGTTTCCGTTTCAAGTACACACATTTCAATATTTTCTGAAGCATTTAGATGAGGACACTACCGTCCTTAGAGCTTTAAGATAAGAATTTTTTATACCGTACCCCAAACATAAATCAAAAAACTAATAATACTCTATTTTACACTTCAATAATAATTTTTTAAACCATTTTTAATTATAAATTAATTGAAGTAACATCTTTATGTTAAATTAAAACACTGCTATTAAAGGATTAACCCTTAACGGTCGAAAGGGGACACGTAGAGAATTTTGTTCACATGTCAATTTATTTTGGTTTCGGATAATATATAAGAAATGTACAGTGACTTAAAAAGGATTTGTCTACATCATAAATAAATTAATTAATTAATTTTACAAAATAAACTTTATAACACCTAATATCATTTAAAAGCTTATTTCATGCTTTTCTGTATGTGTACTTCAAAAATTAATTCTTATTAGCATTCATAAAAAAGTTACATATTCCTCGTTCTAGAAATAAGAAGGATTGTTGAGTATGTTACGACAGAAAAATTAAAGGCGACCGTAAATAAACATCTACATATTGTTTAACATGTATAGGGAATCCATCACTACACCTCGGGGATTATTTTGCAAAGTACCATACTTTGTACAATTACAAAAATTAATTTTTATTTCAAAAATGTACATTTGGATGTACATCAGATATTTTTCTATATTTTCATTTAAATAAGCTAATTTCTTAAGCGTTCTTGTTTTTTAATTATTATTAATGTTTTCTTTAAATTTGGCTTATATTCTGTCTTCTTGTAGATGACTTGTATAAAAAAAAATTGTCGACCGTTAAGGTTTAATATATTTTTTTATTAAATACAAAATTTGAAAAAAGCTGTAGGCTATATGTTTAATACTATTTTGTAAACTATCGGAAAATCTACTTTCCCAAATGTTATTATTTGAGAGGGACAAAAACAATAATCAAGTCAACATTAATGGACGTAAAAGGCTGTTGTGTGGGTTCTGTATCTACAAGTATGGCCAGCAACATCATGATTACAAACAAACAGACGACTATATACCTCAAATACGTGAAAAAAATCATAAAATCTCTCGCTTCAATATCGTAGATTTTATATACTTTTTTTATATACTTTCAACAACTAACTTCTATATATTTGTTTGACTAAAATGTTCATTTCTGTTATTAAAATTAATTTACAATATCAAAATAAATTATCATTTAAACAGATAGGCTATTTATAAGATTCTATTTAAAATATATCACATTTTTTAGAAAAATAAAATAAATATATTCACTTTTATCAAAATAAATAACCACGTATTTTTTAAAAATCATTAGAAGCTACTATATTATAATATTTTAACATCACTGATACTATATTTTTGCTACATAATATGTATATATATATATATAAACATATATATATATATATATATATATATAAACATATATATATATATATATAAACATATATATACATATATATATATATGCATATATATAAACATATAGAGAGAGAGAGAGAGAATGAAATTAAAATTAGTCTCTCTTCCTAAACATATCCCCATTAAAATTTCGTTTCATGAAAAAACAAATATCTAAAGAGACACATACTTACTTAATCTCCATTCATGGAAAAAATAAAATTAATAAAATTCAACTATATTATATGAAATGTGACACTTATTTTCAACTTAAAATAATACAAAATAGTTTGTTTTTCATTACTAAACTACTCGATTTTTTTTGTTTAGTTTTAATCATATTATCAATGAATTGTTCCAAAAATACAATATATTTGATTATTTCTGAATACACATAATTTTTATCATTTTTAACAACTTTTACATTTTATTAAAAAAATTCACATAATTGTATCTCAATTATACCTATAAATACATTTTAATTATCAAAATGTTTCATCCTTTTCCCTTCAATCAATTTTGGTCTACGTTTTTTTTTACTTTCCTGATATGTCACAATAACTAACGATAATCTTCATGTTTATATGAAATAATAACAAAAATCGTCTTTTAAAATATCTATATATTGTTCTAATTAAATGTTATTCTCTCAGAATGAGTACTAACCGTTTGCAGTCGTAGTCCAGAATATTTCCGGTACAGTACATTACGGTTCCGGTTTTCAACCGTAATATTGTGTTTTCTCGTCAGCAATATATATTGTTCTTTGTTAGTTTTATATTTCACATTCTTTTTTGTACCATTGTTTGTATTTTATTGTTAAAATATTTTAATATCAAATATTTACAAAGAGAATATGTACTTTGTACTATAATACGCGTCATTCGCTCCAAAATAATTCCAGTCAACAGTAAATACATATTTGAACTGATAAACAAGATTTAAATCATATCAAGTCTAATAAAATTTTCATAATTGTTTTCGTTATTCGATTAAAAGAAATAAAAGACAAAAAAAAACACGATTTTAAATCGTTTAAAAAGCAATTCTTAATCAATCAATATGTTTAAAAGTCTATTTTTTATTTATTCTCCAACAAATGATTCATTTCTGCGTCCGTACAAAATAATCCCCAACATGAATAATACATTAAATACATTTTCTAATAATATTTACACATTAGATTTAAAATTCTACATATATTTTTAATGCAACAAATTTCTGTTTATGATAAATATTTCTCTTTGTTTTACAGATGTGCATGTTATGTATTTACATCCTTATATATATATATATATATATATATATTAATATTTTCAAAAATCTATTTGTTTTTCATTAATTTAGTATTTAATATCGAACAATAATTCTTGTATTACAAATTATTCAAATTTTAAAATCTTATTTTACATAATCTAGTAACACAAGAAAATCTCTCAGCTAAATTAAAATTTATAAACAACCTATTTTGTGAATATGGAAAACAGATATCAATTTATTCAGCCTTGACACATATCTTTCAATTCTAGGTTAAAGCTTTAATAATTACGCGACGAGCCTTGATATCTTCTCAAGGGACCTTGTTTCATCTACCTTACTTCCTATATCATATATAATTATTAAATTATATATATATATATATATATATAGGTATATATATATATATTTAGTTATAAAATATGAAAATATTTAAAATTAGAAATGTGATATAAGTCCGTTTATATATTTAAATAAATGTAAAATAGAATTAATCAAACATTTTATTACTTTTTTCACAAAATACAACAATTTCTTACATAATCCTTATTTGACTATTTTCTAATAAATACTTTGTTAATTATTCAGACAGTTTGTACTAAAATGTAATAATAAGATTTTAAAATATTTAATTATTTGTAATGTACTAACACGTGCCTACTATTAATATTAAAACAATAACTCATATCTCCAAAAAATATTTAACTCAGACACTATTAAATAACAATAACATATACAATTTGAATATAATTAGTAAGTATTTTGGGATTTAAAGACCTTCTGACAATTAAGGTCATTAGCGACTAATTTGGGTGTACACACACACACGCGCACTCATATATATATATATATATATATATATATATATATATATATATATATATATATGAAGGTATGTTTTCATTTATTAATTACATCAAAGTTTTCTAATCAGTGTGTTGCGGTATACTAACGTACCACAAACGGGTTACAAGTAATTTCATCTAAAGACATTTCTTCAAATATATAATTTGAAAATTCAACTCTTCGAAAAAATAATTCATTGAAAATATAATTCTTTGAAACTATTGATGAAAACTGATATGACCTGATCTGATCTAATCAGAAATGATCTGACTCAACGTAGCTAAAGAATTGTCTTTAGAAAAATTGTAAAAGGAAAATGTTTCAACTACAAACCTAACCAAACTACACCAGTACTTATCTGACATAACCTGGCCTTGCTTTGCAGATTTCCCCAGTGAGCTTACTTATAATGGTTTTAAGAAATGTATATTTGTTAAAACCATTCACAGATATTTTGTTCATTATCTATTCTTCATAAATGCATAGATGGTATCTGAAATTCATTTTTTTAAAATATATTAATATTTATAAGATAGTTTTTAATTAGTTTAAAAAAGTGAAAAATTAATTTTATAGTTTAAGAATTAGAAAAAATGATCTAATAGGACCTATTATAACTAAACTTGACCTGAACTGGATTGCATATAAATGCAAAGAAAAATAATGGACCATGTATAGTTACCAACAACATATTCAATTGAATTTTCAATTATGTTGTTTTTATTTGGGGGCTTAGGGCACTTCTTTAGCTAAAGTCATTAGCACCCAAACACAAATACAATTTTAAAAATACACCCCGCTTGGAATTTGTAAGAATTTTTTTTCTGTTAAGATAACAGTTATATATATATATATATATATATATATATATATATATATATATATATACATATATAAATGGTTACAAATGTATGAAACTTGAAAAATTAAAGATTGAATTTTTTATAACGATAATAACTAAATCAATTTTAAATCATTCTAAGATTTATATAAATTAAAATTATACTTCAATAAATAATATCAAGAAAATGAAATGATATTTTTACAAAGCACCATGTTAATTCCTCAAAAGTAATCAGTGTATCCAAGTACACAATTCAAATAGTTTCATTTCTTGTCTGTTATGGTCTGAAAAAGTTTGGGAAGTACTGAGTTATAGAATTTTTATTATTTTCTTTTCCTATATAGTTTACCTCTCATTGTATCGTATTTTATATTTAGAATAACAATTTCTATGCTTCAACATATGTTGAAATCGTAATGTTTATTTAAATTATTCGGTAATGCATACAATTTGAATTTCAAATTGAAAAGAATAGAATTTAGAGTTTATTTTAAGATATATTTTTTAAGATAACAATTTAAAGACTGTTACTTTTACATAATATTTTTAAATCGAGTATTTTATTTTTATATGGTAGTTTTAATACTTGATTATAAAAAAGTTGTCAATAAAACACAGTGAACTTTTTTAAAAAAAGATTTTAATTGTTTACTTGTTCAAACTGTAATTTAAAGAGATTTAAGTAACGAAATAATTTAATCTATACTATTTTATTAACAGAAATAATTTTTGCATTTGTCAATGCTTTTTTGTCAGTGAATTAAAATATTATTTATCTATAAATAAACATTTTGTAAACGAATTCTTCAACAAAAATATTAAAAACCTATCATAAAATTTTCGTTTAATATTAGGTTGATAGGAAAATAACTGCAGTATTTGTTTTACATTAAATACGAAAATTTATTCCAAAAATGAAAAAAATAATAAGTCTTAAATTTTAAATATTACTTGTTTAATTACTATTAGGTTGGTACGAAAATAATTGCGGTTTTTGTTTTATGAATTCTAACCTTAATTTTTTTCAATGAAAGAAAGTATTATTTCATCATCTTTATGTTAATATTAATTTAAAGTGCATTTTTCGTTATGTATTTTAGTAACATCGACTTCTTCAGTTCACAACGACCAATTGAAGATGTTATTTGAATCATTACCACGCACAACAATTCGAGAACTTGCACAAAATTTAGGCATTAGTCATCTAACAGTTCTGGACCACTTAAAACCACTTAAATTAAAAAATGTTTTTGAATTTGAAGGTCATAAACCACAATTATTTTTCTACCAACCTAATACATAGATAATCTATTAATTTTAAAACCATTATATATATTTTCAATTCCACTTTATTTTTTACCATTGTTTATATGTGTTTATAATATGAACGTTTACAGTTAGGTTAATATATATATATATATATATATATATATATATATAATGTTAATAATTTATATTATTTTATCCATTTTTATTACTAAATTATACTGATATATTTACTTTGTTCTTTAGAAATTATGGTATCAGCATGTTTGGCCCTGTTTGCAACAGGAAATGCGTACTCAAGAAGTACTTGCAGCTGTTCTACAACCAATTCTTAATATTATTCAAGAATCATCGATAGAAGAATACGAAAATATTATTCTCCCAGCTTTCAGGTAAGTGCACAGACATTGTATATTTATATATAAATTTACATACCAGAATAAATATAGACATACATATATTTATAAGACTGAAACTTCGATCAATGCTCTCACATCATTCTCAATTGTTAACAGACTCTTTTTACTAACCTAAATGTCATAATATAACTTCAAAAACATAATTATTTATTATGAATGTATGTATATAATTTCAATACTTACAATTGTTTATTGTATGTGTATATATATATATAGAGAGAGAGAAAGAGAGAGAAAGGAATATATAAAAAGAGAAAGAGACGCGATGCAAAAAATCATGCCACTCTTAAAAAAGAAGTACCAAAATGGTTTCTTTATTGTGAATTTCGCATTTTATAAAAGAAATATAGAAAGGTAGAAGAGCATATCAGATTTTTCTGTACCTTGATGCTCTGAAGATGATCGGTTTTGTATCGGTGTGCATAAGCAACAAACAAAAATGATCAATAACAATTTATTGAGTAATTTTGAATAGAAAATAAATTATATGAAAAATTTTTTTCTTTGCGAAGTGAAGAAAAGAAAAAAAATTATTTGCGAAAAAATATAACATTTATTTTTTTACTTTCATCATTTTTCAAAAATAATAGATTGTTTTTTATATATGAGTATTATATATACATATATATATATATATATATATATATATATATATATATATATGTATGTATATGTATATATATTGAAAACATGATATCAAACAATATTAATAAACTGATTATCTACTTTTGAAGTGGTTTTTAAAAACAAGTTTGCGTGATTTCACTAAGAATGTAATGTTAAATCTTTGTTTAATGTATTTATCACAGATTTTCCACTGCACGCTAAAGCAACCTTCACACATGACATACAGCAACACGATACCAGTTTAACGGATTTTAACGGTTCATGCGGCATTTGATAATATAGGGATAATCCTTTCAAATTGTGCAAGCAAACATTGCTAAAAGAGACGATTCGGTGGTTATGCACTAAGTCTATATTCAATAATTAATTGTTAGATGTTAGTACGAAAAATCGTACTGCGTGTTTATTTATAAAAATAAAAGATTTATTTACATTTATATTTAATAGTTCTCTATCCAAAGATGTATGTAATGAATTTAAAATTATAGACACACACACACACACACACATATATATATATATATATATATATATATATATATATATATGATAAAACTCGGTTATGGATAACACTGCGAAACCTGTTATATTTCCTTGTTATAATTCATACTTTTATGCCAATGACAGATCAATTCCTCCTAGATATCATCTTTATTTATTATAAATTCCAATAATATAATCGTAAGTTATATTAGAAAGTAAAAAAATATAAAATATTAAGTAAATATGATATTCAAGTAATACATTTCTATATATTTAGAAAAAATATAAATATTGTAATCAGACAGTATAATATGTCTTTTCATGGACCCTAAGTATTATAGAAAACTCAGACGGTTAATATAATATATTGGAAATAAACGTCCTATTAGGGAGTTTCATGAAACGCCTCTCTCAATTTGTCCAATATCCAATCTGTTAGCATGATTTACTAGAATTTAAATACTTTGTAAATGATCACTTTTAAACGGTAAATTGTCTTTTAACATTACATAAAAATTAATTTAGACTAAAACCTAATATTCAGGTCAAATGGAGTTGATTTACACAGGTCAAGTCAGAGCGTACCAAATCAGATGAATATAAGTTTAAACATATATTGTAAAATATAGAAATATTACAAAATAAAGTAATATTCATTCTAAATTACGTTTTTCGTCTTCAATAGTATCGTACGAAACAATTAAAAGACATTATAAAAAATAATCTAAAAAGAATAATTGTTATTTAAATTCAATTAATCTTATATGAGCTGATCAGATATGATCTGATCTGACATAATCTAACCTAACCAAATCCAACCTGATGTTTCTTATCCCTATTATTAGCTTTTAGAATGTATTAATTTTTGTAGTGACTAAAAATAATTACTTGTCACTTGTTTCTTCCATAATTACCAAAACATATAATGGTATGAATAATAATAAAGTATTATAAATAATTATTTGATCAATGAAACATAATTTGTCAATTATTGGTGGTCATTTCGCATATAGTCCAGTGGATCTGGCAGTGGAATATTGCATCAGAATGGACCGTTTGATCCCGGTTGTAGAATGGGGAAAGAGTTGAGCTAGAGTATAATTACACTTTTATGAAATCTCAGACCTTACACTGTCGCGGGAAGTACGAAAAAATGGTTAAATTCCTGTTATTTTTTTATATATCTCGCTTCCTGTAGCAACTACAAAAGAAATTAAAAAAATATTTTGTAGGGAATTTTATTCTCTGCAACTTCAGTTCTCATATTTTTTTCGTGCGATGAGTATTTTTTTATTTAATGCAAAAAAACTTCATTTTTTGCATATTTCTCCTTTTTTCCTTCTTTTACCCACATATGGTACATGCTTTTGTAGTGGTATAAAACAATAAATATTTATCGAATAAAAAAAAGTTTAGTATGAAAAAATTAAATATGATTTTTTCATGCTCTACAACTTTCTTACTAGGTATCTTTAACGCCAAACGAACAAAAAAGGAGAAAAATTAAAAATAAAATTTACCATTTTTTGCAATTACTAAAAAAATATTCATCGCATGAAACAAGTATAAGAATCAAAGATGTGGAGAATTAAATACCCTACACAATACTTTTTTAATTTCTTTTGTAGGCTTAACAGGAAACGAAATATTTTTTTTAAAAAAAATAGAATTTATTGCCCGCGACAACGTAAAGTCTGACAGTTTACAAAAGTGTAATTATACTCTAGGTAAATGTTCCCCCATCCCACTACCAGGCTTAAATGATCCATTCTGATGTAAGGATAGGTCCGAATTTCAGCCAGATCCACTGGACTAATATCTTTAATATTTAAATTATATATCATATTAAGCGACTGATCTCATACACCAAAGCGAGACGAGCGCTAAGCACCTGAACAAAATGTATTATAAAAAACTTACATGATCTGATGACGTTTCATGATGATTAGGAGCATGCATCTACAACATAAACACATAAAACACTTTATTTAACTACCAATCATTTTACATAAATTAAATTAAAATAATAATAATATAGACACAAAAAGAAACGCAAAAATAACCAAAAATCATCAATCACTAATTATTTTTCGCTGTTAATAAAAATCAAAACGTGATATTCTTCTTGTATATCCGATTATTCGTGTTCTGACTGGTTGATGGAAAATCGCGTGTTCTCTGTTTTGATTGGTTAATATCAGTAACATGTCTGTAGCTTTCTCACGGTATACAACTTAAGAGGGGTATACGATTTTAATGTAAAACTGATGATATTTATTCAAAATATTGTATTTAATGAAGCTTTCGAGTAAAAAAATTATTACAATTTTAACATTGTGTTTTCTTGCGTCAATTGTTATAAAATTTCCCAATAAAAATGTTACGAATTTCATTTTACACGGATTATTATGTATGTATAATTTATTAATTTATATTGTTTGTCAGGGGGGAAGCAATCAATGGTGAAGCACCCTTGGGGATTGAGTACCGCAGCGAGCACGAGGTGAAGCCTCCTATTAAAGCAATAAATTTCTTAATATTTATTATTCATAAACTGTAAAATCGGCCATGAAAATAAAAATTAAACTACTTTTTATAATAAATTAGAGTTTATCACCAATTAGAAAAGTAGTAAAGATCTTCTAAGGGCTAAATTTGTTCGCTATTATGAAACGAGCTCGTTATAAAAGCGAGTATTTACCCATAGGTATGCGCGTATTAGAGACCATATTATCATTTGTATTCAATAATTATAAAATAATTATATCTTTGCGCCCTAACTACATTCTACTTATATATATATATATATATATATATATATATATATATATATATATATATATATATATGTATGTATTAATATTATATTATGAACATATCTTAAATTTCACACCACTTTAAAATTAATATCTGCAAAATTATTACACTGAAGACAGGTACATTGCACTTTTAATAGTATGTATAAAAATACAGTGAGATATGTAATACATGTAAAATAATAAGAATGGATAAGATTACATTTTTTTAAGATTAAGTTTTTCAATTAATAATTTCGTTTATTCTTAACTATATCAACAATATAGTGAAGCATGAAGAGAGTTATATTAAAAATGACAAGAGACCATAAAGAGAACAAGGTTAATAAAAAAAATAATAAGAATTACAAATACAATAATATACATAAAATAGTTGGAAAAAAAAGAACGAAACATAATTTAAAAAGAGACTATAACAAATGGTCTACAAAAAGCATTTATTATGAGCCAATAAATGAGCCGTTCACACTACAAATCAATTAACTCTACTTTTTTAATTTTTTCAAATTTAAGCTTCAAAGTACTTGATTGCGTCTGTACTTTTTATAGCTGTAACATATCTCCCTAATAATAAGTATTAGTATCAATTAATGGATATTTTATTTGGTCATTGCATAATTAATAATTTATTTCAGAAGCCAACCTGATTAGCTCCGTAGTCTAAATGTAAATGTAAATCGCTGCAATTTTTCAAATGCAGCAGCAAGTGCTCAATGATAACGGTAAATTGATTAGTAGTGTTTATTCAGAAATAAAGTAAAATATATTAGTAAGTTACAGTCTGATTGCCATAGACTCAAATGTTGTTGATAACCTACGCAGTCAAGTCAGATTGATATTCTATCCAATTCATGATTAGCATGATTTAATTTTAATATTCCTAAATCCTATCTCATTCTATTCTCTTTTCCTCCTTCTTGTCAATCAGTACTTTCTTATATAGTGATATGACAATTTGATAAAAAAAAAAAAAAAAAACATAAATTGTGTACTATTTTTTCATTAGAAAAAAAAACAGTCTGACTCGGTCTGCTGCCGCAGAAGAAAGTACTTGTGAATAAATAAACAATTATTTCAAATTAAACGTTTGTTCGTTTTAGAAAAAATAGAAATTATACCGTTATACCAAGATAGATGAGACTAATAATAAAAATTTGGATGAGGAAAAAAGTGAATCTGATTGTTCTTCATACGATTTATGAATATAAAGCCCGGTCCAAGAAAACATTTATCACCTGATAATTGGTACAATATAATCAAAAATTGTAAAAAGAAAGCGCCATTTAATGTCATCCAAATGACTCATCAGGTTTTTTCTCAACAAATCCTTTAGAAAATTCAATCGTTAACAGAAAAGTAACCGTTACAGGGTTTCCAGTAAATTGGCTTAAAATGTACTTGATAAAATTAGAAAGATTCAAACCCCCACCTCATACAATTCAAATATGACTTTAACGAAGATTCGGAATTTAATACCATTAATATAAGAAAATCTGCAGCAGGAAGACAACTAGATCTGAAAAATGTAGACCATCCTTTGTTAAATCCTATAAGAAAAACTGTTACAAGAGAAAAGAGGAAAGACATTATGGACCATTCCTCTGGTTAAACATGATTATTATAAAAACTTAAGAACAAATCGAAATGATGGGACCTCACATACATCTGACGAAGAAGACATCATTTATATTGGATCAATAAATAACAAATAATATATTGTAACAAAGCAGTTATTATTCATTTTTACGAAAAATTTTTAAGAAAAAATCTATGATAAATATTTTTTTCTGTAAAAAAAAAAATAATAATTTGAACACTGAGTTTAACATTATTACTTTTTTTCACTTGCAAAATCGATTAACTCCCCTATTTACACAAAAATTGTGAAACTAATGGCGATTACTCTAAGGCTATTTTATCTTATTCGTTTTAAATATCGTTACATAAAAGTTACATTTGCATTTATGCATTCTACATTGTTTATTTAGATTTATATTATAAAGGGAATTTTAAAAAACAGTGTACATTATTTCATTATATTTCTTCACTTTTTGTTTTATGGAGTTAATCGATTTGTCCTGTGATCGGCTCAAATATACAGACTCCAAGTAATTAGAATGAGAGTATCAAAAAATACATGAAAAATAAAAAACATTAATTGTAATAAAAAATGCTTGCTTAGTAATAATTAATAACTTAATATTGGAGATTGTAAACGTAAAATTTTCCAACGACGATTTTTGAAATTTCGCAACAAAACATACCAAAAACTTTAAAAACATACCAAACTTATAATATAAACAAATTTGTAATAAATTAAAATTCCAATGAATTAAAACAATATTTAACATTATAAAAACTGCTGAATCATAGAATATATTGAAAAATATTTGAAAATCATAACATGATAAGCGAGTTATACAAGAGTATGCATACAGCATTAAGTTTCGAAACAAACCCTAATTGAACAAAATTGTTAATACATATCTTTATCGAATCTCTATAAAAATAATCTACTTTTAGATAGTTGCAATTGGAGAGAAACAATTGGTTTTATAGCTTAACTGTAAGTGAAAAATCAATGACTCTATACTAATCCAATCCCGTTACCTACATGTAAAAGCAACCTATATCCGAAAAAATAGTGTATATAGCCGGATGTCCCAAGCGTGCTACATTTAAGCTCCGAGATTAAGATCAAATTGTTACGTTCGAGATTTATTGCCACGAGTTAGAACTTTCAAAAACATACACTTGCAAAAAAACTATCATCCATAATCAACATAAAAGATGTCACGGTATAATATGACAATGTTCTACCACATGTGACAAAGAAAATAGTTATTTTTTATGAAATTTTCATATGTTCTACATATTCTCCAAGTGTACCATTTTTTGTTTTCTGATTTAATCTCTACAACACGTTTAAATAACAAGAACATTTTCAAAAAAAATATATTAAAATGAAATATATTCAAAAATATATACTAAGATTAAAAAATAGTAGACCTAAAAATAATTTATCTCAGTTTCTTCAAAAACTAGTTCAAATACAAATAATCAGGGAAAAACATTTATTTTGAATTATCTATTAAATACAACTGAACTTTTTGTTTAACAAAAATATTAAGAAAGAATAAAAACTATCAAGTAACGTCATATAAATAATATTTAAATATTCAAAATTATATTAACCCTCTCTCGTCTGAGATATTCAACAATGATGCTATTTCTTTTTTTTAAACATTTACTAAAATAGTTATTGAACAACACAACTTTTTATTCCTAAATGTAATTCATGTTTCAACTTTTAAAAACATCACAGTTAATTAACCTATCATTACAACAAAACAAATACTATTCAGTATTTCTTTTTATACTTACATTTAGGTATATATATATATATATATATATATATATATATATATATATATATATGTATGTATGTAAGTAAGTGTGTGTAAGTTGAGTGTGTATGAATGTGTGTATACCCACACAGTATGTGTATTTTTATAATATAACTGAAATACTGAAAAGAAATATTTTTTTACTGAAACACGTTTTTCCACTTACCTTCTATAAAAGAAAAACTATTCAGTGTAATATATTTCCGAATTGACATCGTAAAATACCATTTAAAGAAAGAGATAAAATACCAAGTAGATATATAGATAATAAAATTATATATTCATGCAAGTATGTACTACAGTATTAAAAGTATACTCTGTGTATATAAATTATAAAACAGTATTCTCTGCTATTTCCATTTTTTTACTAATTCGCATATTTTATTTTCAGAAACGTATTTTCGACACCAAAATCGATACAAGCAACAGTAACCTTATTGGAAAATCTCCACGTTATCCTAGAAAAAACACCACGAGACGACATTAGAACTGAAGTATTACCCATGCTATTCAATGCCTTTGAAAGCACAACTATCCAAGTGCAGGTAATTGATGACAGATTATTTATGAAATCATTTCTATATGATTTATTCTATAATTTATTACATATATATACATACGTACATATATATATATATATATATATATATATATATATATATATATATATATATATGTTTATATAGTACTAAATTTCTTATAATTATTAAAATTATAATATCATGTTAGTTTATGATATACATCGAATTAAATTACTATTTAATAATAAATAAAAAAATTCTTCAGATACATTTTCTACGTTGATCATTTTTATTGCTTGTTTCTAATATATTCCATAATTTTATATTCAACATTTACTGTATTATATTTCACATCTATTCTTCAACGTCTAGTTAACTGAAAGACAATTTTAACTGTTAGTTTTCTTTTTTACTTATGTTATGTTCGCCTTACTGTATATCATTCTAATTCAAATGTGATGTGATATTAGTAAATTATTAGATTGGTGAGTTTGAAAAAGTACAATAGTGTTACAATTTTAATACCGATTGCATAAATTTATTTATTATTTCAAAAAGTATATATTTTAATTTTATTCGGGAATTTAAGTGTAATCTTAAAAAAATGGTTTCTAAATTACTGAATATTTTTCCTTAAAATCAATTAATAAACTGTATCGTATTCAAAATCTGCAATATACTTCAAATTGTCTATCTATTTCCAACGAAATTACATTTTTTTATATATTTTTACCTTTTCACATTAATATAAATATATGTATGTAGTATATGTATAAATACATATATATATATATATATATATATATATTAACAACAATCGAAATGATATGTAATCAATTATTGAATAACTTCGTGAAGAAATTTTATTTTTATCTATGAATAAAAAATTGTTTATCATAGTGAATTTAAATATAGAGCCAAAAAATATAAGTATTAATATAAATAGAATAATTCAACTTAGGCTTCCACACGAAAGTATTAAAAAACACAAAAATTAAAAAAAATATATATTATGCCACATTTAGTATTTAAGTCCAATTGTATTTTAGTATTAATTTGAACTAAAATACTAAATAAAAAATAACATGATTTTTCTTAACCCCTGCGTTCCCTTTTAATACATCCATGTGGAAGCCTCAATTGAATCATTCTATATATATATATATATTCATACTTATATTTTTTGGCTCTATATTTAAATTCACTATGATAAATATTTTTTTATTCATAGATAAAAACAAAATTTCTTCACGAAGTTATTCAGTGATTGATTACAGATCATTTCGATTGTTGGCCTTTATGATAATAATCAAACAACTTATAATAATGATTAAATATTTTTGATCAGAAAAAGTTTCTCTGGTTTGTGAAAAGATGAAAATTCTTTTATGAAATATATATTTTTTTATTAAAAGGTGAATTGCTTAATTATAAAGTTATATTATATATTACTATTTCAATTTAAATTTACATTACATGCGAGTGAAAGTAGAAAATAATAAAACTGTAACTTAACAATTTACATTTTAAATTTTATTTTTCTCTAACGCTAAACTAAATTCACTTAACCGTAAATAGAGTATCTTAAGGTTGGTCGCTAAAAATCAAGATGTTCGTGCAAAGTAATTTATCAGTAAGACCCAGAACATTTTCAGCGTGACTATCTTCATCTTTAAATCACTTTTTAAATATTTGTATGACATATCACAGAAAATATAAGTCACAATTTCACGACATAAGAGATTTTCTTCCCACATTTCAACTATACATTCTCTTTAGATGTCTCTAACTTGATTAAATTCTGTTCTAATTTGCGTTAGTAGGCTATTTCAACAGTTAAACATTGACAATCTGACCACAAATAAACAAAGGAACAACCTTTGTACGCCCAGGTACATTTTCATTCCTTCTACAACGTGGGTGGTCGTTTATCGCAATTCGTTCAATCAATAAGCTCTAAAATATAATCAGTTATTAATAGTAGATAATAAACCCACTCACATAAAATCCTTAATGTATTTCCATTTCTTGGTATTCTAGTTTCAATGAACATTAATATTTATTGTAGATGTACTGACACAATCTAAATTTCAATAATTTCTTCCAAATTAGATTTTTAATTATTTTTTGCATAACACAAATAGTAAAAAGGCACTCTTTTAGAAATAAAACGAGAAAAATGATTAAGTTTTTTTTAATTCTTAAGAAAGGTTTAAATATTTACTTACGTTAATCAATTTCTTCTATTATACTCACAATAATATAATATAATTATTCTACAAAACTCAGTAAGAATGACATTCAATATAGTTATAATTATTAAAAAAATAATGTCGTTAATAACGCAAAATACTCGTACATGCATACATACATATATATATATATATATATATATATATATATATATATATATATATATATATATATATATGTATATGTATATATTTGTTCACTATTAAAGTCTGTTAAAAATGTTACTTTTTAAAAAAATCTTAATATCTTTTGAAGGTGATTTATTTTTTAAAGTTATAATTTTGACATAATTAAGTGAAATAATGACATTGAATGATAATTTATTTTCATCGCAATATCTTTACTTCAACATATTTTACTAACTAATTTCAATGATTAACCAGCAAGAAAATCTCATTCAACAACTCACTAATGTTTCAATAAGTTACGAGTCTAATTTGTCAGACGATGAAGTCGTTGAATTTCAAAGAGTATCATTTGAATTGATTACGTGACATTTAATATACAATCAGATTTTTTCAGCAATTTACATTACTGAAAAATTGTGTTAATGGAAAATAATTTTATGATTAGAATCTATTTCAAAAATTAGTTTTTTTAATAAAATTATTAGAAAAAGTCGGTATATATACAAAAAATTAAATCATTACTCTCCAAGTTGTATTTATATATATATATATATATATATATATATATATGTATGTATGTATGTATGTTCGTATATGTATTATATATAAATTAAAAATCGCTGAAAGATAAAAAAGTACTAAAAAATATAAGAATCAGATACCAATTAATAAGTTAAATTTTAAAATAGAATAATAAATATCATTATTTGCTCATGTTGTTTTTTTATTGTACATTAAAAAATTCACTGTTTTCGTACTATAATACATTCGACAAAAAATCAAAAATAATTTTATTGATATGATTTATATACAACGACGCGGAACTTTGCATTGAATGGCAATGACATTAGGATTCCGGGATCTTAGCAAATGGCTTTTAAGACAGTTTTAATAGGAATATAGGTTGATGGTACGGAGAATTGGGTAAACTTAGGAGCTGGAGTTCTGAAAAAAGTTTCAAAAAACCGGAAAGGGAATACATTCGACAGAAATTGAAACATTATAAACCTTCAAATACTATGGAGATGATTTCAAAATTCATAATTTATGTAACATTATTTACGTTACATTTTTTCATTTATATCTATTCAACAATCATAACATATTGACATATTGAAGTTTAAACAAAAAAAAAGACTATAATGAAAAGTTTACTTAACATTAATGTATTAAGATCTACAACGATTTAATAGCTAAAATAACGGTTACCAATAAATTTAAATTAAATTGTTATGGGATTATAACTAATTAAATATTAAGAAATAACTGAAGTAATACTTTTCTTTTCTTTAAAAAAAAATAAAAAATCTTCCTTTCAACATACTTTATATAATTAAGTTATACACCAGGTTATAAAAATAAAATAAATTATAAATACAGTAAAAATAAGTCACTAGAACATCATCATCCGTAAGTGATAAGTATCAATAATCTAGTTAAGAACCATCCGGAAGAAACTGAAAGGCAACTAAGAGTTTTGCACAAAAGCTCCATGACTCTTGAATCGTTTAATATATTGGAAAACAAAACAAAAATTTATAATATAACTTTCCAAATTATATATTTATTTTTCAACATAATCACCACCATTTTCAGTACATTTCTGTTAACATATAATTAATTTCTTCATTCGATCAGTGAAAACATCTGGTGTTTATTCATGGAGTCTAACTTGGTGGTCAGAATTAAAATTCCTTTCCTTGAAATTGTTCTTTACTACTACAAATATATAGAAATTAAATGATTTCCGATCTGACCTATATGAAAATTGTGAAAATACATCAAACTTTTCCCACTTCAATGCTTATTGAAACTAAAATTCTTACTTTTTTTCTAAACGACTTACGGTAGATCTTCCAACACAGTGATTTCTGTTAGGATTTTTTAGTTGTAAACAAGTGTCTGTGAATGATAAAATCATATTTTTCTCAGCACGTAGCGTCCATTGCTATTACACTAATATAACTAGTAAGAGTTATACATCATCACTCAAGCGACACAATATGTATGCATAAATATCATTAAACCATTTTTTTCATATATTATGAACTCACATGAAAAACATTTCGTAAAAATACAATTCCTTAAGTAATTAATTTTTTATTGCAAAATACATTTAATTAAAAAAATATTAAAAATCAAAAAGTATTCAAATTTAATGCAAAGAATTACTTAGTAGTATTAAACCAAAAGATCTAACAAATACCTAATACTAAAGCATTTAATTTAAAACATACTAATCGTCCTTATTTTGCAGTTACTATTCCTTAATAATAACAAATGTGTCCCTAAAATAATAACAAATGTGTCCTTATATTTATATCTACAATTAATATTCATCAATATCATGTATATTACAATTAATATTCCTTTACTTGTTCATATATGTGTGTATACAAATACACATATTTATATATATATATATATATATATATATATGTATATATATATATATATATATATATATATATATATATATTTATATTGCTTACAAATTCAAATTAAATCCAAAAAAGTTAATAATTCTGAAAAAAGTATTTGAATATTTTCTTGCTGTTCATTGAACCAAAGAACATTAATCTATTTTGTTTCATCAGGAAACGAATTTTCACCGGCAAAAGAATTTTTTTCTTCAATCTTATTCGGGATTGTTTCCGGCTATTTGTATCCAAATGCCTCTGGGAATCTAGTAATGAGGTGCATAGGCGTGATACGGAAATAACAACATGATAAAAAAACTTATTGATTTTCTTTGAAACATATTTTCATATTTTTTTAAATATGAGTTTTGAAATAATTACAAAATATACTTTCATTTTGCTACACACCAACATAGACAAACGCACGTACATCTCACACCCACACCCACCCACAACACACACACACACATATATATATATATATATATATATATATATATATATATATATATATATATATATATATATATTAAAAATAATCGTATAAAAAATTTATGATTTTTATTAAAAATAACTAAATCTTTATTTCTACATAATTCACTCTCCTTTTTACACCTTTAACATTGTTACAATTAATAATATCCAAATAATAGTTAAATCATTACATGTTTACAATTCTAAAATTATATTTTTATTGACCTTACTAATATTTTCATATATATATATATATATATATATATATATATATATATATATATATATATATATATATTGGTTTTAAGCCACTGTTTAATTTTCAAACTTAAAAAAATATAGCAAGATCAACATCAATGAACAGTATTGGTGGTAAATAGTAATGACATATTTTTTTAATAAATTAGATCTTAACCTCGAATATCTTGTCTATTATATTTTTTTGTGACAGAAGTCATTTTCTGGCTGATATTCAGCTTGAACTTCCATGTTTTAGAAGAGGCATCATTTTGAATATTGACAAAATTATTAAAAATATGTGGTTTAAATAAATTAACTGGCAATATAACAAATTCATGCTGATGACTCATGAAAAATCAGATAGCCAAAGTCAATGCATAAGGTTAGGGATATTAATAATAATGAAGGCCATGTAAAGAGTGTACTACAATGTTATCTTACTATCACTCTGAGAATAACAAAATATATTCGTCAGTACAAGAGTAAAAATATGAAAAATATCTTTTTAGTTTATTTCGAATAACTAAACTACAGTATGTCTTCAACAAAGAGGCAGTTTTGCAATAACAAGCATTATATTTCTTATAAAAAGGTACTAGAAATGTTTAAAACTATACATCTCAATGCTATTATACCAACATACAAATTTGTTTTATAATCTATTCCTATTACATATGTTCCTATCTGAGTGGAATAATACTTATACTGGCGAAGTACTAAACTTATGAGAGAAATATTACTAGTAATAAAAATACAAATATTATTTATACTCATATATATATATATGAATGTTTATATATGAATATGTAGATGACTCAAAGTTCAATAAGAATACATCACTAACTTTTGACATGAATCTCAAATACTTTAGTGACGATTATAAACACAATTCTCGTATCGTGTAAGTTTTTTAAATGATATTTTTTAGGAAACTTAGTAACCAATAAATGTTTTTTTGACATCTGGAAAATTATTTATACTTAAAAGTATTTAAAGAAAGAAGACAATTTTATCGAAAACTATTTATGTTGATTGACTACTAATCGATTCGTATATACAAAGGTCTATCAAAAAATAATAAAACTGTTAATAACATAACTTTATTTTAAATGCCTATATAGCCATTTTATTTCTTTAAAAAATCCTTTTCGTTATTTAATTTAAAAAAAAGAATAATTATCGCAGTGTTGGATGAAAATTACGTAAATTTCAAACAATTCTTCTATCAAAACAAGTGAATATATTTCACAAATATTAATTACTGTCTTAAAATTAGAAACACATTTTCATTTGTGCATCAATTTTAATCTGAAAATATAAATAAAAAATTGGAAAGAAAGAGGTCCGAATTATAAAGGAAGTAGACATTTTTTGCTGCGTCATAGCATCTAAGGAGTATGAGGAAAAAAGATTTTATTTAAGTTCCAATCAAAGAGATTTTAATTAAATTACTTTTTTCTACTCTATAGTAATCTATATAGTATCTATTATAATAGTACATTGTGGGTTTGTTTCATAAAGTAATTCATTTAGCTAATTCTACTACAAAAGTACTAAAACTTCTTTGAGAATAATTAACTCTCCACAACAACGTACCATCTTATATTTCCTTGCCTTTCTTAAGATTTCTGACTAAAAAAAAACAAACAGAATACCTAGAATTCTTCTACCAATATTAAATTGAAATTGAAATCAAAAATAAAATATTCAATGATTATAATAAGATTCAATAATAACATTCTCATCAGGGGCTTGAATCTGTAAAATAAATTAAAATAGTCTTACAGATAAGTTTATTGAATCAATCAACTTTTTTTTTTAAAAAAAACAAATATTATCTAATTAAATAATTTAAAGTAAAAGTCTATAATCAATATAATTTAATTGCTTTTAGGTAGCATTGTAGACATGTGTTTATATATATATATATATATATATATATATATATATATATATATATATATGTATGTATGTATGTTTGTGGGTGGATGAGCATAAGGGATTGTTGTATGCAATCTTAATTTAAGTTTTCTACTACACTCGATTTTTATTAATTTTAAAACAATTTCTTTTAAAATATCAATTAAAAAATATTTTTCAGATTTTTGAAAAAAAATATTAATTGATGCACGCTTAAAAATTTTGAAAATTCATACGAAAAACATCAGAGGCTAATTATAAGAGAAATTCGCAACATGATATAGTTAGTACAAGTCTTTTTTAGTTTTGAATATAAACATTTCAAGAAACATCATTAATTGCATATTTTCAAAAAGTATTACAAACAATTCTTCAATGTTCCAGGAATATACTGGAAGAACATTTCTTCTAAATATTAGCGTTTATATTTTTCCTAAAATTATAAGAGACCAAAAATTATACGTTTTTTAATTTCTAATGAGGCATTCATATATGTTCAAAATAAGCGTATCTCTACTTCCTGACAAATTTTATATAAATTAGTAATTCTTTTATTCTTAAGTTATTCATTCCATAAATAACAATATTAACATAATCATATTTGATGTTTATAATAATGTAATTATTAGGGTGGTAGGAAGATAATTGTGGTTCTTCGGTCTGTTTGTTGGTAACATCGACTTTGATTTTATTACTAACTTTACATCAAATTGAGCTATTGAATTAAAGAGGGAAAAAAGCAAATAAGAGCAATTTTTGCATGAATTCAAAACGGGTGTTAGAGCAACAAAAACTGTTCGTAAATTAAACGATTCTTTTGATGTGGGCACTGTTAAGGAACGTACGGTGCACTGATGGTTCCAAAAATTTTGTGCTAGAGACGAGAGTCTTGAAGATAAGGAAGGTCGTGGTCTTCCTTCGTCAGTTCATAATGACCAACAGAAGGTGTTAGTTGAATTAAAATCATGCTCAACAATTCTAGAGTTTGAAAGAAAGTCAGGAGTTAGTCATCCAATAATTCTCGATCACTTAAAATAACTATGAAAATCAAAAAAAGAAAAATATATATATATATAAATTTGAAGATCATAAACCACAATTATTTTTCTACCAATCTAATAAACTATGAGTATAACTTAAACGTTGGGATTAGATCATTTTTATACTTTAACACTAAATCTAAATGCATTCTCACAAATGAGTACTTCACACATAATAAAAATATTTTTTATCAAAATTTTCACCAATAGCTTATTGTTTATTATGATTATTTTAATATTAATGCCATTATTTTGAGTGAATAGACGCACAATACCGTTTTTGAATTGTTTAACTTCTCATATATATATATATATATATATACACTTCTTGTAAATATAGTTTTCCACCAAATACGTTTTCTACCATCCTCCATTTATTATACTACTGTTTTCAACGATCGATACAAATTTATTATTTAAAAAGTGACCACTTCTCTTTATATTGTAAGAACTATTCGAAATGAATTGAATTTATATCGATTCTGTTACCTATTACCTATTTTCATATGTGCTAAAAGTATTTTGTATGATATTAAAAAATAGATGTATGTATGTTTGTATATATATATATATATCTGTGTTTGTAATAATATTATTTAAAAAGTAAGCATCATTACTAAAAAGTTGTCATAGCATATAAAAACTTTTTATATGCTATGAAAATGATGATATTATTTTCATTGAAATGTGGGTAATAAATCAAAATAAACAGTAATTATTGAAATTGTGTACTGAAAATATTAATGCAATTTTAAGAATTTATTAATTTTTAAAAATATTATAATTAAAATTAGAATAAATTTAGTTATAAAAAAAATAAAATCAATGAAATTAAAAATGTATTTTCAATCGAATCATATATATCGAATACATTATTATCAATCATATATATATATATATATATATATATATATATATATATATATCGAATCATTATTCTAAATACTAAATAAAATAGCTAATATAATAAATAAAAAAATATATTTTTAGATATGTGTAAGGAGGTTAAAAAGACCCGTTCAACACTTGTAGACAAACTGTTAAGAAAATATATACTTTTATTTTTAAATCTAATCACCAAATACAATTTTATAGTATGTTAATACAGTTGTCTTCCTAAAAAGTCCATTCTTTGTCGTTGAAATATGTTAAAATGACCTTTTTGAGCTGCCAAATCATTATCCTTTCAATACTTTCTTCAGGTTAAAAAATAGCTAGTGGATATCAAAGACTGAATCTGAAGAATACGTGGAGTGGTTCTATTGTCTGAATCTACACGTTTTTACTGTAACTGAACAAAGAGCATCTTAGAACTTGATGCACTGTCATCCAAAAGTATATCCTTGTACATAATACACGTATACAATCGTTGTATTGTGCAGAAAGTATTCGATTATAGAATTCCCTCTACATTACAGAAAACGGTTGACATAATATTATTGCCTCTATTAAGTTTAATCTTCAGTTTGATAGGTGTTTAACTTTTACGTTTCCACTATTGCATATAGATTTAGGAACTATAATAGTGTATATGATAGTTACAATATCCTGAAAAGAGCATTTCAATTCAATTTTGTAAATGTTAACAAACTACTCTCCGCCAACCATTTTTCCAACTGTACCTTAGCGCATAAACATATTTAGTACACAACAATATCTACACTTATTTGTATTTATTTTTTTTTTAAATTGTTAAATCATTTGTTAGTGTGAATTATAGAATATCATTCATTTTCATTTTATCATATTAGGACTTCCTTCACTCTAAGGGATTCTCCACATTCTTCATCAGTTCTTTATTATTGACTTTATTTTGAAATTATCTTCAAGCGAATCATTCTCTTAATTAATGAATTTAGTTCGTTCAGAAACAGTTTTAAATAATGAATCTATCTATCTATCTATATATATATAAATATATATACATATATATACATATATAAGTTTGTATATATATATATATATATATATATATATATATTAACCATTGTTTGCGATTTTCAATCGATTTAATACCTATTTGTCAGAAAATATATTACATTTATTCATGAATTATATGAAGTTTATTCATTTTGAGAAAAAAATGAGTTTATATACTTGGGAAAGTATTTAAACAAAGCAATCAAAGATACAGATGTGCTCTTTATCAGACATTCATATTCTTAGATGATTTTAAATTCAATAAACTCAGTTGCAGAGTAATACTTTCTCTACTTGATTGTAAGAACTTTTTAACCTCGCTGCCCAAAAAAAATATTAGATTTACATTACAACAAAATGTATTATCTAATCCTGCAATTTCAAATTCACTATTTTCTCTCCATCTACGCATCTATCTCTCTATCTACCTATATACAAATATATATATATATATATATATATATATATATATATATATATATATATTAGAGAATATTATATTTTAATTAACAATGGGATTTGATTTAAATTCTCTCGTGATTTCCACTTTAAATAATTACAAATTCAACAGCTTAAAAGTATTCAAGATGCAGATCTCGCTTTGATATTAAAATGTTTGTATTCTTCGCTTTTGAATATCGTTTTCTACAACTTCATGTTGAAAATGAAACCTTTATAATGTAAAACTCAATGACAATTTTATCTTTTAAAGTAATTCTTAAATATAAGTTTTAATTTCGTTTTCACTGTTCAATTCCACTTTAACTTGAATTTAATGCATAAATTTAATTTTTTAGTTTATACTCAATTGGTATTTATCGAGCGAAAGTGTTAAGAAAAATTAAAAATTTTACCATATACATACATACATATATATATATATATATATATATATATATATATATATATATAGGTATGTGTATATTGTGTTTGTATGTCTATATGTTTTACATTTAACTGTAATATGAAATAAATATTTATTTTTATATGTTCACAATATATATATATATATATATATATATATATATATATATATATTTATATATATATATATATATAGATATGTATATATTGTGTTTGTATATCTATGTGTTCTACATTTAACTGTAATATGAAATAAATATTTATTTTGATATGTCCACAATATATATATATATATATATATATATATATATATATATATATATATATTTATATATACATATGTATATATATATAGGTGATTTAGTTTAGGCTTCTACATGAATGTATTGAACAAAATTACAAAAATTAAAAATGACATGTTTTTTTAATTTTTGCAATTTTTTTAATACTTTCATGTCAGTCTAAAATTGAATCATGCTATATATATATATATATATATATATATATATATATATATATATATATGTATACATATATATATATATATATATATATCTGTTTACAAATAATTATTAACATCTTGTTTCATTTTAGACTGCCGCATTAGTTGCTGTTACAAATGTATCCGAGTATTTAGACGAGACTGCAATTCGTCGTATGGTTTTACCGAAAACCAAAATAGTGTATGATAAAAATCAAAGCGATTTAAAAATTGTTTCTAATGTACTTCAATGCGTCGAACGAATACTGGACAGACTGGATAAAGCACAGATTATTGATGAAGTTCTTCCACTTCTTTGGGATGTTAGACTTACTGACCCAGAAATTACATTGAGAGTTGTGAGTAAGTAACACTGGATAAAATTCTTTATCTCTGAATTGAAGTTATTTCAATTTATTTAATAAAGTTTAAATTTTCAATTAATACTTTTTTTAAAAATTTTAAAGCGTATATTACAATTTTAAATATACAAGTCT
Source organism: Acanthacorydalis orientalis (assembly GCA_034766995.1). Lineage (NCBI taxonomy): Eukaryota > Metazoa > Arthropoda > Insecta > Megaloptera > Corydalidae > Acanthacorydalis > Acanthacorydalis orientalis. The sequence continues at coordinate 29,720,619 of CM068316.1, forward strand.
AATAATTTTTATTAAAATAACTATCAACTACTGTATTTTAATTTAAGCTTGATGTATGCTACTATTAACAAATTTTATCTATAGCTAATTTATCATGTTTGAAATACTTGAAACCTGTTCAAATTATAAAAAAATTGCTTTAACTTTAAATTGCCTATAATAATAAACCTTTTCTTCTTAATTCAATATCGATATTAAATACTTTTATAGTATGCATTTCTAGAAAAGAAACTGACACAAAAAAAAACTTTATTTCAGAATTTATTTTTTATTACATATATGAAACCTTAAAATAGAGCTACACTTTAAACTTCATTATTCTTTTAATTCAAATAAATTAACGCTCACATTTTAATAATTTAAAAACACCCATGTGCCTTCATAATAATATATAATTAGTTATATATGATAGTCTCAAAAACAAAATCAAATTAAATTCGAACCTGTTCACGTTTTAGAAATATAAAAGTATTTTAAATAATATTAGAGATTAAAAGTTTTTATATTTTTAATCTTTTAACCGCCAGCCTCGAAATATTTAACTGATCTCATTCATATTTTCAATAAATGAAACGTGAATACGACTTTGTTATCTTTATTATCGATCCTGTTAGAAGATGTTATTAACAAGTCAACATTGGCGTGTAAAAAAATTACGACGCTGCTATAAAGGGCCCCATACACTATCAGTTTGGCTGTCAGGTCTGACTGATCAGTTGTGATCGGTACGATAAATTGAGAGTGTATGGTATATGTGTATCGTTCCGTTTTAAACTGATCGATTCAACTGAAGAACTAAAAGAAATTCCATCGATTTATCTGTCTAACCAACTGAACAGAAATAAAATTTGAGAGTGTGTCTTGGAGTTTCAGTTAAATCGTCGACTTTTTGTTTATCTCTTCTTGTAAAAAGCTTAGTTTTTTAAGTTATTTTTAGTTATTTATTTTTTTAATTAACTGAAAATTAAATTAAACTTAACCACTTAATGTAAAAATTGATTTTAAAATTTCGGTCAAAAAATAATCAATTTTTATTTAATAAATTCCTTATTAGTGCACAATTAAAAGAAAAAATATATTTTCAGTAGCGTATCAACTGTATTTTAATTTAGAAGGGCACAAGTTTTTAAAAATTAATATTTCGTCATAAATGGCACGATTCAAAATAATGCTAAATTAATTTTAGTAATTCGATATTGTTTGCGACATCCTTTATAATAGAAATAACTATATAGAAATATTTATATGAATATTAGGACAACCGTGACAGGAACAAGCAGATAAAAATTTGTTTAGTAAATCGACGTCTGATACAAGATCTGTTGTAAATACAAGGTCTGATGATGTGTGTACAAGTTAAAACTCTTTAGATTTAACTGACCAGTCAAAACTGACGGCCAAACTGATAGTGTATGGGGGGCCCTTAATTCGACCGAACTCATCGGTGAGTGTACGGCATTTGAGAGGTTGATATACATATTTAGTTATAATTAATTCAAATCATAAAATTCGACGTGTATTTCATACTTTTATCTACTAATGTATTTATCAAAAATACATATATTCTAGGCTCTGAACTAGGAATATTTTTAATCAATCCACTTCCTTGCATTATATATATATATATATATATATATATATATATATATATATATGTATATAAATATATGTATATATATATATGTATATATATATATGTATATATATATATATGTATATATATATATATATATATATATATATATATATTCAATAAATGATTCTAAAATAATCAGTAACACTTATTACTTCTCTCAATGTTTTTTTTATTATTGGATTTACAGTGTTATTATTTGATTAATTAATAATAAAAAAAAACTACTAACATAACTACAAATTCAGTTACGCGATAATTTTTCTAGTAGGACGATATATTGAAAGACATTTATAACTAATTATTTATTTCATTTTCCCAGATATTTATCGACTAATGTTAAGCGACAAGAAATATGGATTAAGCGTAAATTTAATGGCAACGCGCGTAATGCCATCATTGTTACCACAAACAGTCAATCCGTCGTTGAATCTCGAGCAGTTCACGATTCTTCTTGAAGTATTACAAGAGATGCTGGATCATATCGATCGTAATCAGCGCAATAAATTAAAGTTAGATAATTTATCTTTACCAAGTCCAGAAAGGCATCGTCCATTGCGTCATCAATACAGTTCGGATAACATGCATGTGCCACCATTTAACATTCCCAATCTACGAATCGAACAGCGTAAAACGTCCAGCGCTGAAGATATGGCACGAAAAAATTCCGCCACTGGTCAGTTTCCAAATCGGCCTACATTTTTATTTTATGCGCCATCAATAGGTTCTATTACTTTTTCGTTGCAATAAAATTTCATTTATTATTGTTTTGTCGCAATACTATACTTTAATTTTATTGTTTTCCTTTATTTACATTTTATTTATGCATATTCATTATGCTTAATATAAATATAAATTAATTAAAATTCATCTTCATTTATGTGTGGTGTTATAAATAATTCAAGCAGCATATTTTACGAGAATTGAGAGAGTATTTCATATATAATCTTTAGAGTCCTTATTAGTTTTTCATATTATTAACATAATTATTTTTAAAATTTCAATATTATATATATATATATATATATATATATATATATATGTATATCAGAGTATTAGTATATGCTTGTAAGTAATACAAACGACACAAAAACTGATATAAATCCTCTTTTTATAAATTACTAATAAAACATGGATCATACAACATGTATTAAATATAAAGTGCAATTTATACAAATAAAATATATTTTTGTAAATTTTTAAATAATTATATATATATATATATATATATCATTTTAGGACTTTCATTTTATCATATTAGGACTTCCTTCAATCTAAGTGTTTCTCCACAGTTTAAAATAAAGTTTGTTTTTTTTTCCTAAACTTTGCATTTTTAATATTTTTTCTAGAAGTTACCAAGTTGGTTAAGAAATAAAATCATTTAAAAATTATCTGAGAATACAAAAATTGACTGTTTTTACTACACCGATTTAATAAATTATTCAATAATACTTTAATTCTGTTTTTTTTTATTTCAAACAGGACAGATATATTTAACTTTAAATTCGCATTAAATTCTCAATTAAAACTGCAATATTTAATAAAAAGTAAATTTACAAAAATGACCTCTACATCATAACACTCAAATAACAAAAGTATATTTCAAAAATTATATTATAACAATTTGTATTTTATACTAATGCGTACAAATATTTTCATAATTCAGATACATATATTTAACATTATTCTAATTTGGAACTGTAGTTTTCAACCATAACATACAAATTCAAAATAATTCCAATATATGAAATTTCGGATATAGATTTTGAAATTGAACATCAAAAACCAATATCAATGTTTAAACACATTTAACACTCACTTAATTTTAGCCAATTTTACTATCATCAAAATTATAAAGTATATTTTAAAAAATAATATTTTTTCAAGCGTTAATAAATGATAAACTTGATTAATACTCTCGTATAACATCTCTAGCTATCTTTCATATCTATATTTGTCTTTTAAAATTATGTGTGAATAATATAAATTATATATATATATATATATATATATATATATATATATATATAGTAACTGCAAAAGTATATGATTTTATTTGAAATTAGTCTTTATATCTAAGCAGTAGACAAATAAATCAATTCAAAAAATTTATTAGTTCTTTCTAAAAGTCATAAATTAAATAGTTATTGAGAAACATGCATTTATTTGATAAAAACAATAGTAAAATAGTAACAGTTAACGACAATAAAGTTATTTAAGTATCAGATTCTAATTAATTATTTTATTTTAAAATAGTAATAGAAATCATGAAAAATCTCTTTGGAAAAATATTTTAAAAAATATTCTATTATTAAATAATTATAACAACGAAGGTATAACAAATGAGTTGTGATATATTGTCCGCCGTAAATAATATTCTTGAGTCGTTATTTAAATGAAACATATCTAAAACTTTCTTGTTTTACATATCTAAAACCTTTGTGCTTATCTGAAACATATCACCGTTAACTGAATCTTTCCAAGTACCCTAAATACATATATTATACGTTATAATGTAAATATTTGCCACCTGTGTTACGTGTTAATTCAGATTGTTAGCACATCTCTTCCATATAGCTTTTATATATTCTATCAAATATATAAAACATATAATTTAGATTTAACACTTTAATTTAATATTAAACGTTCATTTTAAAGCAATTTTTATTATTGTAGTTACAATTTACATTCAAATATAACTTTACTTTTTAAGTTATTCTTTTAATAAAGTATTAATATATTTGATTTTCGGAATAATCTAAATACTTTCAGTCATAAAATATTCATTGCTATATTATAATTATTTTACTCAAATTTCGAAAAAAAGTCTGTCTAATAAGTTTTTTCTTATAGCTCTTTGCCTTCATAGTTAAAACATAATAAACATTCTATAACAATTTCACTCTGATACAACTAACGTCAAAACTTTGACCTAAACATTCGATCTGCATTTCTATTCTATTAAATCGTATTTTAAAACTTTAAATAAATATTAATTTCAATTTAAAATTAGAGTTAGAAAAATGAAAAAAATATTATCTCAATTCAATGCAGTCAATACCATTAACATTAATTTTACATGGTCGAATAGTATTATCTAAAAAATCTTTAGACACAACATTCAATCAATGTTTTCTATGTAATGACCTTAAACAGTTTCTTGAATTACTATAGTAATTTTCCTTAGCTTTATAGTTGTTTTCCAGGAAATGAAAAATTAATTTGCCATGAAAATTTAAAAATACAATATCCATTACCTGGAAGTATCTAAATACTTAGTAAATTTTTCATATACCATTTTCATAGTTCCGATTTTACGAATAAGTAAATATCAATATTTAAAAATATACTACATTTATATTATTCATTTTATTCTACCCTATATTTCTTATTACACAAATATTCCGCTTACTATATTATATATATATATATATATATATATATATATATATATATATATATATATTTATGTATATATATATACATATATACATATTTATATATATATATATATATATATATGTGTGTGTGTATGTGTATGTTTATAGGTATGTATGTATATATTAGGATACAGGCGATTTAACAAATCCCATTCTATTACCGTTTCCTCGAAAAGCGTCAGAGTGCCTCAATGAAGTTTGAATGCTTCTCGAGAAAATGGTAACGAGTTGATCCGCGTTAAATTACTCCGTATTACGCCGTAATATATATATATATATATATATACATATATATATATACACATGTATATATATATATACACACATATATATATATATACATATACATATATATATATATATATATACATATAAATTTACATACACACACACACACATATATATATATATATATATATACTCTGACTATAATTACTGTTACAAAAACAAAACAATAAATAAAAACTACTATTTTATCATTTTCCACATTGAAAAATTTGTCATTATTTTAAGAAGGAATTAATTTAGAGATTCGATATTTAAACGTATTAGTACAAGCCACACTTTTCAAAATCAATTATAATTAACACATTGACGTCGGATGAGGAAAATACTAGTCACTCGGGTTTTTGATTTCAGTCTGTATGACGCACAGGTGTTTCATTGAGATTTTCATATATCTGTCCTAAAATAAATTTACAAAACGCCATAAATGGTTCCATTTCTCTTCAGAAATGACATAACAGATGAAACAACACGAAACTGTAGAAATTTTTAGCAAGAATAGGAATATCAGAATAATGTTTCATGTCTGTTACTCGCATACTATACGTCTAGAGGCTTCTTACATGTGTAAATTTCATGTTTCCCTACATCTTGGCAAATATACCATACAAAGAAGAAATACTAACTCTGATAATATGTTACTGTGTGATTGCCAAATTTTTATTTTTTAACAAAAAAGTTAAGACTTTTTGATAATTAAAAAGTATAAATTTTGATCCGAAAAAGTAATTTACCACTTTCCTCAAAATTTGTTTGAAAAATATTTATAAATATTTAGTTAAAAAGTTATAGCAGTTTTTCCAACGTAACGCGATTGACAGAAAAGATGCGAAATCGCCCCGTACCCATATCAAGCGGGTAAAAATAAATGAAATAATTATTACTTAATTATTATAATAAAAAGTTACATTAGAGAAATTCGTTAAATTACGTATGTACTATTAACCTCATATAACTTTAATATGAATATCATAAACAAAATTTATATAGATAAGATTATCACTTTTACATTAAATTTATTTCCTTATAAACTATTCTAATGTTGTCTATTTTTTGACTTTTTATATTAAAAAGACATAAAAGAACTTTCTAATCTAAAATCTTAATCTAAATTTCCTAATCTATCTACCTAGATTTCAAATGTGTCAGGATTTCGGCTGTATCTATCATAGGATACTAAAATATAATAAATAGTATTTATAAACGTGTAATTATTTAATTTGATACATGTATCCAATTTTTAAAAGTCAAATTAACTCTAGTACAAATGATTAAAATTGGGTTTATTTAAATTAAAATGCAAGCAATTAAATAACCCTATTTTCTCGTACATTCTTTTGTAAAGCCATATTCAAATTATATTTGTTTTTTTAACTCACTTCAACTCTGTTATATTAAATTTGTTGTTAAACCAAAATTACTTCATTTTTCTTAAAAGTCACTAATAAATGAAAAATCATAAAATGTTATTAAATTCCGTAAATAATTTAAAATTTCATTTTAATATTTAATAATATTAAAATTATATCTCTAACCATTTAAATCAAAACCAATAATGAAAAATATATATATATTATTTTACGTCTTATTTTTAGAAGTTAATATAGACTTTCTTATTAAAAACATACAAATATGTTGTTTACGCATTAAAATCTTTGAATTGAATTATTCAGGAAAAATCAATTACATCCAAAATTATTAAATTATTAAGCTAGGAAGAACTATAATAAATAAAATCTATACATATATATATATATATATATATATATATATATATATATATATATGTACATATAATTTAAATAACTACTGAATATTTCTGAAGATATATACAGACTGCAAACTAAAGACAGTGTATTTTCATAATCATTCTCTTTACCGTTTCGAAGAATGTTAACTGGGTCCACCATTCTCGACGTATTCGCCGATATGATAAAAATCTAAATTGATCATTTTAAATATGGTCAGGTCCATTCAGATCTGGCTAGGTCATATCAGATCAAGGTAGTTTAAAAAATAATTTGAAGATATTATACTTAAAAATAATTGTCTTTCAAATAATTTACCTCTAACCGTTTTATTTATTCAATTTGAGAAGAATTTTGCTAAACTGCATATAATCAGATGGTTGGATATAAATATATAGATATACAATATATTTTCTAAAAGACGAAATGTCTCTAATTTACAATTAATCTTAAAAGGTATAAAATCAGCATGTTTCCGCAAAAAGCTAGTACAAAAAATAAATAATTTATTTGATTATGAAATAAATATAATAAAGAAACCACTCAAATTCATTGTCTTATAAAATTTGTCCATAAAAATGCACATCCTTGTCATAGAGAAAATTTTAGAACATTTTCAATATGAAATCATTCACTATATTACAGAAATTTTTAGTAATATAATTGAAATTAACATTTAAAATAATCGAATAATCAATGTGATTTTGTAACGTTACAATAAGAATGAACATAATATTTTGATACAAGCATAGTAATAAATATATATATATATATAACAATATTTATAATACTCTCTCAAAATAATCATAATTATATAATAAACGATTTTTCGAAATAAATGAAGCTTGATTCGAATTTTGGTTATCAACTAATGAATCTCTATTTCGCTACGCTTTTTACAATTTTTGGCACATTTAATATTATTAAATCATTTTTAAATATCATTTCATTCATTTCATCTTATTTATAGTGTTTTGTTTATTTTTACTTTTAAAAAAAAATAAAAAGAAATTCGCCGAACGGTAATCAAGAAGTTCTACAAAACTTTCTCTCAGGTATGCTAGGTGGTTGGTGGTTCGGTGCATCTCCATCATCACCAGATAGTAATTTCTTGCGTGTGGCGAACGCATTCCCCAACAGGCGATTATCAGACAACACTTTGATGACACCAAAGATTCGGATTGCACCATCTTGCGCCAGTTCACCAGGCGGCACTCCAGGCGGTGGTCTTCCAATCAGAAGACATTCTAGCATTGGACCACAAGAACGTCGAGGATCTACTATCAATTTATCCCCACCAACGGTGAGTTGATTAGTTTCGTCTGTAGTTTTTTATTGAACGTAATCGCTATATGGAGCAGTAGTAATATAGTAAATATATAGAATTTTGTAAATAGAACTTCTTTCACTTTCAGTACAATTTTTCAGATATACTGTGAATATAGACGTCTCTCTTTAGTATATTTACGACTCTCTTGATTTTCATTCAAAATAACAGGTAAACTTAGAAGTAGACATACGAAATGCAGTACTTTTTCACAAGTGCATGACTATCACATAGTTAGTTTATCACAATGTAACATTTTTAAACTACTAAGTTAAAAATAGATTCTTTTTCACGCAGTTAATGAAACAATAACACATAATACAACAAAACAGACCCCTCCTTCAGTATTCATTTACAAATGTATATAATTAGTATAATACAGAAAAATCAATCAATTATAAAACAAAATAGGAAAATACAAAAACCTCAAGTGTGTATATATATGCTACTTCAAACAACCACTTCAAATATAAAATAAAATAATTATTTAATTTTTTTTAAAATACATATTCATTTTTTTGTTATCAAAATAATCAATAAATAAAATTTTCTTCCAAGTCAAGAAATATATTTGAATAATACAAATAACCTACTTTAAGAACTATACATCTATATTTTAAAAAAAAACTGAATCGCTTTATATATAAAATGACATACATACAGAAATGCACAAATTTTCACTTAACCATATAATCAAAGTCTTAAAATAACCGTACGCCTTATGTTTAAATATATTATAATTGTATTATATAGCACACAGTTTTCACTAAAAATTAAATAGACTTATTACTCATTTCAAGTACAAAAAATTGAACTTTCTATTCACATACAATCGTTTAACTTGTCTATTATTAATATTCACTTTTTTAAGTATATCATATTTTAAACGGACAGTGTACCTTTTTTATAAAAGTGTTATTAGAAAACAAAAAAATAATAAGTGTATTAAAATATACAAATATATAATTTTCAACGGCACAAATGAGAAAGTATTATTAGACATGTTTGTATTATAAAAAGTTTAATCGTACGTAAATACATTTTATGAAATAAGAAAAATAAAATATTTTATTTTATTGTCATAAATATGTAGTCCACAGTACGTAACCCTTTATTTCTATTGTTTACCACATACTTGAAACTTCGTGAGTGGTTTCATTTTGACGAGCCTACCACACTTTTCCTGTGCGAAAATTCTTGGTAATTCTGCGTTTTCAAATGCGTGATTCCGAAACATGTCAATTTTATAATGTTACATAATGCAATTACCACATACTTTTTTGCAGTGGAATTGAAAGATAATTTGATAAAAAATACGAAACAAAACTTGACCTACAGAAACAATCCGGCGATCGATAAGTCTACCGCCTGCTACATGTCGAAATACCGAGGTTGTGTTTTGTGATTACCATAGGTTTAATTTTTGCTTAATTGTAAATAAATGTCATTTTTACGATAACCGGTATGGTGATTACCATGTGTCGGCCAAAAATCACACGTGATAGATGAGTATATTTTATCACCGAATATTGCCGTGTCCGACAAAAATATTGCGTCGTATTGCCAGTCTGACAAAAAAAACGCGTTTGAAAACCCATCGTTACCAAGAATTTTCGCAGAGGAAAAGTGTGGTGACTCGTCAAAATAAAGCCACTCACGAAGTGTCAAATATGTGGTAAACAATAAAAATAAGCGGTTACGTACTATGAACTAATATATTCATAAATACTTTAGCAAATTAACTTATATTACAGATTTTATATAAAGTAATAACGTAATAAATTATTTCACAAATAATTGAATATTACAAAATAAAACATATCTGATAAAAACTCTGATGTAGATATTATATTTAAAAGCATGAAAATTACATACTAAATATAAATAAAGTCAGATTTACTACAGTTATTTGCACCTTAATAAATAATATTTAATAAGTTTGTACATAAAACAAAATATTCTAAAAATAACGAAAAACTCTTTTTGTGCCATAAAATGTGCTATCTGTTATTATGTTATTACATGCATATTTAGTTCGTACAATATTTTGAATTAACATTGATTATATGAATATATTTTGAATAATAACCTTTGATCTTAATGTCTACTTTACATTTTATTCAATTTATAAGTAATAAGAAACATATGAAACATTTTTTTATTTTAATATTTGAATGTTCTATTTTAAATTAATAATTTAAACTTAATTGAGAATAAGTACTGAATTAAATTTAAAGAATTTATTTATGAGAAAACGTTATTGTGCAAAATGTCCGAAAACATTATAAATCGGAATAAATTTAATAAAGTTCCTTTTCTGCACTTATTAACATTATATATATATATATATATATATATATATATATATATACATAAATATATATATATATATATATATATATATACATAAATATATATATATATATATATAGAAAGGGGCGAGAGGAGAACGATTAATAGTTAATTTGATGGTTGAATGAAATAATCAAAAATAATAAATATCTTCTTATCGAATTCTCACAAAACCTTCTTCTTTCCAGTATAGTATTCTGTTCTTGCAATGCACATTTTTTCTCATATTTATCACAGATTTTATATAGATTAATTGAATTAATTACTTTTGTAGCCATTTACGGACCAATTTTTCACTTTATCAATGGTATATATGTTCCCTTAATATTTTGTTCAAGTAGAACAAAAATTTATAATTTACTTGAATTTAAATCTGAATACTACAGGACTCTATTTGTCTTAGTTGTCGACCCGCTTTAAATCCCAAATAACTAACAAAATACTAACTAGAGTAGAATATAATTACAAATTTTAAATGATTGGAAAAGCAAATATGTTGTTCAAAAGAATCGTGTTTAAATAAGTTCTCAAAGTTTGGATTAAATTTTAAAGTTTCTTTAGTCATAAAGTAAATATAATGTTAAAGGCTAATGAGAAAAAATGTATGCGTATATAATTCTATATAGTTCAAAATTATTAATTTAATTATTTTATACAAACAGTTCTAAATCTGTGCTCATAATGAGTAACTGTGAACACAAGTTCAACTCTAATATTCAATTCCTGAAGATTTTTTGTCATTTTTATGTAAATATTTTTAGAAATAACTATTCCACCGACAGTATAGTACATATTAAAACATAATAATTATAACTGTTTAGAACTTAACATACTTTATAACTTCTTTTAAAAATATTTGTTCATTTAAGCATTTTTCAAACATTTTTTTGTCATAAACTTCTATACATATTTTCGATTATCTTACACAATTATAGTCACTTTCTTAACCAGTTATCTAATTTAAATGTTTCCAATTAGTGTTGTGTTCTAGACATAAGTAGTCTAGAGATAGTGGAGCCTAAGATCAGACAAAATACTAAAAATGAACATTACTTCTGTGTTGAAATGAATCAAATTTATTTTTTACATTTGAATTGCAATAATCATGTATTTGTCATAGTCGCACATCAAAAAATAAGTGGTTGTCTCTCTCAGATACCAATTCGATTATTAATAACCGACTACCATCCAGAGCCAACTCATAAAAGAAATGTTTTTAGGCAGGTAAATCATCAAATAAACTGAACAGTGAATACTAAATAACTGGCTTTAACATGTATTTACATCTATTTCTATCTATTTTATCAGTAGTTTCCTATACTTTAATTTTAGTGGAAATGATCCGAGCACTCCACATTTTGTAGTTCACAAAACCAATATTTTTATTATCAGTTACAATTGTTTTTACCATTTAGTCATTCTCAGATAATTTAAATTTATTTACTTATTTAAGTATCTTATAATAATGTTCTTCTTTTGAACGAAGTCTACGTAAGTGATATATGATCAAAACAATTTATGATAACCTAAGGATCTCCCAAAATTTGAACCAATCTTCGAAAATAACATTATTAACATTTTAAACAACGAAAAATACTGTATTCTTTATATATTTCAATTCGTAGCGTTTCCTTCAAGAGTAAACATGCTTCAATTAGGCTGACATTCAAGCCTACTAAGTATTCTACAAGTAATATTTTATTAAATTTTTCATTTCCATAAAATATTCGATTAAAATTGTAACAATACTATAAAAGCACAATTGAACAATTCTTTCATTTTTTGTTCATTATTGTTTTTCCATTATATCTTCACTTTAATCATCACATATATATATATATATATATATATATATATATATATATATATATATATATACATACATTCATACACACATATATATATGTATATATATATACATACATGCATGTGTATATGTCACGAGGAATGTTTTAGTGTGTACACTCGCCCTCGATTCAAAGAAAACTCGAAAGTATAGGACAAATAAGAATAATAGGTGGGTGTCATAAAGAAATCGAATCGATGTTGATTGTGGTTTCAGTAGCGTATACATAATAATGTAAATACATTTATAAAGTTTATTGTAAATAAATAATTGTCAGATTTTTAAACTTGGTTAAAATAGCCTTCAGAACAAAATCTCCCTTCAGGAAACCGTTACTATACCAATCTCATATATATATATATATATATATATATATATATATATATATATATATTATATACATATAGATATGATTGAGAAAAAGATACATATTGTATTTAATCATTTTTGATAAATATTCATAGATGTTTAATATCATGACAGTAATTATAATTATTTGTATATAAAAAAAGTGTTTCAGTCATATTAGTTTACTTAATATAACTCACATATAATAAAAGGTCGGTAATAAACATCAAAATAAGATACAAATATCTTCATAAAGTAAATTGTATTAGAATTAATTTCATTGGCTAAAAATAATGCATAGTGCCATAATAGTTCATTGTTTTTAATTGAACGTTTTAATACATTTACTCACAATTATAGTTTTTACAACTAGAAATAAATCTACATAGACACTGGCTGAATTTATTGTCACAAACCAATTTTCATTTTCAAAAAAGTATTATTTTTTCTTTGATCAAAGTGTTCAATCATTAACTATTGATCGCTTTAATTATTGCTCATGTGCATTTAGATAACAACTACATAATACTCGGAACGAAAAAATAGTTTTAACCACAGCGCTGAAATGATAATAGATCAGAGAAATTTGTGTAAGCAATAATCAGTGACTAATATCAATAATCGAAATCTCTAATGGAAAAAAATCTTTATAGTTAATAGAAGTGAAATTTCACATACAAAAGAATTTAATATATTAATTTATATTAGTTTTAAAAGTAAAATATTACCCAGTTTGGAAACTAATATTTATTAAAATAATATTTATTTAAAAAATACATATATTTGATGCTCAAAAGCAACTACATTATATTAGAAAATTAATTTCACCTTATAATCTTTTCCTGGTAATAAACAGTATTTATTTATATAATAAACAAATAAAAATCACGAAAAACAGTAAATTTATAATTATTATACTTAAAAAATATACGCACAATACAGTAAATATTTCTAAAAAAAAGATTTTAATTAAAATTGATGAAAAAGTTTTATGTTATTTCATGTTTAACTAACAAAATATATAATTAGTAACACTATATAAAATAAGACCTCGAAAACTTGTTTATTAATTTTTTCTTAATGTTATTTTCATTTTATTTTTATTCACAAACGTTAAATAATGAAGTATAGGATATTAATATTTTGTTTTATTTAAATATTTACTTACTGTTGTATTCGTCATAAAACGTGTTTTATATTTAAAATGTTTTTTTGTTTAATAAAGAGACATTTTCACATATTCTGTTTTGAAATTAAAAATAAAGTAATTAATAAAATTATTATATATTTTTTTTTATTCTATATAAGATTTTTTTGTAATTAAAATATCTATATTCATGTTATAATTAAATGTGGAGATAAACCAAAAATATTTAGTACATTATTACACAGTGGCGTTTTCTCATAAAATAAATACTAGTTATTTATACACAGGATTATATACCTCACTGATAAATCCATGTACTTATATATATATATATATACTAGAAATACATTTATACTACTGCTTCGTAAAAACAACATGTCTATATAAACATAATTATTATTATGGATATTAAGTACTAGTGATTTTCATATAATATAAACCTCATGATATTCTATATTTTTACTACAATTAATTTCCTTATAGTTTATATTTAACGTTATTAATATCTAAGCATAAATTAAATGCGAATAATTTACAGCTGAAATAAAATTCGAACCGTAGAATTTTCTTCATAACAGACATGTTTGTTGTTTCCGCATAAATCAAAATATTGACTTATTTATTCCATTCTAACATAACTTTCAGTCTGAGAAAATATTTGCTGCCGAACGTTGTATTTCAGCAATATTTTTTTCTCATATAATATACGTTTGAAAATTAATAACGTGAAATATTAACTTCAAAGTAATTAATTGTTTTACATACATAAAATTATATCAAAACCCTTATAATGTATTAACAAAGTATCATAAAATTAATTTACTTTAATCAAATGTCAATTATTATACTTCAATAATTTTCAGTACACTGTTTCTACTGAACATAATAAATGAACACAAAAATAAAGAAACGTTTGATGTGTGAATTTGATACACATTTACGTATATACAACATACATACATACGTATATTCAATATAGATATATATATATATATATATATATATATATATATATATGTATATATATATATATATATATTGAAATAAATAGAAAGTCAATATACAATACAAAAGTATGTTTCAATACCGATATAATTTGCTTCATTTTACAGTAAACTGTATATGTTATTAATTTCATTTTACAAATCTACATCACATTTGATGTATTTAACCCATTCAAGACCAAATGTTTCTTGTAAGACAATTCCCAGGAGCCAAAATTTGAAAATGTGTTGAAAATTTGGAAAAGAAAATGTTTGTAACGTGGAAAATTAACATTTTAGACATTTTTTGTACAAATTAGATGGTGACATACCGTGTGTGTCATTGGCTTTCTAGGATTTTTATATTACGAAGGACCCTTGACACACCATGTGTGTCGTAAATATAAAAAAAATACATAATAAAGTGAAAAGCAATATTTATTTTCAAAATATTAAATAAATATAAAAACGTTAGTTTAAATTCAGTAATAAAATTTAGAAGATAACCCATCAATAAAAATTAGAAATCTATACAGAAGTAATAAGTACTTATAACATTTACATTATAAAAAAAATCATTTTTTGTCTGTAGTAATCCTTGAAATACTCTCTTAAACACAACCCAAGGTTACTTTCACAAATAGGGCACAAGTAATTAGTCGCTTTTTTATACGATTACGGTAGCATTATTTGCAATTCTTTCTTTGTATTTTGGTTAGTTTTCCTCTAGTCAATATTTCAGACAGATATTCCGATATTTTGAAACTGTAAGTAAATTATCTCGGGAATTTTCAAATATATCAATAATCTTCAGGTGATAGTTATATTTATATCGTTCTTACATTCCATATCACTATCACTATCCTCTACAGTCTTTTTTCGACTTTTTTTCTGTTACTTTGAAACATAAAAACCATCACGTTCATTATCATTGTTCATTTTTATAATCGCGACGTCCTGGTCGTGGGTTACTCATCTTTGGGTCTTAGCTTGAAACCAATACAAATTTCATTCTTTGCACACCTTTAACTTTTCTTTATTCAAAATCTACCTTATCTCCATGGCTAGTTCTTTACTATTAACTGATAATATAAATTCATGATCATGACACACACGGTGTGTCATTCGTCTTTTTGCCTAGGTACTGCATTACGCACATGATGTGTAATGTGTCTCAAATGGGTTAAAACTATTTTTTTATTTAGTTTAACTTTAATTCTGCCAAGTTATAACTTTAAGTCACATTCCTGCTTTAAAAAAATTAAATTTTGTACAAATTATTGTTTTTATAAGGAAAGTATTAATTATTTTATTGATTATTAACTTTATCGATAATATAAACATCTTTTTTATAAATCCATATCGAAAAATAGTTTATTTATATTATCACATCACCTGCGTTTTGATTCTAAGTATATCTCTTTTCCTATGTTTAATTTATACCAATTATCAAATTTCATAAACGAACATAGCAAAATCATTAGATCCCATGTAATAATTATATATATATATATATATATATATATATAAGAAATTAATGCTATTCATAGATTAAAAAAATTAAGTTGTAAAGAAAACACACATATGCACTTATTATTTATACAAAAACCAATACAAACTTTTTAACAGAATTTAAAATGCAGTTATCTTGTGTGATTTCGTATTTTGTAAATTATTCACACAATATGACGGGAAAATTGTCTCTACCCTTTAAAATAATGTATTAAATATTGTGCTTAGTTAGTATAAACCGCAATGGTTATGAAAAAAATCATAAAAATTAATTATTTTATATATTACTGCCTACACTATATATATATATATATATATATATATATATATATATATATATATATTATATATATATATATATATATATATATACAGAAAAGAAGATTGATATTTGTGTATGTATAAAAATGAATATATATATATATATATATATATATATATATATATATATATGCATATATGTAAATATGAACACATCAAACGTTTTATATATAAATACTACACATATCATTCCATATACACGCAGAAATAAATACAGATTTAACGAAATAAATAATAAAATTACATAACATAACTAATGAATACTTTAACTTAATACAATAAAACAACTCTCAAGTATCATTCTTTAAACAAATTGAGCACTGGGGGTACAGTATATGCTTTCGACCGACAGGGCGCGTATTCATGCAGTCCCGTGTCTCGTGACGGCTCTACACTATCTGTTCCGTCCACGTATGTAAGTGAACCATCGTGTGTGCAACCATCGCACAACCCCAAACCAGTTTACCCCAAAAAAGCAGGATTGCAGACAAAATACTATTTTAATAATACAGTTGCTCATTTGATATTTGAAAAGATTTCTTATCTTTAGTGCCTCGTACTGAATAAACTGATATAAGTATTTAAACTTTTCATTATTTTATTTGATAAAAAGTTCAAACACTATAAACTTTATTTAAATTGTTCATTTATGAACAGGTTTTTTTTTGTTTACAACGGAATTATGCAATGAAATTATCCTTTAAGCTGTAATTAGAGAATTTTCTATTTAAAGGGTCTTTAGTTAGTTTAATTTTTTAACTAATATATACTTTAAGTAAATGTATATATATATATATATACATCATTTAACTTTAGGTATATCAAGCTGTCATTGTAATCAAACTTAAAAATTCCATATGTAATAAAAGATTGCAAAATCTTTATTTCACCTCATCCACTCAAAAATTTTAAAACTGGTGAGTTTATTTAAAACGAGAAATTAAATTCTTCCACTAAAATACAAGTTGATAAAATATATCAAATATGTTTTTTTATAAAATGATTATATTTTTTACTATGTTCAATACTAAATGTTGATATAA
The DNA here is from genome assembly GCA_034766995.1 of Acanthacorydalis orientalis. Classification (NCBI taxonomy): domain Eukaryota; kingdom Metazoa; phylum Arthropoda; class Insecta; order Megaloptera; family Corydalidae; genus Acanthacorydalis; species Acanthacorydalis orientalis. The sequence continues at coordinate 29,738,604 of CM068316.1, forward strand.
AAAAACACATTTGCCCAAACGAAAAAAATGTAACTGCGCACTGAAACTGAAACTTAATTCACATTGATAACAAAATAAATTGATAAATAAATTTCGTAGCTAGATAATTAATATATTTTTTAAATAGAGCGCATTGTCAACTAAGCAGTTCCTGTAACCAATTTTTAATTAGTACCAAGATAGATTTTACTGACGCTGTTTGTATTTGCTGTTTAATTTTATACTCCATGAACAGAAATAAAATAAATAAAGATTAAAAATAGATACATTTGTTAATCAAAAACGTCTACATGTATAAGTTTACAAAGTGTATGACGCTCTAATGAGCATTATGACATTTTTTAATTACTTTCACTGATTAATATACTTTTGTTAATTTTTATCAAAATGTTTTATTCATATTTTTTTTTATAAATGTGGTCCTTTTTATATTTATCTTCTAAATAATACTAAAGAATAAAATTCTGAGATATAATTTTTAATTAACACAAAACAAAATAAAATAATATTAGAATACAAGAAATGAGAAATCAATGAGTCGAATCGCGATCTGCAATGAACTAAATACTAAACAGTTGACGAAAAAATATTAAAACTTACATTATCTATTAGGCCCGGCAACGTTTCCGTTGGCTTTAAAATAGAACTTGGATCTTTTTAGTCTCTTTTTACAGGTATCGTGCGTTCTAAGACCTAAGTGCCCTATACAATTTTAAGCCCATGACCAAACGTTATGATACCAAACTAAACTTCTAAATTCATCTTGATTAAATCTGAGACAAGTTTTGCTAGCTCTTAGACATTTTCAGTTTATTTCGTTCTAGTTCTCATTCTTCTATATTAGATTTCTAACATTATGATGAAATTTAAGGAAGTGCCTGTGACATATATGCAGAAATATGAAATACTTTATAACCTTCAAGCTCCTTCAAAAAATAGAGTACAAATGATACAACATCCGAAATCCCTTATAATTTGATTTTATTAAATGAACATATGTGTATCTATTTTTCTTCTTCTTCTTCTCGTCATCGAACAGACACTTAAGTGTAACAACTAAGTATTCATTTGAACTAGACAGCTTCATTGTCTCTCGCCAATTAAAAATTATTTAAAAAATGTCTTCTTTAAAAAACATTGCTTCTTTTCGATTCATTTTGATAAAACAGCTTGTATAATCCTTACTTTGTGAAATCTTTTATTGAAAATTACACATCAAATTTAAATGGAATTATTTTAAATAGATTGCTAGTACAATACAGCTTACAAAACAGATTGAATTACAGATTACGACTAGTCTACTTAATGTTAATGTGAATGGTTATAAAAATACTGCAAAATTCTATAATAATAATGGCATAATCATTATTTAAAAACATTCTCTATTTAAATGACAATTTTTTCAAAGAACTTCATAATTTTCAATCATTTTTGCTATTTTTATTCGTTTTATTTAATATCAACTCTCGCAAAATACAAGATAATAATAAACTATCTAATTACAGCTTTCGCGGCTAATACGCAAAAAAATCAATTTAGAATACTTGTTAATATTAAATTATTTGTCTGAAATCCTGCGACAAATAAACCACTTTCATACTGTAATCATCTCGTATGTTTTCAGCTTTGACTGACATTGTGACGTCACTATTATACGTGTGTACGCCCTTTTTTGATAAACGTTTATTTCTCTTTGCAGGGTATATATTTATTCAATTTCATAATAACTAATTAATACTTTTTCAGAAATATACTCAAAATAGGTCATGTTCTTTTATGAAAATATACTTTGTCTGAATTTATTAAAATTAACAGTATAAAAATGATTTAATATGAAAATATCAATGAAGATTTGATAAAGGATAATAAATAGATTTTTTAACAGCTCAATAAGACCGTGATCTATTTTATACAGTTTTTTTAAACATAAACTAGAATTTTTATTTTATTATTTTATTGTCACTCAGTCTTTAATATAAGTATAATGTATTTCAGAAAAGAATATTTTAATATATGATCAATATTGTAAAGAAAATAAAAATTCTAATTTATATCAAAACATCGATATCTTTAATTAAATTCTAAATTACAGACTATTGTTTGAAATGTTTCAATAAATAAGTAATTATTTTTAAATTAAATGAAAAATATAGCAGAGATGTCGCTGTTTTCTCTTTAATTACTTTTGAACTATTTCTAAATAAATTAATTTTAAAGTTAGATAGAATTATCATGTAGGCATGAGTCTCTAAGTCAAGTTCATAATAAAATAAAGATTTTTTAAAAATATAAAATCATAATTAATGCACGAAAGATAAGATATATTTTTAAATACATCGTCATTCATTTGTGACGTCAAACCTAATCACCATAACCGCTTCTAACATATGTTTGCGTTGTGTTGATTGTCGCTCTGTCTCTATTCAGCTTGCACGGAGCATGATAGTGAGTATTTTAATGTTTTATGTACGTTGTAGTAAGCAATTATTTTTTTTATTAAAAATAAAACAAATATATGAATATAAGTTTAATGTATTTTATTTACGATCATAGATTTCAAAAGCTTAGTGGATCAAAACAATTGGTAGCTTTTTAATATATATTTTTGCAATTTTTTGTTTCATTTGACACAAAAATAAATCATTATTCAAGCTAATGTAGATAAAAATTTAATTTCGCCTTTTAGACTCGAAAATGCAAATAAAGATTTAAGTATTTTGTTTTCCAATAATAATTTGATAATCACATTTCCATTTAACATACTTCCATTTTGAATAATACATAAATTATTTTTACCTCTTTTTCTGTAAATCAGAATTTAATTCAAAGCGAACGCACGCTACTCGAATATTCTACTACGAATGCTTTCCAATTTTGTTCTAATTATACAAATATATATATATATATATATATATATATATATATATATATATTGTTACAATATTATTTTCAATTTTTGTCTATTGAGTCGCTTTGTGAGTCATATAGGCTTGTTCAGATAATTAAACTTCTTGAAGAATCACCAAATATTGGCTCATATTTCACAAATTAGCTTATCTAATAAATAAGTAAAACTCGTATAAATAATAATATTCATATAATTTATAATAAAATTTGTTTTTTAATAATTTATTTAAGGGTTTATATCTTAATTATAAACTATATTTACTTCTTTTATCTACTTGTGATTACATTTTTTATACTAAACTAAGTCAATCTTGAATATATATTTTAATTTTATTATTACACACAATATTTTTTTATTAATTCGAAGAAATGAAAGGCAAAAGAAATAAATCAATGCTGTAAATAAAATTTTTCATCCCAGGCAATGAAATATATTTTATTAAAAAACAGCGATATTTTAAACAATTTCTTTAAAAGAAAGCTCTGATCGCCTCAAAATCTTAAACTATTCCTTATTAGAACATATTATAAATATTTTATCGACTTTTTCTTGTAAAAGGTTTTTTCTTTCCTTCCCAAATAAAGTTACTCGATATTAAATATTTCGGAGTTTCAAATAATTTAAGAGAATATTGGTACATTCTTATTCTGTGTTTAAATCATCGTATGATTTTCATTTATTTAATGAAAAAACATTAAATTCTATGTATTTGTAAACACATGTCTAAAATACATAGATTTTATTTTATGAATAATTATTAAATGAAATATGTTATGCAATGTGTATTTATTAAATCATTTTTAATACAAAAACATATTACGGAAACTAAAACAAATTATCAAAATAACTGAAAGCTTATTTAGAAAAATATTACTCCTTTTCATTTTGATTCCTTTCCTGGTAAACTATTTTCATGTAAGGAAATCTGTATATTTACATATTAATTTTTATTTTAAATCGTATGAATAATATTCAACTAGAAAAGTTAATCAAATAATGGCTAATTACTTTAATTTATTAAAAAAAAATATTTCATTAAAATACTTCCAATAACTATTAGGTTGGTAGAAAAATAACTGCGGTTCATGACCTTCAAATTAATATATGTCATGCTTTTTTGACTTCCCTTGTTGTTTTCAGTATTCCAAAACTGTTGGATGACACCCTTAACTTTTGTGCAAGCTTTCGAATTATTGTGCGTAGTTTTTATTCAACTAACGCCTTTAGTTGGTCGTTATGAACTGAAGAAAGAAGCCCGCAATCTTCTTCATCATCAAGGCTGTTTTTCCCAGCACGAAATTTTTGTAACCACCATTACACCGTACATTCCTTAATAGTACCCACACTAAAAGCATCGTTTAATTTACAAGCAGTTATGTTGCTTTACCACTCGATTTGAACTCATATAAATAATTGCTCTTACTGCTTATTTTCCATCTTTAATTCAATAGCCCAATTTGAAGCAAAATTAATAATAAAACCAAAGTCGATGATACTAAAGTACAGATCAAAAAATGCACTTTAAAATGATATTAACATGTACACGAAATGTCACTTCCATTGAGAAAAAAGAAGGTTGAAATTCAGAAAACAAAACCTCATTTTTTTTCCTACCAACCTAATAGTAATTAAACAACAAATATTTAAAGTTTAAGCCTTATCATTTTTTTTCATTTTTAGAAACAATTCTCTTATTTAATATAAATATTTAAAAAGAACTTGACATAAATAATAACATCAATTACTATGAAGATATTTAATCCTATAGAAATATTAAAATATTTATTCAATAGGAATTTAAAAATGTATTTTCATAACTCTTTGAAAATTATATTTTACTTCAAAATTCAATTTCTAAATAATGAAATTACTTTATTGTAATTTTTATGAAATCTTCAGTTTTATAATATAATTCTATGGTGCTGTATACTTTCACAACACTAACTTTGTTTTAAACTTCAATCAAACAATATCAAATAATATTACGACAAAAAGTTAAGAACCTTTACCAAGTGTAATATGGATTCTCGATCCCATAATATCTGAACATAGAATTGTAAGAAAGTTCAATTGAGCATTATGTCTACATTGTGCCAGCGTATTATCCTTGAACCGACTCAATCTTACCCACAATGAAAATAATCGATGCTAGTCAATTGTTCCGCTAAAAATTGTCATTTGTTTCAATGGAATGCTTATTATAACCTGTTTTTGTATAAACATTTCTTAAATTTCATTTTCAGTAGTACATATATTCTTATCTACAACATTTAGACAAAAGCATTTTATCATCGATATACAAATCAATACTGTTTATAATAATCAAGACTAAATTAACATGTATGTACATTCAATATTTTTTCTCCTGAATTTTATTAAAAAATAGTTTAATTCTCTGGTTTCAATATTAAAAACGCAATTCTTTTTTCATTATAACCAAATCTATAAGTAATTTAATAATATTTTAAATAAAAAATAGCACAAGATTGTGCAACATATTAAAAATATTTCATATCATCACAATTTTCTATTTTAATAAAGTGTATATCTTTTTCTAGAGAAAAACTTTCATTTTATAAATTATACTTCGATAAATATATAAATTGATTTACTAATCCATCACATGTCAGTAATAATTTAATTTGACAGTAATAGTGGTTATTTTTTTATTTAAAGTCTACAATATTTGTTAACATATTTCTGAAGACGTTCAGGTTCTAATCATTATTAATTATATTTTAAATATTTTCTATGACTGCTTTAAGAATATGTATTGTGGTTAGTTTTTCATAATAGTGTCTTTTAATCCACTTTAAAAGAAGAAATTCTTATAGATGATGTCAGCCAACCGTGAAGGCATTTCAATCGAAACATGTCTATTAATTAATCTGCTTTGAAAATGTTTAAGTAAAAACACATAACCGCAACCTAGTAAAAAAAAACAGCCCCATAATATTAAAAGTACTTAAAACCGCATATATTTCCTCTATAATTGAAAGTAATGTATACATATTTTTCTCATTAATATACCTTCAAAAAATAAGCTTCAACTTCTTCAAAGTAATAGATACTATCTTAACTAACCTCACCCCACACAGTTAACATTTATTCGAATAATTTGAATTTTAATAGTTATATTTAGAGTTTCTTAGCATAAATGTGAGCAATTATAATTATTTATATGGCCTTAACTTAAAAATAGCTTTATTACTTCAAATCATTTTCTCAGACAAATGAGAATCCTCTTCTTATTAAAATTATTACGTTCAAGTAATATCAACGATCAATATCCTTTTCAAATATTCCTTGACTTTACCTAATACTTGAATTAAGATTGATGTAGTATTCTCAAAGTTTATCGTTTGAAAGTTATTTAGTCAAAAAAGAGTCTGCCAAAAGATTTATTTTGGGTTTTGAAAACTGCTAGTAAAATTCAATTTCTATCATCATTCATTTTAGCTATTAGGTTGATAGAAAAATAACTGCGGTTTATAACCTTCAAATTCATATACATTTTTTAATTTAAGTGTTTTTAAGTGGTCCGGAACTGCTGATGACTAACGCTTAACTTTTGTGCAAGCTCTCGAATTGTTGTGCGTGATTCAAATTCAACTAACATCTTCAGTTGGTCGTCATAAACTGAAAAAGGACGCCCACGGATTTCTTAGGCTCTTGTCCCTAGCACAAAAATTTTGAATCCACCATTGCACCGTACATTCCTTAACAACACCCACACCAAAAGCATTTTTTTAATCCTAATATTCCGTTTATATCAGTTAGTATACATCAAGCTACTTATTTATGTAAAATATCTTGTTAAAATTACATTTTTATAAAAAACAGTATTGGAATAAAATGAAATAAAAAAATAATGGGCATGATAAGCAGGAAAAAATGTTAAAAATTCCATTAAATATTAATAATAAATTATTTATTTAATTGGACACAATGAAAAGTCGATAAATTCATTAAAATACATAAACATAACCTTATTTTTGGCATATTTCTAAAAGACGTACATTTTTAAATTTCAATATTGTTTTTATGAATTTTTATTGGTTTTACAAAATGAAAATTAACACTATTTTAAATTAAAATATTCCTAATCTAATAAGCAAAATTGGAACTTTTAAATGTAAATGAAATTACAAATATGTAATAAAAATCTAAAGTATTTAATTATAGTTTTTTATTATGGAAATAATAATTTTGAATTGATGAAATTAAATAACATACTTTCATAAATTATAATTATACGAAAGTTAACTTTTAACTACAAAACAGATTCACAAATAGTATATGTAACTCATTATTCTTATCAAAAAGGAAAACAAAATACTTAAATAAATCAAAAAATATTCAGAGTTGGCTCAAAAAGCGAGTAGATGCTATAATTCCTAAATGGCTGTCAATCATCATAAATTCATTGAAAGAAACAAAAGTATTCGAAAAAGAATATAAACATTAAGTACTAAATAGACATATAGATAATCAATTCTAGGAAATAATATTTCGAGTTTATATTTTCAATTTTTTTCTGCGTTGAATATATATAAACAAACGTTCTTATATTAAAATAATTCAATTCGTTAATCTATTAATTATATTTTATATATTTTTTTAATATTTGGCATACCTTCACGGATAGTTCACGATACGCATAACAAACAATACAATATGTTGTAATTGTTTCTTTAGCAATGAACTCACAATTTTATATATACAAGTTTTTTCAAATTTGTAAATAATTCAAAAATATATTGAATAAAACTAAACCATTCTACTTTATTTATGTCTCATAAATAAAAAATTAAATAAAATAAAGATATGTTTTCAGAAGTTACTACTACAGGAGATCAATAAAAACAGTGTCGAAGTTAACTTTAATTATAAAAGTACTTATTCACGTACAGTACGAAATTAAATTATAATTTTAAATATTCATTATTTGAATCATATTCATTATTTTTTAAATATTCATTATTGTCTTTCAGTAATTTTATTTCTATTATACAAATAATTTTGTACATAATGTATTAAAAAAATTATTTGTATTCATAACAAATAACTTTTATTTAATTTAATTTAAAAACTTTACTAAATTTACAATTATTTAATACTTATTAAATTTACTTAAATTTTCAAATGTATTTTATCAAAAAAATTTAAAATTAAAAAGTATGCAAATTTACCCTTCAAAACCTATATAGTTGAATATGTACTAAGAACATAAAAATATAATTATTTTATGAAGAAATTCTGATTTACATGAATTTCAATATTTTTTTTAATTTTTTTAAAAATAATTTTAATTTAGTAAAAAAATCAACCTTTGAACGTTAATGTACTATTATATCATAATTAGTACTTTCGTTTTATTCGAACTGTGATAAATTTAAAATAAGTTTGTAATATTTTTCAGTAGTATAATGTTTTTCATCTTCGACGAAAAGAAAATTATAAATATTCAAAAAGATTAGAAACAATTATTTTTTCTTTTATAACCATTTTTTTCTCTTACATGTGTTATATGATTATTTAAACATATATAAATATATATATATATATATATATATATATATATATATATATATATATATATATATATATATATATATGTCCATGGTTAATATTTATTATAAAATGACTACCACTTAAAAAATGGTTTTATATATGCATTTTCTTTAAATATAAAATGTGTGTACATTTACCGATATCGAATTGATATTTTTTATTTACATTTTTATTTTATGAAAGAAGAAAATAATGTTTTGTTTATAGCACCGAATAATAAATGTATTTATATTTTTGAAAGGAAATAGAGTTACTGTTTTGTATCAACAAATTTGATTTTTTCACGCTATTTAAAAGAGTTTATATGTTTGTATAAGTAGAAAATAAAAACTCAGTTATAGCAATCAATGTTATATATGTAACGAAATACTATGCGAAATGGTAAAAAAAATTATATATACTTCTATACACACATTTTCAATAAAGTTTTGTTAGCAATTGTAAACTATTTATAAACTATTAGTACAAAAATGTATATTACTAGTAAATACTGCTAGTACACTAGTATAAAAATACCATCAACTTAAATAGTTTTTACAAAATTCGCCAGCATTACAAAAATGCAACTTTTTACCTTTGAATAATATTTTACATAAACTATAATATCAATAATATAAAAATAGTATTGTATTATTTTATATTTTTTCTACTGCAATCATATAAACTTTTTTTCACTTAAAAAAAAATCATCTAATGATGACAATTATTCGTCCTGTATGCTTCTATTAAATTTTATAAAAAAATATAGTATCATTAACGTTATTGATGCTATAACAACAGAACGTTGTACTTCTTTTGTTTAAAAAAATAATTTTATTACTCCATATTGAACTGTATGTGAATTAATTTTATACAAACGCACACACACACACACATATATATATATATGTGTGTATATATGTATATATATATATATATATCTATCCCTATTATATGCAGCAGAGATATCAATTTCTGGTTAAACTCCAATGTACATCCAATTAAACAAAATATAGAATATAATCTTTTACTATAGATTATCTATATTTGAAATAACAAAAAGAAAAGAAATATGTTTTTACTATTTGTAAAGAAGTCAACGAAGAAACTTTTTCAAAACATTTGTAAAATCCATATTATATTGTATATAAGTGGCCCTAAATTCGAATATGGTCGAAAATTGCTATAACCATATACATACATATATATATATATATATATATATATATATATATAATACTTATTCAATACAAACTCAGTCGGACAACTTATCAAAGCACCTTTAAAGCCCAATAACCAACCAGCCAATCATCAATCGAACAATAATTTGTTCAATAATAATAAATAAATTAATAAGTTCATTTAAAAAAATAAAAATGAATTGAATAGAAAATATAATGGAAAAAAATATTTTTCTCTGTATTTCTTAATGTCCTTTTGCGTCATCAATTAGATTTATTTCACAAACTAAATATAACTCAGACAGAAAAGATTACAATGCAACCTACGTTTAATTCGAGTTTTATACTCTTATCGCCATACTACCACTAACAGACAATTATCTGAAATATCCTATTCACTGCATTAAAATATATCTGACGAATAATTAAAATGAACATATTTCATTTAATGTCTTAATGTATTCCATTCAATAATTACGTTTGACTTTCGAATTACTTTATATATATATATATATATATATATATATATATATATATATATATATATATATATATATATATAGTATCATTTAATTATCCACAATATCCTATTTAATAAATTATTTATGACAAAGTTAAATTTATAAGTGTTCATTGCACAAGCACACGTGTATAATAAAAAATAATTAGTTTTAAGATACTTATTTTTGTTAATAATTTGGAGATAAAATACGATATATCATTTTTATGACTTTTTAGCATTTCTCTTAAAACTGATACGAAAAACCATCTGAAGAAAATTAAACTATTTTAATCACTTCTTCAAATATAAATACTTTTTTATATTAGTAATTTGTCACAACACTGCCTACAGATGTAACACCTGGAGAAATGCTAATCTTGAACAAAATCACAATTAATTATATAATCTATTTATTAACAAAAATAATAACTTAAAGCATAAACTTAAATATGATAATAAATTTACGTAAAGTAAAAATTTCATTATGGAAATAAGGCTATATATATATATATATATATATATATATATATATTGAAATGTGGATAATATTTACATACTGTTCAAATATTATTTTTCTTGTTTTGAATGTACTCCAACAATTGACAAAAAAATGCACAAAATTGTACATGTAAGACCCTAATTGAACCCGAATGTGTATCGTTGTTCTGAATCCGTGTTGGAACCATGCACCATTATGTGACACACTAACAGTATTGTTTTATTTTGTGTGTGTGCGCACGCACAGGGCGGAAGTATGCCGAACACGAGCAGCAGTGTGCCGTTCTTGCTGAGCAGCAGCATGCAGAGTATCAGATCTCGGAGACCATCGGCCTGTTTGAGCAGCTCACAAGGGTCCGGACTTCTGCAACAACTCGGCTCCGGCATGGTAAGACTCACAGCATCTGCCACATCTTCACAGCACCCGAGTCCAAGCAACGGCCGTGCGTACAGTTATAGCACAGTTAGGAAATGCCCTTCTTTGAACATAACATTTAACTGAACGCGTACGTATGTGTACATTATTTTCTATATATACATATATATATTTACATATATATTTATTATATACATATCATCATATTATATTATTACTCTTGTATTTTGTGAAGTTTCACGTTTATTCCTGCTTTGGCCACACACATATTTCTATCTCTTTCCTATATAGTTGGTGGCGATTCTTGGTAAACAGACGATATACGACTGAAGAATAAAGAACGATTTACATTTTGATTTTAGGATCATATTGATATATAAAGTAACGAAACAAAAGAAAACTTGTAAAAGTCAATTAAATATATAAAAAAAAATGTTTTCAATAAGTCCCAAATCTTATGTTATTATAACATTTATATAAGAGAGAATGTACACACGGTTTCAAATAAAATAAGGTGATCATGTTTTAAATAATATTTGCCATTATTATTTACACATAAATACATATATATTTATGTGTATATATATATATATATATATATATATATATATATATATATATATCTTTTCAATATCATTAAGCAAGTAAATTCACTGTCTTATTATTAATAAAATATATAATACTCCGAATTAAGTTAAAAATTTTTTAGTAGTTATTTTTCAATATAAGAGAGATGATCAATAAATAACGGATAGATGCAATCATTTACTAATAAAATTAACATTCATTTAAAGTACGTTGTTTTAAATAGAGTTGCCCCACTTTTCAATATAATTAGTTAAAATGTCTATCAAGTTAATAACTCCACAATGCAAAAGCCTTAAACGACTTTTTTGTAACGGATTTATTGATTTTTCATTAACACCCAAATATACCCCTCTTTTATCTCTTTTTACAAAATCAAATGTATATATATATATAAACTGTTTCGAAATTTGTACTCTAATGAAAATTTTTTAAGAGTAAGTCAACAGGTTGATGCACCCAACTACCAGTATTTTTTTATTTAACCCTTAGTTTTATTTAGACTTATCTTATATAAACTTTTTGAATTTTAACAATCATTTTGTAAACAGTACTAATCTATTAAATTAAATTAGTTCGGGTGATAATGACTAGCTACCGATGTTACCCTTAACCTTCAATATCAATCAAATTACTTCTTCGACTTTTTTAATATTTTCACCTACATTTATAAATACAGACATATCTAAATTGTTTTCATCAATTACACTATTTATTAATTTATAAAATGTCTACTGATAAATTGTTTTTTTCTGATAAAAGAAGTATCACATTATCTATCGTTTTTCAATTAATTTCTGTTTATGTTATGCTTTACAATCACAGATGTGGAATAATTACACACAATTATTCCTTCACGCATTCCGATAATGTAGCTACTATTTTTAAAACCAGTATTGTGTGTCACACACATAAAAGGATGAAATAAAATATTTTTGTAAGTACATTAGAAACTATAACAATAAAACTGTCATCATCAATGCCTAAAATCATTTATATTAAAAATAATATACATAACATATATACTGACTCTGTAGTAAAAGTATTTCCTTTTAATTTTTCTCTGAACATAGAGTTATATTGTGTATACCTACATATTATTTTCAAACTTCAATCTATAAAACAAGAGATATGAATACTAATGCAGTTATATACGAAATAAAAATTTATTTCCCAATGTTTTTTAAGATTGTTTGGTAATGATAAAATACCATTTGAGGACCAATATATTTTAATAAAGATCTGTCATGTCAGATTTTTGAACAAATAACTATTCAATAATATTTCTATAACAAATAGTGTTTTTGTTTTAAACTACATAATCTTCATTTCATTTTTAAAGCACATAATTTACATTTTATAAATTATAAATTATACATTTGTAATATTACATTGAATTTTATTCTTTCTTGTTATCGTTCGATACTCGATTTTATTTTATTTTAATTGTAAACGACTACGTATACTTACTCAGAAATAGCTCATGCACTACAAAACGCACAGAAATGATTTTTATACTACCACCTAATATCACATAGAAAAAATTTTAGAAAAACCTCTCAATTTATGTCTAAACACGATCTGGTTGAATGTTTTTAGACCTTAGTGTTTACTTCTCTTTCAATCTACGCAAAATCAATAGACTTTAGCTCAAAGAAACGTGAGTATTTTATATTTCGTTAGTTCTTATCATATATGTTACATAATGGAATAAAGAGTTGAATAATCTATACACTATTTATTATATATAATAATTATCCATCATAATAGTGTAAAAGAGCTACGCCCGTATTAAAAACTGTATGATATAAAAATAAAACAATTCATTTCTAATTATTTCCCTCCTTTGTGACAAATTTAACAATAACCCAAGACTCAATTTTTTTGTTGTGATTATTGAAAGCATAAAATATGAAATGCATTTTCGCGCAATATTAAATTATAATTACAATTGTAACTTCTTCAGTTTTCTTTGATTCGTTAGAAATAAAAAGTAACGTATATAAAGTGCCTTTTTGAACTTAATAAATGATTATACTCTGTGTTAATATGATCCTACTTAGTGTATAAATCATATTTAATAGTAAATTGAAATATTTTGCAATAAATAACTAATTATTGAAATATTTTCTATATAATTAATTCTTACAATTCTTCTTTCACAAATAAACCATAGAAAAAATACTTGCGTTTAAAGATTCAATGGTATCAATTGGATATTAATTCATTTCATAATAATGTATAGAACATATTTGAATTTCGAGATTTAAATATATACATGTATTTAGATCAAAAAAATATTATTATTATAATTTTCAGAGCCGAAATTGGTTTCTGTCTTCAAATAAGATAGTTGTCGAGTAGATTTTAATGTAATTTTCCATAGTCGTGTCAATGTAGATTAGATAATTTGTAAAATGTATCCCTTTAATATATACCGCTAGTTAATATTTTCCGTAGTTAACATTTATCCCTAAAATACTTAAATACCTCAATAATATCACTATTCTGTACATGAATATTTTTTGTAAACAATTTAAGTAATTGTGTATATATATATATATATATATGAAACCTATCGTAAGTAAACTATCCTTTTACCAATTTCGGCTTTGAAAACAAATATTTTAAATACTCAATATGTAAATCGTTCAAATTACCGCCTGATTGCCATGTCACGCCGGCACCAATTTTCATTGGATCATTCATCTGCGGGGGCTGTCTGAAGTATACGCAGACCAGTAACAACACAAATTTTAATCACTAATCAATTTATTAATGTTCCAGTACTCTTTGTTCGCCGGGCGAGATTGAATGTAAAAACAGACTCTGAATTATACGTCACAAGTGATAGTTTATTATTAGTGAATAATATTTTATTACAATTTTATTTGAATTTCTTTTTATGACGTATAATTATGGACAGTAATAAGGACATCGTGTGACAATCAAGGTAGGCACTGTTATAATAAAGCAACAGTGCTTATACATCAGGTTTGCAGCCATGACGTGATTGAGATCAATTTAACATTCATTATTAATGTTTTCAAATCAAACGTTATATATACATACATTCATACATACATACATATATTTACATATATATATATATATATATATATATATATATATATATATATACATATATATATTCTACAATATATAGTCTCTTGAAATGTTTTATTTCATTTTTTAACCAATCAAAAAGTTTATTAAAAATAAATATGTCCCTACATTAAATTAATAAATAATATTCCACAATATAATTCTAGCGCTGTTCCTGAATTCACTTTCACAAATGAATTTTTCACTAGAATTTGTTATAATATTTTCTGTGTAAAAGCAGACATTAACTCAAAAAAAATTATTTTAAAGTAAAAAAAGTACATTTTACCCATCACGTTAAACACAATACGGAGAAAGCACATTTCAACGTACATATTCATGCGCGATACTGTGATTAAATTATAAAGCATAAGAAAATGCAACATTACATCGTTACGTTTTTATGAATTCTAATAATTATAAATATTTACAAGAAAAATTTATTTGTTTCATTTGATATTCTGTAAATTTTAATTACTCCAAATTTCACTTTTCGAAGAGACTGTATATGAAAACTAATAACTATATATAGAGAAAGAAAGAGAGAGGGTGATTCAATTTAGGCTTACACATGAAAGTATTAAAAAAAATCGCAAAAATTAAAAAAAAAACCTTTTATTTTTTATTTTGTATTTTCGTTCAATTATATTTTAGTATTGAAATTAAAACTAAATTAGTATTGAAATTGAAACTAAAACTAAATAAAAAAATCAAATCTTTTTTTTAATACCTTCATGTGGAAAACTAACTTGAATCAGCATATACATATATATATATATATATATATATATATATATATATATATATATATATAAATATACACACACACACACATATATATATATATACACACACATATAAATATACACATACATATATACATACATATGTATGTACACATTTTCATATATGTATATATATATAATGTGTGTATGTATGTATGTACATATAACAAATATTTTATTTTCAGCATTCGCACTTAATTTATCTAATTCTACACACATTATTTTATATACTAGTTTTGAACAAACTTAATTATATATGCAATTTCAACCTTCACCTCTCAAATAATATCTCAATAGCATCACCTCTGCTTCATAAATCACATGTCTCGATATTTTTATATGAAATGATTTAATTGAAATATTATTAAATCATAATATGCTAATAGTGAAGTAATTTTTTAATATATATTTACAAAAATCATAAGTTATTGAAACCAAGACAAACGGTTATTTTATAATTGATAATATTGTATAGCTACTAATTATTTTTCAATTAAACACTATATAACAATTAAGTATCTAGCATATCTTAAATGTTAAATAGGATCGATTTAATATAATTAATAACTCACGTGTTTTTCCATTCGTGCTAAAACTGAATTTATATATATATTTATATATATATATATATATATAATATTTATATATAATATATATATATATATATATATATATATATGTATATTATTGAATCCATATATATTCTTCATTTTAATTCATCACCAATTTCAATTGTTTGCTTTATCATATTCAAATGACACTTAATCTTATAAAATAAATACATTTTAATAGAGGTGTAATAAGAAATTATTAAAATAAAGAAATAAAATGGCCTTCATACTTGCGAAATAAATCTAGCTCTATAAATAAAATAATAATATTTTATTTACAATAAATTAATATATTGAATTTAATTACCAGATAAGTCTGAGTTGATTAGTAACTGTTGAAGTGTAATTAAGCTAAATTGACTCTCTTGAAAAAATCAAGCACTGAGTCAATGACAATCATAATTTAACACTATAACCATAGTCACGTACATAAATGAATTAAAATTTCAAGCATCGCAAAATCTTATTTTTCGCTGGTTTCTTGATGAAAATTATGATATTTCGTACACAAGCGTATTAAAAACAACCAATAGTAAATTATTGGACATTTAAATAAAAATTTGTAATGTTTAGGATGCTAATTCGTTTATGAAGTTAAACTAATACATTGACATTCTTTGTACTGTTAAGAAATTATGAAGGGTATTTTTCTACATTTTTATGCTTCATTATATACCATGAATGCCAAATTGAGTTCATCTACTATTTATTACATTTTTATTTTGTTTTTACCACTGACATAGCACTTAAAACAGTATGTAACCATGTATATTGGTTTGAAAGGCATAGTTGTCAATTTTAAATAAATTATATAAATTCAACATTAATTTTATAAAAGAAAAAAAAAACAAAAACGAAACAAAAAATATAATTAACATAATCGTTTACTCATTATATAACGAAGATCAGATGCTATATAAAAACTAACTTAAGGTTTACAGATAATTAGGCACTAATTAAAGTAACATATAAATATATAAAAAATACGTGTGGTAGTTCACAGAATCCGCACGTTCGAAGTGAAACATCTTTTGATTGGTAGCATTATGACTTAAACTTACTAGGTTTTTTCATAACTGAAAGATGAATATAATATATATCGGTAAAAGGTACAACTGAATTAGAAGAATTAATTTATAAAAATTAAAAAAAGTAATTTTATATTATCAAAGTACGTTTTATGTTTTCGATTTACATATTTTCGTTATTGTTACTTTATACGTCATTGTCATTTCGTTCAGTTACAGCGTGTAGAGGAAAATTCTCTAAAAAATAGCTTTGAGATAGCTGAAATAAGTTAAAAATGGCTTAAATTCCCATTTTTCGAGGTAACTTTCGAACGTGGCATCGATGGTAGTTTCATATCTTGTCGTCGGTTCGTTTGTGCGTTGTGTCACTTTCGTTGTATTTCACAAACAAAATTACCATTCGGCTTTCGCGTTTTATCCCCTGTGCGTGGGGGGTCACTTTCGTTGCATTTTCTTTACGAACGAAATTATAACTGATGTTTTATGACGCACAACGACTTAAAAATAATTTCACTTCAAACATTAAAGCCTAACATTCCTAATTTTAATTATTACAATTTACAAAGTAGGGCATTTATAGTTTTCATACTTTTCTTCAACCAATTCAGTTCAGCTGAGTTTATCTCTACCCATTATAATTTAGCCGAAATTCTTACAGAGAACACTGAATTATCAATCGATTGAAGATAGCCAATAATTCTTTTCGGGATAATTTTTATCATACTTAATTTTAAATTTTCTTTCAATACTTCTATGCATTTAAATTTAAAAAATAAATTTTCCTTCTATTGATTTACGTATACTTTTCATTTATTACTAAATAACTACCATATTTCATTGCTCACTTTTTTTCAAAAAAAAAAATAAAACAGCTCAATACAAAATTGTCTCTAGCACAAACATTTAGTACAAAATACTCGTTTTTGAAATCTATTCTATGTTTTATAAACATTTCGAGAAACATATTTTGTCAATATTAAATATGATTTTCATATCTTTTTTAATAGCATCGATGAGTTTTAGGATCGATACGTTGAATAATTTATCAAGATAAATGATAAGTTTGAGTTAAGAAAGCAGTGCATAAATTCTTATCCACTTAACATTATCTTCACCGCTAAATAAAGTTTTTAACTCATTTCTTGTTGATTGAATTGAATTTTGTTAAATTTTTAACATGTCATTAGAAACCACATGAATTAAGGAGGTAATTATCTTGTACAAATCGTAATATAATTATACTTCACTAAAATTTCACATTCATATATATTTATTTCGATTTTTTATATGTTATAGTATTACTTTGGTAAAATGCGAAGAGAAAATACTCATATCTGAAATAAAGCATATATTGCATTTGACACATTTAATAATGTAACGTTTTTTTAAAAAAAAATCATACATTAAATTACTGTATTTAACTTTCGAATATATTAGATATATATATATATCTTTATATATATCTTTATTAGATATATATATCTTTATATATATATATATAAAGATATAAATTCAGAGTATGTTCAGTTGTATACAATATTTACGTACAATTTTCCAAATATAATTGATGCTTGATTAACGAATAACTTTATCTTACGGATTAAGAGTTTACGCCAAATAAAGTGCAGTATTGATATACGATTATTTAGTTTTTATTTTTCTTGGTTCTTATAAAAAATAATATACATTCAGATTATAATGTTATCAATTTATATTGACAACTTAACAATCTGAATGTATACAATTTCCTCTAAGAAGAACCAACATGTATACTTATTAAACAACTGATCCATATTTTTTATACGACGAAGAACACCCCCATACAATCTAATACCTCCTTACAACATACATTAATTTACACTTTTAATTTGTATCTCAATAAGAATAAATATTTTTTAAAGAAGAATAACAATTTGTAATGTTTAGACGATTTTCATTATCTTAAAATGTTTAAATCTAATGATGAAATATGTTTCTTATACGTACAGCTATTTTTCTATTAAACATTTTAAATATTTGTTTATATAGTAGTAAATAGTAGTTTATAAAGTAGGAAATATAATATTAAATAGAGATTTTTTATGCTATATATATATATATATATAGCATAAAAAAACCTCCATATAATATTATATTTCCTACTTTATAAAGAACATTGTACACAATAGAAAGTGACTACATCCATATGTAGTCATAAAGTAGCATTATTAACAATGCGTGCAGCAACCATAGAAAAGAACAAAAGCCTTACTGAACGAACTTATACTGAATTATATCCTGTAATAATAATATTTTATTCAATTATTGTCTAAAAAATAATGTGTGTAGGGTAGATAATTTAAATGAATGCATTCGTTCTTATAATTTATATATATTGCTTTCAAAAATCGTTACACGTGTTTCTTGTACACGTGTTAAATATATAATCATGTCTTGAATCATATCCTTCGCCTTGTATATAATAATCCTCGACAATCGTCTTTTGAACGTTTACTATAATTAAACAAAATACATATTTTTCATATTGTAAAATTATATAATTATATATCATAAGAATTTTAAATTTTGAAATATAATTATGTTCAAATTGATTTAAAATTCAATAGTTTATTGATTAAGAAATAAATATATATATATAATTACTCGTCTTCGATGTGACGATGTTGAAAACACCAATCATTACATTTATGAGCTAATTTAAGTTGCTTCATTATTTTCTTCCAATGGTTGTGCTATTTGCTCAATGTTTCACGAAAAGCCCCCTTCCCTTAAAAAAATGAATAACTAATAAAAAAAGTTTCTCTTTATACCAACAGAAAATGTTTAATACCGGGGCTACATTACAAATGTTATATTAAATATGTCTTTATTAATGTTCGTCGTATGACAATCCTTAAGTCGTTTCTATTAAATATACTTGCACGAAACGTTCGAAAACTATTTCTTACTATATCAAGTTTCACTATAAGTCGTGTTCTATCAATTTAAAATTACCATTTAAAAAATAATTGCCGAATATGACGAAAATGTATTTTCAAGTAACTTCAAAGAATCCATTCATATTTAGAGCACTATTATCAAAGTTTGTACTTTCATAAATTTTAGTAGTCGCCAAACTCTCAGCCATTAAATTATATATTATTCTATTCTATACAATAATTTACATTGTAATGTATATATTAAGCCTTCAATAAAATTTACTGAATATTTTCTTCCTTCTATATAATTCATTCTTTAGTAAGGATTTTCAAATATTCAAATTACTGAAACGACTGAATACTTAATATATATATATATATATATATATATATATATATATATATATATATATATATATATATATATATAAATTTGATGTCTTTATTCCTTACTGTTCTTCATACGTTCAAACAGAACGTAAATATTATTTTTTTAATTTCATAACAAACTTTTATTAAAATTTTTCCAAAAATGTGTAATACTATTATAATTACTCTAAATCAAATTACCACTAACTTGCAATCTCTGTTATTTATACAGAACTAGTTTTATCCGATGGAAGAAACAGAGACAGATAATCAAAATAATAACTTTTTCTTACAGTAACACGTTTTTTGATTTTCTCTTATACATTTATAAAAATTAATATTTTATAAAAAGAACTAACTCCAAAAAATTATCAAAAATTTTCACTTTCTTTTTGTACAATTGATTAAGAAAAGTTAGCATTGATATTCTTAGAAAATATCTCATACATCTATTCTTAAACAATATTAAACTGTTCATATTTGTTTCTGAATCAAATTCATTTGTAACCAAACTCGAAATGTTTCAATTTCTTACATGCAAATTTTCTATTTCCTTACTGATAATATATAAAATAACTTCATAAATAAAAATACCCTATGTAATAAATTTCTATAAAGTGGATTAGTTAAAAACTTGAGGTTTACTTATCTATTTCTTATGAACTTTATCTCCAATATTCAAATAATTTTTGTAAATATTTGAATATACTTACTTTTTAAACTTTTATGGATACATATATATATATATATATATATATATATATATATATATATATAACTATACAACCTTTCATTTTCTCTCTAATCTTGGATTTATGTGATCTATTTAACTGTCACTTTTGTATAGACTCCTTAAAATTGTAATAGAACTGTTATATGTAATATTTGTTATTCGTCTATTATATTCGTAATGTTTATATATAAATGGAATAATTAAATGTACATGTAAAAAGTACATCCTTTGACAAATCCTGATCTTATTTTAAAATTATAAACCGTAATATTAAAATTAAATTGGTTTATTAATATATGTTAGTGTATATTTAAACTAAATGAAGTTTTATTTTCAATAATTTTATATTTTACATAATATATAATACAAGCTAGTGCTATGTACTTAATGAATGGTATCTTTAAGTTTACTTTGAAATCAATACACTTTCAATAAAAAATAAATAAATCTGCAATAATTGCACAGTATTTCAATATATAATAAATATACTTACTGGAATGATGTTTGGGAAATAAACTTAGATACATAGTTTTTATTTTCATTAATCAATTGTTATAAAAGGTATTTGTTGTTAATATATTATAAATGTCTCTGCCTTCTTAAAAGTTATATTCGGCATAAATCTTCAATGTAAAAGTCTTAATAACATTGTTAAAAAATAAAAGTTTAAATGTAATAATAAAAATTTGGCAGTTTGGTTCTTTACTCTCTACATACTCGAAAATGAGTAAAAACGACCGCTATCTAATGTCGCGGGTTCGACTTTAGATATTTCAATTAATGTAATTCTATTAAAAACCCAACTACCAAATTCAGATTATTTAATTGTGAATAAATAATAATATTGATAATAATATATCGTATAGCACGACTACAGTACTGAGTACACATCATCAATTAATTAAATATAAGTCGTAAACATAAGTTATTCGTGTCCATATATGTATGTCATATATTATCTTTACATCAGTTGTAATAATAATATTGTGGTATTTTAATGTTATCTACGGAATCGTTTGTATATGTGTGAAATTATTGAAGCGGGTAATCATGAAACATTAAAAAATGATATACAAATTCACATAAAAACATGTCAATCTCTTACACCTTTGCACTTACTCGAAAACAAAACCACTGAAACTAAATATCATATATTTTTCTATATTTCATTTGCAGCGCACTTATTACCTTACTCTACTGGTAAATAGGAAAATTATTTTTATGTTTATTATATTTATATTAAGAGGACATCTGTTTTATGAGTTAAATCAGTACACTGATAGACAAAAAAATACAATATTTTATAAAGTAAATGAAAATTTCAAAATTTTTTTTTAATTCATTTCTTATGATTCTAGTAGTAATTATCTCTATTATATATATATATATATATATAAGAACAATATTACAACTTTCTTTAACTACTATTTACTTATTAATTCAAAAAATTACAGTTCCTTAACATAAAAATATATACATTTAAGATAAATATTTAACTTATAAAAACAAAATTTGGAAAAAGATGAATAAATTGAACTTTAAATTTATATTTTTTAGTGTCAAGTGTAATGAAATTGAGCCAATTTCTTTCAATTTCTTAAAAAAGTGATTAAATACATCATTAATAGCAATTCCTTAATTTGTTTACAATATTACCAAAAGTACTACCAACTAAACAAATTTCATGAAATCTATATTCAAATATTTTATTTAATTTAAATAAAATTATAGTGCAATACAAAACACTTGATTAATGACATTGTAAATAATTAGCAATATTTTATTTTGTTAAATGAATTATTTTTATAGAATAACGTTTTTGGAATTACATTTTTTATAGTAAACTAAACTAGGCATCATAAAACTTTGTTTATAAACCAAATCTGGGACATGAAATTTTATAGTGAGTCTTGGGATACTTTCAAGTTATCAATGAGCTGCTTGTCAAACATTCTTATTTACCATTTTTGTAATTAATTCAATGAGATAATCTACATTACTCTCCACAGTTCTTTTTCTCATTTAACTCTTTAATTACAACATATATTATTTTTATTAAAAGAAGAAGAAAGTGATAAACATTTGTTTTAAACCCATGAACTTGATATTAATATATATCTACTTACATATTTACGCGTTATAATAAATAAACTAACCAGTACACAAATAAAAGATATTAGAACAAATAACAAAAATGACAATATGCTAGTACAAATTTATTCGCGGCAACTTTCTACTATATTTGTATTTCTCGGGCAAAATATTTTTGAAGAAGAAAATGTTCACGGCGACGCCTGTTATGAGAATAACAAACTATAAAAAATAAGTTATGTAAAACGTTAACGCGATTTAAATTATTTTGATTGTAGTAGTTGAAGTAACATACTGGGTCAGACTTAACGAAGCTAGTATTCAGGAATTAGTTATTTTTTCAAACAATACTCCAAGAAGAATACTGAAAAAAGTAAAATTCTCTAAAAGAACCAAATTATAAAATTATTTCTCAACATATAATGCACACGAATGTGACTAGTATTGACGAAAATTTAATAATTGCACATAATTCAACAATTTGAATAGATCTCGGTGTTTATTATTAAATTAGTTCTATATATATATATATATATATATATATATATATATATATATATATATATATATATATATATATTTATATATATATATATATATATATATATTTATATATATATATATATATTTATATATATATATATATATATATATATATATATGTATATGTATATATAAGGTTGTATACGGACGCCTAATGATCATGTGTGCCCGCATATATTTTTTTAATATTGAATATCATTTTATATATAAAAAATGTTCAAAGCGTATTAAATTGAATACATATTTACAGTGATTGAAAAATCTTTGTTTGATTCTCAATTTATCCGAAGAACTGGAATTTCAAGACATTGTTACTAAATATTTATAAATATCTTGCAAAATATCATTTTTTATATTAGAATATAATAATTATATTTATATACATATATATATATATATATATAAATTATAATCTTTATTTATTTAGAAATAATATAAAAGTGTACACAAAATTCATAAAGAACTTCACACATTAATGTTTATTAAAATTATTTATATTATGATTATATTATTCAACCATCAATGAAAATAAAATTCATATTATTTATCAAAAAAAAAAAACATTTCCATTCTTCTAATTAAATTAATTGTAGAAAGTGATGTTTTTGTGAAAATAATACTTGATGAAATATTCTCAAACAAAAGTCCATCCAGTAATTCCATCGTCTACAATAAAATTGTACTATTTAAGCACATTACTATTAACAGTATGTAGTCTTCAATGGTTTACATCGCTATATTTTGTTCATCTACATCACTTCATAAATTATGACACACCAAAGCTACATGTAAAGTGTAATATCATAAAATCAATAAATACATGTAATAAAATACATGTAAACTCACGTCATCACATTAAAGGTAATAAATTATTAACGCTTTTTGTGAAGTTTGATTTGAAAATTTGGCGATTTCATTCTCAGTGTGTTTTTCGCTGTATTGCAATACGTGTAAAGTTATGTTGTGCAGTATAAATAATGTTTTAATTTATATGTGTGAACATTTTTTTATTTCATAAAAAGTATCAAAATATTATTGAAATTTCAAATTGTTTTAATATATAAATATTTCTCATTACATTTCCGTATTATTTTTAAATGTATAAATATTATTTATTTATTTATTCTGTATTATATATATATATATATATATAATAAATGTTAGCAGCAATATTACTATGTATAATTTTTTGCAACATTATTTTTGCAACATTCGTTGCCTGTATTAATATTTTTGTATTAATGAATATGTTTGCATGTTTGTAATTAAGTGATTAAGTTTTATTATCAATTACTGTAATTATAATAAAACATTAATTTAAATCGCGAAATATCAAATATTGATAGCTAACTAATTAGTGTGATCTTCAACAGCACCAATTTGTTACAAATTTCTACGTTTATATATAAATGTTCGTTTTCTATACTCTATGTATGGTTTATGTATGCACATATGTATATATATATATACATTGCATACATAAATAAAATATATTATCCGTGCATTTCTCTAATTCTAATTAATTGAAAAAATCGTTTTAAAGCTTGTAACTGAATAAAACATGAAAATATAAATTTAAATTATTCATTTATAATGAAATATTTGAAAAATTACACAAAGCCGCTTTTTCCACTTATGAAATGAAAGTTATATATACATATATATATATATATATATATATATATATATATATTCAGGTATTTTTATGTAAACCTACCCGTATAGTATAGTAATTATATATAAAAAAAAAGATTTTTTAGTAATTTAAAATGTTCAAATTTTTGATAATACAATTCTATCAGTTAACTCTGCGTGACAGTCCCGAATAACGTATATACGGTCTATTATCCCATTTACAAGGACTTTTTATTGTAAAAGAAATGTATTTTTCACTATATTTGAATGAACTATTATTATTGATTTCTTAGTATAGAGCTGAATCGTATTTGTTGAATATAAAATTACATACTTACACAGTTACTAAGAAAAGTAATTGAATAATCAATTATTACATACTTAACTTTTGAATATATTTTAAATTAATTAATTTATTAGAAACCATATAAGATCTGTACTTTAAATATATTTTTAAAATAATTATTTGCAAATAAATAATAAACTAGCTATTTAGATACTTACTACTATTATAAAACTTCTCCTACTATTACAAAATAAAAATATCATAATGAAATAAAAAATGTATACGCAAATATATTTCAGTAAATAAAAAACAACTTTCAGTTCGCGAAACATACATTGCTATATTTAGCTAATACATAATTACATTTAATCTTTTTTGCATTAGCTTAGCTAATTTATATATGGCAGATTGTTAAATTATGATATATTTTAATGATTTTTATACAAGGGTTCGCAGAATCCAGGTTAGTCTTGAAGATTTAGAGATCTTCCAATGCAATGATGGATGCAAATATTATTTAAATTCAAATATGTATTTAAATTACATATATATTTTAAATATAAAACCATACTTAAAAATAAAACTTTCCAAAATCGAACTAAATATTGCAATTTTAACTTAAAACGCAACAGCATCTTTCAAGTAGTAAGCAACCAGTATACTGTAAAATAATTATTTTCCATATTACTGTGATATATTCGAATAGTTTTTTCTGTACTATATGTTGTATTTTTGTGATTCATTTTCTTAGTTTCAATATAAATACGTTCAATAATAAAGATACTTTCATGGGGAGACAACATTGAAATATAATACTAGAATAGATTCACTATTTAGAGCAAAATACATCAAAAAAGTTTTACTGGGAGAGGAGTCAAGAGTACTAAAATGTAAAAACCATTGATCCGTTCTAAGTATAAACAGCAGATATTTTTTATTTCTTAGAAAAACAACGTTTATTAAATCTATTTGTTTAATTCATAAGATATGACAATATTTAATAGTTTTTAAATAAGTATTTATAAAGGCATATAAAAACACTTTACAAGTAATTTTAGTTTATTATTTAACATCCGTTTTTTTTAATCCGTATCAAATACTCCAACATATGGTTCTGTAATAGGTTATTTTTTAGTCACATTTTTAGCATTTAATTTTTTTAAGTATTTAAATTCTTAAATTAATCAATAAGCTCATTAATTAGTTGTAATGAGTCAACATTACTTTCACTTTATATACCCACAGCATCATAATGTTTAATAGTATAATATAGTTTTTTTTTAAATATTGCAGTGCATGGTTTCTTGCAAACAGTATATTTGTCATTATCCAATAATATGAATGTATTTTATCAACGAAAATTAAATTCTAATCGTGAAAAGTTGCAAATAAATATTATTCCGTAAAATGGAAACATTTCTGTCTGTTCATTTTTTCTACATAAAGTGCTTCCTAAATCCTGTTATTACTAAAATGTTCACTTTTCAGTATTAATTACCTTTCAAAATGTCTCTAAGACTAAAAAATAATTTTGATTACTTGTCATAAGATTTTTGGGTAATATCCACTAAAAATTGTCTTTTCAAAAAATATCTTTAACTGTGCACAAAAAGAATTTTTGCTTTTAATTTCTAATTTTATATACTTTTATATAAAATACTCGGCAGTTATATGAATTTTATTAATTATTTCTCTTATCTGTACATCTTTCCTATTTAATTGAATTAATAGTTGTTTCATTTCACCGGCAGGTTTTTATTCATTATTTATTTATTAATTCATGCACGCTTACTACACAAATAATGTTTTCTAGCACTGCAAATTAAAACGAGTGTATTCAATTAAATGATTCATCAAATAATTGATGAGTAAAACACATACCAATCATTACTTGTAATAAAAAAATATCTGTTCATTTTATATTTCGTTTTTATGTCAAATACTTGTATATATATTTTTTCTATATGAAGATATTTTTTATATTTTTCTCGAGAATAACGAATTATTTGTAAAAGATGATTATAATCAAAAATTTTAAGTTAAGAAATAAATATTTTTATATTTACCCTTTTGATTAAATGAAATTATATGTAAATCTATTATGGTATATTGCAATTGTCTTTCCAGATGGATTTTAAGATTAACTACATAAAATATCTCTTCGTATTTCCCGTAGATATAGTTTCTAATTAGTACTCTTAGAAAATAAATAAATAAAAAACTAAACTTACAACTTAATTTCTTCATTTACTTGAAAGAAAAGACCCTCTTATAACCACAGTTATCAATAATCAAAATTTTATTTTATTGTCTGTAGGGAAATATTTTGCAATATTTGAAAACAAATGTATATAAAAAGCAAGTGAACACAAATAATCGGTTGATATTTTTCTCTGGAGTAGTACAATAATAAATTAAGCCATAATCATTATAATTATAATTTTTTCATCTTCTCTAATAATTCACAAACGCGTAAATAACATTCGACTGAATAGTTTTTATATATCCTTGATAATAAAACAAATAGATGCAAATGATGACTCTTTGAAAAAAACATTATGTTGACAAATTAAATATCATTAATTTGTAATAATAATTATTGTTATTCGAAAATGTTGTGTAATGATTCAAATACTATGTACTGTTTTTAAATTCTTGATGTGTTAGATATAAATGCAGTTAAATACAAAAAAGTATACATTGTCATTTCAAAATTAAGATAAAATAATGTTAAATTTTTTTCAACATTTTAATTATAAATGAAAAATTTTAAATCTATTTTTAATAACTAAAGCTACCAGCTTTAAATCGATTATATTACTATATGCAATATTGTGTTTCAAATAAAAGGGGAACTAATTAAAGTTTATTAGAATTATATATATATATATATATATATTGTGTATATATATATATATATTGTGTATATATATGTATATATATATATATATACATATACAATTTGTATAATATATGCTTTTACATTTAAGACTTGTATTGCTTACAACACATTTCATATGTACCTCCTTTTTTCTTTCCAAATATTATATCGTAGATGCTGTGTTTTGTTCATACTATTTTCCTATAGCTTTGCTCAATTCCACAAAATTTATTTCTTCATGAAATAACGTAAGTATATAGTTTTCTGTTGCTATTTTCTGGAAACTCAATTTATTGTGTCATCTGAGGTAAAATAAATGTAATTTTATTGCATGAATTATGAAATATGTACATAATATAATGCTTAATATGCAATTATCATGATTTAATTAAATAAACATGTATTGAAATCAATATTTCAGTTAAACAAATAATAGGTATTAGATATATTTTTATTAGCTGTTATTTATTTAACATTTAATTTTTTAAGAATTTTTTAACACATTTATCATAATTGGTATTTTCCATAAACAATATTTATCAAAAACTTTAACAATAGTCAAAAAATGTATAATCACTTAAAATTATTTTTATTAGCTATTGT